>OX101791.1:34489339-34670482 GCA_944452715.1 Ophion slaviceki
AATATATAATTAAATTATATATAATATAATATATAATTAAATTATATATAATATAATATATAATTTAATTATACATTAATAATTTAAAAACTGATTAATAATGATGAATCATTATTACTCATCATGCATCATTATTAATCAGTTATTAAATCATTAATGTATAATTAAATTATACATTAATAATTTAAAAATAATACGACGAATTTAAAGACGAATCGACTGAAACTTTGCATAAATATTGTTTGATCGACACTTCTCAAAATAAATATCAAACTACCCCCAAAAATATTATATCAATATGCGCTTCTGAGGACTTTTTGATTCACTCTTGTATTATTATTGGGATGTTGAATAAGTTCTCGTTGTTTTTTCGCGAAAATTAATACTTTACTTTAAAAATCGTTCCTAATGCTTTCAAACGTTTCGTGTCGTGTGATGAACTTTTAACGATTCCGGCAGTTCAGCTAGAGTCTGACATGAGTCTTCGTGAAGTAATGCCGCCAATTCAAAACATCAAAATTATTATTTTTGAAGAGTCTAAACCAATCTCTGTATGTTGTTTCTGACAGAGCATGGTCGTCGTAAATGTCAACATGAATTCAGTGTGCATCAGCTGCAGATTTTTTAAAGGGTTTACGTGGGTTTCGAAGCCGAAAACGGCATATTTTCTCTATTTAAAAAAATACATCATGTATAAATCATTTTATTCAAAATGTTGACCACATAAAAGAGCAACATTTGAACAATATTTTGAAATATTTCCATCCAAATATTTGGGAAATTCAGCTGGTGGGAGCTGGTTTCCGGAGACCCCTAAAAAAATGTCCTCGTGGTGGTCGGGATAACTCACGATAGCTTTATCTGAAATTAAAGAATCGATCTTTTTTCTGTTGGTAGATGAGTATAGCTTGATTCAACGAAGGATTTTTTAAAAATTGAAATTTGAATTTTTGGCAGATTTGTATGTAAAATAGTTCAATGTTTGGTACAATTTGCACTACGTATTAAAATTAGTTGTAATCGACAAAAAAACCTTCGTTCAATCACTAGTCCATGCTATTTTGAAGAAGTGTGCAGAATTTCAATAAGATCGGTGCATTAGTTTTTGAGAAATCGTGTCCACCGACTTAAAAAATAGTGTTTTGATAAGAATTCCCAAAGGCTCTCTCTCCTAGACTTTTACTTCGATTGACTTAAGGGGGGCAGTCCACTTTGGAGCCACGAAAAAGGCTATTTGCGCGATTTTTTTTTAGGAAAAGATGTTTTATAAAAGACATGAATATAAAAGTTGTTGGGCTTGATAAATAAAGTCTTGAAATACATTTAAGACAAATTTTTTATTCATTTTTATTCATTTTTAGGTACAAAAACTATAGTTTAACGTAACGCCTCAAAAATAGGTGGGTTAGGTAGCTCCATCACAACTCGGCAACGGCTTGTCTGAAACAAAAAAATCAAAGTCCGTTAGATTCAGTATGACACCAGCTACAAAATGACCCTCGGATATAAAGTTTTATCAAAAAATAAAAAATGGCAGATGAAAAACGAAAAAAGTAAAAAAACGCGTTTTTTCGCAGTTAATCGCAAAAAAAAGAGTAATAATCAAAATTTTAAAACCATCGAGGGTCATCTTATTGCGAATAATGTTTACAATGTGTGGTTCAAATTTCAAGAGAATCGGTTTATTAGTTTTAGAGATACGATGGAGCTAGATTTTGAAAACGTTGTTTCGAGAAAAACGCGTTTGAAGTTTACACTATGAAAAACTCTTACCTAAACTCAATCGGCAATTCCTGCACCGTACAAAATCCCTCATTTGCTCATCATCGTCGATTTCTTCAAGTCTTGCTTGCTTTCGATCTTTTTAAATTTTCAAAGTGGACTTTGGGAGAATATTCTAGACATACTGTATTATTAGATAAGACATTTTTTTGAAATTTTCAAACCTACGTAACCCCTTAAAATAATGTAGTGCCGTAAAATTCCCCGCAAATACTCTTTTTGGCACGAAATTTTACATGTTTAAGGGGGAAGCCTGCTTTAGAGGCTTCAAAAAATCGATTTTTTTTTTGCATAAATGTCTTCCCAAACTATCCAAGAATGTGTCCCTAAAATTTCAAAAGCAAATTCAAATTATTTTCGGAGTTACAGAAGAAATAGTGAGCAAGCGTCGAGCAGGTATACGAGCGGCCGGATCGCTCGGAGTGCCCGCGCTCCGCCCCTCGATCTATTGTATGTATTGTACCCATGGTAACTATTGTACGTATCCAAAGGGTTTTTGAAGAGTCTGAAGGGCAACTCTATGGACCAGGAATCGCTGATTAGCATATTATTGCGGTAAGTTCAAGAAAATTACGATTTTTTATATACGAAAACTTTGACGCGCGATTTCTCGATTTTTCATTTTTACGATTTTTCCTAATTGGCGGGAAAGATAGGGAAAAAATTAAACGTCCTATCGAAACGAGACAAAATTCATTGTATTCGGAATTAAATTCTCTTTTTGTTGAACCTAAAAAACCTTAAGAAAGTTATGATTATCCCACTTTTTAAACAATCTAAAGTGAATTTTTTTTTCCAAAAAAAATGATTTTTTTTTTAATTTGCGAAAAATTGTCGAATTTCTCACTTTTTGTTGAATTTTCTTGGTTTAACTAGAAGCTATACTATTGAAAATAAAAAAATTTTTGGGTTTTTTGTTTCAGATGGAAATTGCGATCTGCATCTTTCCCGCCGCACGACACATGCACACTCGAGGCGCCTCGGCGAAATGCTTGTACCAGGCATAATATGACATATATTTTAATGAAAAAATTTGAGAAGACTGTTGAAATATATAGCAATAAAACCTGAAAGTTTCGTTTCAATCGAATATTTCTTTCCTTCCCAAAAAAATCCTCGAAAAAATCGATTTTTTGAAGCCTCTAAAGCAGGCTTCCCCCTTAACACTATGAAAAAAAAAGTTGTGTACACTTCGGCGAATTTACATACACTAAATTTCAAGCTTGCTTAAAGTATAGGGTGTCTCAAAATGACCTGACATTTCCATTTATTAAAAAACGTATTATTTATTTGAAAAGTACGAATATTTTTATTTCAATATAAGGTACAAACACGGAGGTTATGTGTGGGGCACAATATCCGATAAATGGCCGCCTCGTTCCTGTTTGCAAACGTTCACTTTTTTTTACGAAATTTCCAATAACATTGTGACACAATTGCGGACTAATTTCATTAATGGTGCGTCCAATTGCTTCCTTGAGCTCGGGAATGGTCTGTGGATCATTGGCGTACACTTTTCCAACTACTAGCCAAAAAATACAAAGAAAATAAAAAATAAACTGCCAAATCCTACCCCACTTTTCTACACGCCCAATTTCCCAAAATCCTGCAAAGCCTCCAATCCTCGCACCGTGCAATCTCCAACTCTCGAGAGATCCTCCAGGGCGATGAAAAAAATTCCACCTAAGTCGCCAGCCCTTCTCCCCTTCTCCGAATGTCACAAACGTCATCGTATCCTTCTGTCGAACGTCCCCGATGCACAAACGGCACATTCAAGAATACATTTTCTCTCGCCTCCTACTTCGCTCGTGCGCACGAGCCTGAATATTTTCCCCTCGAAATCACGTACCTGAAAAATGTGCAAAAAAGGGCAGGCGGGGGATAGGTGAGGAGGGACGTTGCACGTCGGGAATAAAAGTGCATCTGTAGACGCGTGTGCACGCGCATTAGCAGTGCGCGGTTAGCGGCATTTATGCATACCGAGTGAAAACAATCGAACGTGAGTGTTTTCGAGCGTGCACAAGCAAAACGAGCCCTCGCGATGAACGAAACGGCGCAACCAGTTTCTACTGTGTACGCGCTGTGTGTTTCTCGAGATAGGATCACGCATATGCGTTTCTGTATATATATATATATATATACGAGCCTTGAAGGGGAGAACAAGCACCAGGTATCGTCAAGTTGGGCGGTATACGTACAGGCGCGGTTGTCCTCGACACGCTCTGTGAGAACGCAATTACGTGACGCGAGAGTTGCTACTAGTACTAAACCCTCAAATATATATATATTGATATACAACTCACGTAAAGCGAATGTCCTGATCTGAATGTGAGTGGTAAACCTACTGAGTGTGTGTATATCCGTTTGCATTCACGTGTAAAATCTTTATATATATATATATATATATATATATATATATATATACACACATATACATATACATACATATACATACACACACGTATGGGGTGACAATCGCAAGGTGGCTATGGTTTTTTTCGGGTCTGGTGCGGAGATTCCGCGCAAAGTATGATTTTTAATGGTCCTTGAAGTCCTCTTCGAAAAATACAGCGGATTTTTTATGATGAGTAGTATTTGCCCGAAAAATTATCACTTTGGAAAAAAATCAAAATTCCATTTTAAGGTAGTACCTCCACAGAAGAGTTGAATTAAGAAATGGTTGAAATTTGACATATATGTTATTCAATACATTATCCAAACATCTGTGCAATTTGAATAAGTTTGACCACCCCACACCTGAGATATTTACACTTAAAGTTGGCTTGGTTTACACGTAACAAATGCGTTATGATGGGCAAACAGAGCATCATTAATTCTACCGTCAAAACTAAAATTAAGAAATTGATAAAAAAAACGAGGATAAGCTAGAGTACGTATTATTTACTAGTAACGAGTCAATATTGCGTAGTTTTTAATTTTATTTATTACTAATTAAACCAATTATCAATCTTTTAAACACGAACATGGTATGTATACTTTTGGTTGAGATTTTCGCAGAGGAATTACCTTAAGTTCAGCAGAATGAAGATACATAAATAGCGAATACGAAACGGTCCTGGATTTTTTTTACGGGCATTAAATTCCGTTTATGCGATTTAAAATGCAACTTTGATCATTTTTTTCCTCGGTGACGGCATGGCAAAAAATGTTTTCTGGGAGTGTTCGGAATTTAATTATCTTCATTCTGCTGTACGCGGAATGGATTTTTAATTTTTTATCCAGAATACTAAATTTTTCGGGAAAATTCTGAGTATTACGAAAATACGCTGTAACGTTTTTCGAATAGCACTTGAATAAGTATTAGGAATCGCATTGTTCTGGGTCGCGGGATTTGCGCGCAAGACGCTTAATAATTCGTTTGGAAAGATAATATTAGGGACCTTCGAAGTAGCTGGATGTGCTGATCGCCAACGTTACATAGATATAAAGAGTTCGCAATATCCAATTACTATATATATATATATATATATATATATATATATATATATATATATATATATATATATATATATATATATATATATATATATATATATATATATGTAGTTTGTGCAGTAATATACGATGCTTGCCATTTCAATTAGACGACTCTGATTTCGATTTCATCGTGAACTCTCGCATCATTCGCCTACGCCTTTTGAAGCACGCACGTTTTGTCCTACTATCCGAAGAAAAATAAATAAAGGTATACGACAAAACGTCAATCATTTCTGATTCTAATAATTAATCAATTTTAAGAATTCTAAAACGTCAATAATTGCGTAACGCACACTTGTTAAAGAACATATACATTCTGTGAAAAAAAATGGAACGTAACGTTTAGTGTTTACATCCTTTTATCTTTTCGGTACGGAGAATAATTTTAAAGGGTAAAATGAACAGCCAAGATTTTCTGGAATTATATTTAAATTTAAATAGTAAGTAAATTTGTTGAGAAATTGGTAAATTGGTTGAGAAATAGGTAAGTTTGTTAAGAAATTGGTACATTTGTTAAGGCGAAAAAAACGGCCACAAATTGAAACAAAAAATTCTGTGGTTGAGGAAGAAAAATTGGGGAACTTGTATACAAATTCGGAAATTTGTTGAGAGGAATTTTATTGTGGCATTCCTCAGGTACTGAGACCATATAACGCGAATAAAAAAGATGAAAATATCATTACCATCGGAGATCTGATTTTTTCATCTCCTACCCCCCAATAATGGTGAGTTCCTGCCAATTAATTTTTTTAAGGGTAGGGTAGGGGTTTCGTCGTGAAAAAAAAACACTTTTTTGCGATTTTTTTTCGTCTATATGGATAGAGTAAATTTATTGAAACCTTTTGTACATTGTTAAGTGTCATTTCAAGAACATTCCGTGAAATTTGTACGCGAAAATATCCACAAACAAGCCGGTGACAAAGCTTTTCCAAGAACGCATTTGGAAAAACACGATTTGCGGTGTATAGTGTATCTCAGCTAGAAATTATCTGAAATCAAGTACCATTAAAATTTAGTCAAAGTATCATCAAATCCTCTCCCCAACGGTCTTTGATAATTTTTTTTTCATTTCTAAATTTTTGGTGGTCATGTAAAGTGAAAAGTGCTATTTTTCACGAAAAATTTCGCCATTTTGGGGGTGGAAAACCCCCTCAATTAAAAAAAATCTCAAACTAACCGTTGGGGGGAGGTATTTTATATGTAGAAAGTGTGTACCAAGTTTGAAATAAATCGGTCATGTAGTATTCAAATGGCAGTGAACACGGACTTTGAAAAAGTGGTTTCGAGAAAAATGCGTTTGAAGTTTAGAGAAGTCGGAGCTACAGTGTTAGCGGAGCGGGACTAAATAGTCAATAACTTCGAGAGTTTTGCTCTGATTGACTTGAAATTTTGGGATTTTGGGAGAAATTTTCAAATTCTTGAAATGTTTAACTATAAGAAAATACAAAAAAAAACGATTTTTCAAAAGTCGAACCCCTACCGTCGCCTAAACATTTTCTTTGGCCTCTGTGAATATTCTGGAGTCGACATATTCACGGAAACGATTTAAAAAAAGAAATAAGGCTAATAAAAATTCTTTGCGATTCAACGATGCAAACTTCCGACTCATAAATGAACACCCACGATTTCCCGGATTTGTTTTGCCGCTTTGAGGTTTGAAGAAGATGAATCGGAAAATTTGTTTGGGTTTGTTCAGATTTGAAACTACTTCGGTTGAGATTGAAAAGTGTATAGAAAAAGTTCGACTAAATGTGTACAATGTGGTGACGCATTTTGCGTGAAATTCCTCATTCGTGTGGATACGACATATACATGTATACAGTAGAGGAGCAAAGCCGCACGTCAGTGAAAGTCAAGTTGCGGCGTTTGCGCAACAAGATCGACGCGCCATGTGAAACACAGCCGTCTCTCCTTTTCGCCTTTTATAACTGGGGTTTCTACTTAACCGCGGCTCCAAGACTTTAAAGGCTCGTATGCGTGGGCTGCAAAACTCGCCCAACGCGAGCTCAGGCACGAAGACAGCTCGCGAGAAGATTGGATCCGAAGAGATTATAGAGAGCGAGGGCATTGAGGTTTTTTTGCCCACACATCGATACGCGTACAGTTTATTTCTTTTGTAATTTTTTTTTAATTTCTTACGTTCGAGCTACGCCTGAGATGTCCACGACCATTTACGGGACGTCTCAAATGTCGTAATAAATTAGTCGAGGGGTTACACCTAGCAGACATTTTTGAAAATATGGGTAATTGGTTTTTGACGGATTCTCAAAATATAACGGTTCAAAAATATTCTTTGATAATTTCAAGTCCATTCGTGGAAAATTGAAGAAGTCATTGGCGTTTATAGATAGGTTCCGCGAAATGGTGGACTTTAAGGGGGAAGGTACTTTTAGGTGAGGAAAAAATGGATGATTTTCATGATTTTTTTAAAGGGGGAATATCAGTGTGAAAAAAAATTGATTTATTTTGCTCACATAGATAGTTTTGGCCTTTAAGAATATGCCTACGAATTTTCAAAAGAATATTCGGCTTAGAAGTGTTCGAAATTGGCGCCAAGCGTCGACGCTCGCAGAGCCTTCTATACGGGCCTTTCTATACTTTAACGGAGACTTTGTCCTTGGAGTGCCATATTTCAGGTGTTTATATTTTATTTTTTTTAAAGGAAACGAGTAAAGCTTTTTGAGTGCGGTTTTTTCTTGCTTTTATTCATGATATACAGAACGTTAAAAAATTTTTTTTTGAAAAAAAAAACCAAAATGGCGGCCGTTGCCGCTCCGCGAAAACCGGTCCTCAAATCGCGGGAGGTAAACGGCTGACATCACTGCCCCCTCTTTGTTGATCTGAAACACAAATTCAAAGCATATTATCAATCTGTGACCCTTTGGTCATGGAATGACGGATGGGTTTTTCGTTTAGTACAAATTTCGGAAAATGGCGGCAATTTAAAAAAAAATCGAATTTTCGCATTTTTTTCGCATAAAAAGATAAATAATAAATGCAAAAATGTATCTATCGAAAAAACGATCCGTCATTCCGTGAAGACATATTTTCTGAGTATGCTCTCCAAATTTCAGGTCGATATGTTAATTACAGCGGTCAGGAGAATGTCAGCCATTTTTAAAAACGTGTTTTCGAGCAAAACGCGTTTAAAGTTTTGTAATGTGTTTACACAAATGTGTTTATATTACCGCTAATCGGCAATGCCTGGTCCATAGAGGCATCCCTCCTCTTCTTCTAGCTGCTCATGTTGAGCTCAAATTGATTTTTTGAAAATTTCAAGGACAAAGTCTCCCTTAAACGCGTCAAATTTTGTCCAATCGACTTCATTCAAAAAAGATTCTCTTCAAAAAACTTATCACTATCGTCGCATCGTAGAGATTTTTTTAATTGTTTACTTTTTTATTAACAATTTACTGCAAAATTTTTGTGTAAAATTTGATTTCTTTTAAATGGCCACCATTTTTTTTCTAATCAAAATTTTCAAATTTCCTACGATGCTGCGATAGCTATACTATTATAATTTAATAATCTTTTTGAATTTTTGATTTCACATGCTTGCTATGGCACTTATACTGTCAACCGTCGGGGAGTCTTTTTTTTGAGACGCCATTTTGCGACCGCTCCTCTGCTCAATAAAATATACTGAAAATAAAATAAAAAAATTTCCTCGTATGCTCCATTACTTCAATAATTAATACCCAAAATTTCAAATAATTTGATCGAGCCGTTTAAAAAAAAATTCCCAAAAAATACCTCATTTTTCAGCCTGTCACACTGATATTCTCCCTTAAAGGAAAGATTTCTTCGCGGTTTTTGAGACTCAGTTTTATTACTACTTTTGGCTGTTACATGGTATTTTTATTTTATTTTCATTAATCTTTGAAAATGGCGGAGGTATGGCACGGTCTTCTAAACGGGCTGCGGGGGATATTGGCAGACGGCGTGACACGTGGCATCGACGGAATTAATCTGAAGAAAACCAAGGAAGATTTTTCTGTCATTAAGGGGCTATACCAGTGTGAACGCTGAAAACTTGGGTGATTTTCGGGAATTTTTTTGAAGAAAAGTACTCAACCAAATTTTATGGAAAATTAAGAATATATTTGGCTATATTTGACCTCTATTACATAATTTTTTCATAGAATAATATTGAGATCTAAGCGACTTATGCGCTGCTTTCGGAGGCGCCAAAAAAAAGTTCCTCCACTGCTGACATGATTCCGGCCGATTGAGTAGCTGAAACCGAAAAAGGAAAAAATGTCGATAAACTGGAAGGTATTTCCTGTACAATGACGTAGGATTTTCGAAAAATATCAAAATCTAACAAAATGGCGTAGTTATGAAAAAAGTCTGTTTTCTCGCCTATAAAATGGTCGTTTTTTTCAATGTCAAATCGTCAATTTTCATCCAATCAAAAATATCCTACGTCAGTGTAGAGTAAATATATTCAAGAGTACTCAGTTCGAGTTTCAAGTCAATCGGATAATTGCTCTTTGGGTTACCATGTCAGCAAATTTTAAAAATCTCATTTCGAGAAAAACGCGTTTAAAGATTTATCTATCGATTTTTGCAAGATAAAATGATATCGACATAAATTATATAAATGATAATGATATTCTTGAAAGTATAAACTGTCAAAAAAAGCAAAAAAAAAACGATTTTTTGAAAGTGCCACACTGATATACCCCCTTAACACTCGTACGCAGAATATCGTAAAATGCGGTTACTTTGAACAGGTTTTTGAAGTTTTTTGTGGGTAACTTTTTTTAACATACCAAATTTCAACTTTTTTTGCTCCAATAGAACAATCTGGCCTTTGGCTATCAAATGTATAAGAAAGTCAAGCGCCACTATCCCCCACAATTTTATAGTTAAAAAAAGTGTCAAAGTAACCTCGAGTGTGGGGTTTCTTTGACAAGGCATTGAAATGCAACTTATGTCATAGATTAAGGGTCACTTTGGTCTCATTTTGATAACAACATTTAATATCGTAAGCATTATATATGGAATTAAATGAAAAACAACGATTTTTCACAATCAAATTGTCATCTTTATTAAAGAAACGTTTAACATAAAAATATCGAGTACCTAGGGTACTATTATAGGCACTTAAGAAGGTTGCTCAGCTGACGCGAAATAGTAAGAATTTGCTGAAATTTATTGCGGATATTTGCGAACAGGTGTTACGACTCCGTGTAAAATTTCACGTACTTCGTCTGCGTGATTGTTGATCAATTAATTATTGAAGTTAGGCTCTTACACACGGGCGACATAGCAAAAGCTTCATGAGAACTCTAACACGACTGTCGCAACATAATAAAAATAGTAAGAATTGAATGGAAATAGGCGGAAAACAATTCATGACATTATTACGACGGGTGGGGTGAAAAGTTTCCGGCCTGACCAAGAGATGGTGCCACTAGGTCTAGTTTTGGAGCGGCGTCCTACAGTACCATTCCTACCGAGCTTGTATGTACAGTTTCAGCCCAATCGCTACGTTAATTTGCGTTTGAGAGCACATTGCGCGAGACGCTTCCGTTGTTTTCGTAAAAATGGAAAAATTGGAAAAACGTGCTGTCATCAAATACTTCCATTTGAAAGGTTTTACACCAAAACAAATAAAAGAAGAGATGGATTCAGCATTAGGAGACTCCTCCCTATCATATTCAACTATTAATCAGTGGGTTTCTGAATTTAAAATTGGTCGTGTGAGCACCTCTGACGAGCTTCGCTCAGGACGGCCCGTTGAAGTCACAACTTCAGAGATGATTGAAAAAATCCATAAAATAGTGTTGGAAGACCGCAGGTTGAAAGTGCATGAGATAGCTGAGACCTGTAGGATGTCAGCTGAACGTGTGCGAAATATTTTGCACAACCATTTGAACATGGAAAAGCTGTGTGCAAGGTGGGTGCCGCGTTTGCTAACGCTCGACCAATCGAGCGTTTGCTAACGCTCGACGCTACCGACAATTTGTCGCTGTATAGACGTAATCCAAACGAATTTTTGCGTCGATTCATAACTGTTGATGAGACATGAGTCCACCACTACACTCCTGAAAGTAAAGAACAGTCAAAACAGTGGGTTGGAAAAGGGGAACCAACCCCAAAGAAGGCAAAAACAATTTTATCGGCAAACAAGGTTATGGCTACTGTTTTTTTGGGATACGAGAGTTATGAGAAATGTATCAGTGTTGATGGAGATTATGTTGAAAAATAAAGCAAAAAAAAAATTTTTAATATCGTTTTTCTTGGTCAGGCCGGAAACTTTTCACCCCACCCTCGTATGAACAATTTCAACGAAGAGTACAGCGTTTTGTCTGCCTCGTTATCGAGATATTCGTGAAATAGAGCAGGAAATTTCAACTGATTCGCGTAGAACGATAAAGCGCCCTACGGCACGTGGCAACGCTGCTGTCAAGTCGGCCATTTTGAATAGGCGCCAAAATTTGAAACGCACAAACTCCCTTCCTTGCTATAAATTTCTTACCGCGGTCTCATAAAGAGTATTTAAACATTCTGAATCATTCTTTACAGAAGCTGCAGTGCATGTGTTTCGACATAACCTTCAAATCAATTACGGATCGTTCACTTCGTCGTACTATCGTCGTACTTAGAACTGAATTGCGCGTTTGCCACATTTCAACTTGGTCAATGACTTATTCGCGATGTAAATAAACGAAAAAGATTAATAACATTTCTAAACAGTCAATTATGTGCATTCCACATATTGATTAGCTGAAATTTATTCATTTCACGTAATCGAAGATTTGATTATTCGGGGTTGGCAGAGCCGTTACAGGCGCCCGTGTTTGAGCATATGCGTTCCCCTCTTTCAGCCTGCCTCGCAAAGACCCTGAGCAGCCTCATTAATCAGTTTTATAAATATCATTGAGATGAAACTCAATTTGATCAACATTACAATAAACTTTAGCAACATTATAATAAACTTGGTCACGCAGGCTGGCTGCGCACATATTTAAACCGTATTTTGGCCCTGTTAAAGTGGCCTCAAAAACTGTCAAAGTTACCCTCAACGTCAATTTAACTCCGTTTTACTATATGAAGCAAGAAAAAGCGAGAAATGATGAAAACCGATGAAATGATACGCTGTGAATAAAAAAGGTTGAATTTAAAAAAATTTCAACATTTGGCAATAACCAAACTACTTTTAAAAAATTTTCAAAAACATTTTGGGTCATGTTTTAGACAATAAGTTTAATGATTCCGACCTTCATACATTCATAAGTTTCATCAGAATCGGTCCATTCGTTTTTTAGCTATACGTCACGCCAGCTTTGAAAATGCAGTTTAGATGACCCTGCCATACCTCCGCCACTTTTAAAGGTTAATAATTTTTAAAATACCATGTAACAGCCAAAGTAGTAATAAAACATACCCTAAATCGAAAAAATGGTGGAGAAATAATAAAAATCGGCGAGTTTTTTCCACGCCCCCCTCAAACGCGTTTTTCCTCAAAATGACTTTTTCAAAATCGGTGCCCACGATATGTAAAAAATCTTTACATCAATCAACTTCAATTTTTACAAGCCCCCATCAAAAAGCAGTGCTCGAACGAAGGAATTTTTGTTTTCGATGCATATATTTTTTTTTGTTAACGAGGATAGAAGGTTTCTTTCACGGAAAACCGATACTTCAAATTTGGACCGCGACCATTTTTTCAAAAATCAATGTTTCATTGAATCTTTCGTCCAAGTGCAAAAAAAAATTGTCAAAGATATTGAAAAACATACTTTTTAATGTAAAAAAATACTAATATGAAAACGTGAACTCGTTTTCCCAGAAAAAATTAACGAAAATGTCTCTTCTCTTCGGCAACGCGCTGGGTGTAACCCGTTAAAAAGAAATGGAAATTGATCGTTTCGCTGATGAGTACGAGCGTTTGTCAAGCTCGCGACGTGTTGTCCTACATACGTGGTGAATGCAGGAACGCAAGATTCGATTAAATCGACGACTGTAATAATAACAAGAGTTACATCTTGAGGATTTTGTAATCGCGCGCATACAGAAAACCGTCTCTTTACACAGATGTCTCGTGACCTGATTGTCACTAATTTTCGTCGTACTTTCATTTGTCACCGGCACTTAGATCGTCAAATATTTCGATCAATTGAACACGTCGGTACACGCTATAAATAATCAAACCAATATTATTATTATTCAATAATACTATAATAATAACAACAAGAATTAATTATCGTAACGATATTGGATTAACAATACCAATAACATAATAAAAATAACGAAAATCAATGATAGTAACGATGATAAAATGACAATACTGATATTAATATAATAATAAGAATCAATGATAGTAATGATATTTCATCAACATCAGTAATAATAATAATAACAATGAATACTATTAACATTTCATGCTAACAATATTTCATTATTAATCATTATGGTTTATTTGTATTGTGATAATTATTATTTGTACTTACGATACTTGAATATGCTAAAGTAAAACCGATTAGTATTATAATTATTGTTATTATGACAATAACATAAATAATATTAGTAAATTATAAAAAATAATATATATAATAAATATAATTATAATATAAATATAAATATAAATATAATAATATAATAAATATAAAAATAAGTAGTAAAAATAATAAATAAATTATAAATAAAAATAATATTAGTTATATAATTATTGT
Organism: Ophion slaviceki; assembly: GCA_944452715.1. Lineage (NCBI taxonomy): Eukaryota > Metazoa > Arthropoda > Insecta > Hymenoptera > Ichneumonidae > Ophion > Ophion slaviceki. The sequence continues at coordinate 34,503,304 of OX101791.1, forward strand.
TATTATAATAATAATTATTGTTCGTCTCTACGATACTTCAGTATACTAAAAAAACAGGTATTGAGATTATTGTTATTATGATAATAATAATTATTCGTTCCTACGATTCCCCAAATGCTAAAAATCACCCTATCATTATTATTCCTATTCTCAATATTGTTCTTATTATTTCTATTAGTAATACCATTCTCGTTATTCTTATAATTACTACTTCCGTTCTTGATATCATAGTCGCAGTTACCACTATTGTTATTGCTATCAAATTTATCCTCACTTCACGTACACTTGTGCCTATTTGTGAAAAAAGCATACAATTAACTTGAAATACTCTTGCAACGAAATAAAATACACAAAAAGTGCTGGTCGAATAATGCGAAATTGCGATTTTTTTTCCGGCCCGGAAGCGTGCGTGGCCAATAATTGTGTGATTTATCGCACACGTTTCGAGTGTGCACGCGCGCAGCGGAATAAGCGATCCTATACATGTGCCTCGATCTCGGGCCCCGGTTGCCTTATAGGCGGCAAAGGTGAACGCGAGAGTGTATCTTCCGTACAGCTTTTCTCCTCCTCCTCCATACTCGTTTGTATCTGTATGTATATGTATGGGGTATTCCAGATCAACTCAGACAACTATTTCCTTTTTTTTTTACAAGTATTTGGTTTTTCAATTTTTCCCTCAACACCTTCTGCGGCTGCAAAAAAACGAAAAGTCCACTTAGGCCCTTTCTTAAATTCTGAAAACATTTATATACGTTTCGACGTTTTTTGGGCATTTTTTTTATCAAAATTCATTTTGTTTTTCCGATATTTACTAATATTTTGTGTGAAGTTTCTATTTTGGGGATTATTGTTCGACAGTCTGCAAGTCAGGAAGGTACTTCTTGGATCTTGCAAGTAGAAAGATCTTCACAATATGGTTTCAGATGAAATTCAAGTCGGGTGGGATGTATTTCATTGTGAATTCTCATTGAGGAGGTTAGGCTACTGTGACGAGCTGAAAATCAGAGTTATTTAAAAAAAATAATTCTGAAGGAATAAGTAGGCTGATTGATAAATCGTTTTGACATTTATTTATTTATACATTAATAGAGTTGTATGCCAAATTTCATTAAAAAATATTAATAATTGATTTTGGCCACCCCGTTGATCTGAAACGAAAAAAAAAGTTTTTTTTTCTTAAAATAGATGATTTGGCTAAGACCTCACCGAGATTTTTTGTTTTCGTGTTTCGATAATCGAAAAGAAAATGTTGAATTTTGTATTTGATTTGTCAAGACAAAATTACATTATTGTTGATAACTAATGAAAATGAAGGTAAGGAGAAAAACGTCGGTCACGACTAAACTACTATTACACTGAACAAGTGTACCAAATTTCAAGTCAATCCGTTCATTAGATGTCGAGAAATCGTGTACACCGTTTCGAAAAACATACTTTCGAGAAAAACGCGTTTAAAGTTTTAGTAGCAGTTCATCATTGTAGTTATAAGTTGACTTTCAATCTGCGATCACTGCACCATATGTTGAACCTTCCTCTTCAATTTACCATTTGGTCATTTTGACAGTAGCCTAACCCCTTAATCATCCGCAATACTATTTTTTTTTATTGGTTTTTTCCTTAGGTACACGCTTTTCGCGTTTGTTACCTATTCTTTTCCCATCACTAGCCGTTCTTTCCTCTACTGTTTACTCCTTTTTCTCCATCTTTCTCCCTGTTCCCCCCTCTTGCGGCCGCAGCCGACTTCCCCCTCTGTATTATATTCATCATGACATTTCTGTCATGGGTATAGGAAAACTGCGGAAAACCTATACCAATACAGCCGGTCATCGAGTTCGCCCCCCAGTCGTGGAACTAGTCTTATTTCGCCGCGAAATGCCGAAGAAAAACACTTCACGACGAAATGTACGCGACTGGGATTCGAACCCGGGACCTCCCGGTCCGCTGGTTTAGTGGCGAGCACGCTAACCACTAGACCATCGCCCCGGTTTCATCCGCAATACTATTTTTGCTCTTTTATATATGCTGCCTCATCTATTTCTCCCCTACTCTACCTTCCTCTCTTTTTCGTTGTGCTAGTCATTTGAATTTACCTAAAGAGAAAAGGCTTGCTACATTTTTTGGGCTGTTTCCAATCCTTCCCCGAGCATTACAATGCTCCGTACATTCTTTCTTATACGGAAACACATTTTTTTCGTCATTTTTTGAGTTTCTTCTATTTACAAGACCGAAAAAGTACTTTGCTCACGTCCAAACTTCCGAATTATCATCCCCAAAATCGAAATTTTACCAAAAAAGTCTAGTAAATATGGTGTAAAATAAATAAATTTGTGAAAAATGCACAAAACTGGTCTAAAACGTATGTAATTTTTTTCCGGATTTGTGGATGGAAAAACGACAAAAATTTGGTGTTCTTTGGACATCAGGAGTGAGGTTCTCCACAATGAAAATCTATAATCAACGATGGTGAGGGAAATAGTTGCCTGAGTTGAGCTGAAATAGCCCATGTATATATATGTTCCGTACGTACGTACCTACCCCATCGGCAAAATCCATTCTCCATTACCCGCGGTGCGTGTATACCTGGAATTTAAGTACATCTTTGTGCGCGGGGCTGTGTGTATATACGCATGCGGCATGAGTAATGGGCAATGAAACTCCGCGAGGAATTTGAAGTGGCGCAGGAAGAGGATCGCGAGCGAGAGGGCAATAAAGATACAGCGAGAGAGAGAGAGGAAGAGAGCGGGGGGGGGGGGAGGATGGGAGGGATTTTCTCATAGCGGCAAAAGGGGAGAACGAAGAGAAAATGAGTATGTGAAATGGAGAACCGAAGGGGAATGAGGCGAGTGAGAAAGCGAGAAGAAACAAGCCGGTATATGGGTGTGCCCGAGAACCTCTCCGGATATAATCGATGGCATATTCCAATGCCGTTTCAACCCTCCCGCGAGAATAATTGCATTTTGCGCGAAAAATTCCGACCAATCATTCCGAGGCGATGTACGAAAAAGTACCCAAGTTTCGGAGGTCGTTTAGCTTTGGAATATATTTCTAACCTTATTTCTCCGCGGGAGGGCGAGATTTATCTTCTCAAAAAGGATGTAGTGGAACTTGGGGACGATTTGGAGTTGAACATTAGATATATTTGGAGCTGAAAAAGAGATGAGTACGCTCGGAAATTCAACGCTGAAAAATAAGTTAATAATCAGTCATCTTCGATTTTAGTTTTTTGGAAAAAAACACGAATTTGTCAAAGTACATTTTTTTAAAATTTGAAAAAAATCGTATAGTAACGATGATCAATTTAACGTTTTTTGTCGCAGGAGCCATCGTGGTAACATGTTTCTTTCTATTTTTTTTTCTAAATTGAAAGTTTCTTTCTTAATTTTGTTTCAAAATTTAGCTGTTTCCTATGATGCAATGATGTCAATTAATAAATTCCACGGTTAAAAAATGCAGTATACTATTTTATTTAGATTAACGTTTGGCTCAGACATTACAGAAGTTGTATTTGAATTTGCCGCTGAAATGATTTAAAATTATTGAAAATCAGTGGAAAAGTTTTTAAATATGATAATATTGCATACAAAGTATTGGGGATGGAAGCGGGATGTAGGGGTATGACGGTGGAAATATGGAAGTGAGCGGCAAATTATTCGGTGGTATGAAAATGGAGGAAGAAAGGTGGCCGAAGAAATGCCTCAAAGAGGAGAATTAACCATTTAAAATTATTCCATCATAGGAAAAAGCCAAATTTTCGAAGAAATCAAGAAATAAGATGTTTCAATTAGAAGAAAAAAAAAGAAATAATAATCTTATCGTATACATATATTAGGGTGGCACAATTTGGGCTCTACTTTTTTCCCTTTTTCTCACCATCCAATTATCTTCTTTGAAGAAAAACAAAATTGTCACGGAAGCTGCAAACGGTCAAAAAATATTTAGAGGTCGCTCAAACCTCCCCAAAATTCTGATTTTCTTTAAAAAAAAAAACGATTTTTTTCGTCCACTTCTCACCCTTGAATTTTACACTTTATAATTTTAAAATTAACCTCGCGAAAGCTCTAGCCGGCCAATGAATATTTAGTGGTCGCTCCGGAGCTCCGAAATTTCCAGTTTTCGCCAATTTTTGTTTACCCTTCTCACTCATAAATTTGACGCTATGTAAAATTTTCAAAACATTCAATCCTTTTTTCTTTAGAAACCGATTTTTCAAATTTACCTCACACTTCTAATCCAAGAGTTATAATCTTTGTTCTCATAAAATAATTCTTCACAGCTCTTGTCCGTAAACAAAATTATAGGTCGTTTTATTCGTAAAACTGAAATGGCAGCTGTTGTCCGCGCATCGTAACGCGTCCCACAGTGGGTCTCGTTAGTCAAACTACGGACCAAACGTAGCTGTACTCTGTGACGAGCGACGCCACAATACAGTAATACATAATAATACATAATAACACATATCGTCTAATTGGTGTTTGTTACAAATTATTGTAATAAATTATTCAGAAAATGTAACACTTCGCTGTTTATTTTGTTTTTATGCTACAAGGAATTATAGTGCATGCGAAATTAATTTTTTGGCGGAAATTGTAAATTTCAAAAACCTTGAACGACCACTGAATATTCATTGGCCCGCTAGAGCTTTCGCGAGGTTAATTTAAAAATTATAAAGCGTAAAATTCATGGGTGAGGAGTGAACGGGAAAAATCGATTTTTTAACGAAAATTTGTATTTTTGGGAGGTGTGAGCGACCTCTAAATATCTTTAGACCTCCCGCTGCTTTTCCCGACAATTTTTTTTCTTTAAGGGGTTACCCCCACTTGCGATTTTGAAAAAATCGATTTTTTTTATTGCATTTTTTTGAAGTGCAATTTGAAGTGCAGTTTTTTTTTGATGCCCGGAATAGATGACTCTATGTAAGTTTACAAAAAAAAAATATTTTCTTCGTGTAAACTGAAATTGAAACTTTAAGGCCTAAGGCCACTGTAACGGTCCAAAAAAAAAGGTTTTTTTCACGAATTTTTTGCTTCCAAAATTGAAGGTAATTGAAAAAAAAACTTTTAAGGGTGTTATCGGGCATACATTAAACTTTATTATCAAATTTTTTTACAGCAAAAAAAAACAAAATGGCGGTTCCACAGCTATCTTCCCGGGGCATGTTTTGCTTGCAGGGCTCCGCGGCACGCAGCACCACTGGTGCACTTTTGAATCTAGAACAAAAAAAAACCATCAATCTAGAGGGTTATAGCTAGAGAATGTCGATCGGATTTTAAAAAGTATCAATTTTTGTGGATTTGGCGTGCGTTTGAAAAAAAAATTGATTTTTGACGAAAAAAACGGCTAGTTTTTTGTTAATAAAAAATCAATAAATAAAGTTATTGAAAATTCCGATCGACATTCTCAAGATAATGTTAATGTTCACATCTGGTCAAAATTTCAAGTAAAAAAAATGAAAATTGTTCGAGTGATGCTGCGTGCCATTTTGAAAAACCGTATTTCGAGAAAAACGCGTTTAAAGTTTTGCGAATAGTTTTTTATTGGAAAAAATAAAAAAAAGAAGGTAAAAAAAAATTTACCGTTAGTCTGCAATCCCAGCACCATACATTTGTCCTTCGATGGCCAAATTTTCGTCTGGCAAAATTTACAGTGGCCTTACCCCTTAAACGCGTTTTTCTCAAAATGGCATTTCTGAAGTCGGTGACCAAGATTACTCGAACACTAATGAACCGATCTTCTTGAAATTTTGCAGGCTTATTTAATACATAAAAATGTAGTCTTTAATCGTTCGATTTTTTTTTCGAAAAAAAAAATTGCCGTTTTATAGCTAAAAAACGGCCGTTTTTTTTCGTTAAAATCGAACCATTAACTTTGACTGTCCGCCATTTTGTGAAAAATGAATATTTTTTAAAATCCTTCGATTAAAGACTAGTTTATACTTATATTTGACTAAATCCATCCGCATTTTTTTTTTTCAGATGATCCACTTCGCCGCAATGTTGGTCACCGCAAACCGTGTATATAAAAACATTATTTCATTGACGGCCATTTGCCACTAAACAATGTAATATTTTTCAATAAAAAAATTACTGAAAGTTCTTCAAGATGTGTTCTTTAAGATGGTATATTGATCGATTAAAAAAGTTTTGTAGTTTTCTTTAAAAAAATTCATGAAAAAGGCCTTTTTTTGCGCTACAAGTGGGGGTAACGCCTTAAAGAAGATATTTGGATGGTGAGAAAAAAGAAAAAAATAGTACTCAAATTTGCGCCACCCTAAATACATATATATAAATGATGAAATATTTATTTTCATCTTTATTACTACCTTATTATTGTTATCAACAAAAGTCCTTCGAGTAATAAAAAATAGTACAATAACAATAATAATCAAAATTTTGTTTTATAATTTTGTACACATATTTATTTATTTATTCATAAATGATTAAGTACACCGATAGAACGAACGTAAAATATAGTGAAAATAAAAATACGGAAGAAACAGATCGAGGTTACGTCGAAAAGGGTCGCGATAGCGAGAAAATGTTATGCAGTCAGCTGCGATCGCATAACGCGTTTAAATGTATAAGTTCCATGGGCGAATAGTCGAACACTATGGTCTAGTGACGCGTCGTGAACAAGACCGGAAACGGCGAAGGCCGACGTGTGGCTCTCACGGCGTATGGTATCGTCACCGATGATGCCAGACACACGCGGGTCACGTTTTACGTGGAATCTAGGGACAAAAAAAACTCACCGAGTCCGGCAACAGGTAGCTCGCGAGCGTCCGCCGAGATGATCATCGAGTCGTCTCACGTTGCCGCTCTGTTACTCGTGTGATTCACTAAAAATGACGAAGAAAAGTATCTCGATGCATTCTGTTACCGAGAAACCCGGCGCGATTGTAGAATTCGGAAAAATTTACCTATGCAGCTGAAAAAATTCTTTTTTCGTCTGGGAAATTGAGGAATTTCGGTTTACCCGTTGGGAAACTTTTTAAAAAATTCTAAAGAATGCGATTCCTACTTTTAATTTTTTTCATTTACATTTACATTTTATTACAAATTATATTCACATTTGTTTTGAATTTAAATTTAAGTTTTCTTTAATTCAAATTTAATTTTGTCTTGAATTCAAATTTATATATTTTTAATTTCGAATTTAATTTTGTTTCAAGTTTAATTTTTTTTAATCTATATCGAATTTTTTTTAATTTAAATTAAAAAATCTAATTATTTTCAAAATATGTATCTTCAAAATTGAAAAATAAGCTGTAAAAAATATTTTCCTTTTCTAGAAATACTATGTCCACATTTATTATTTATTTAACTTTTTTGGGAATTTTTTTTTGTTTACTCATCTCCTATTTTTTTATTAATTATTGTTGCAGTAGAGCAAAGCGCGGGCGCGCAGGATGACGCTCAAGTAGTCACAGCAAAGGCCAAGGAACACGAGAGCGTGCGCGGAGTAACGCGAGACTTCGCCCAAGAACCAAGGTTTGCACGATATACGATTGTCATTGCATTTCCATTCGCCGTAGAGCGAAAACTTGATTACCTACGATTTAAAAAAAAAGGATATTTTTCCAAATAATATATGTTCAGATGGACTTGTAGTTCCGTATCCCCCCGCCGTGAAAAATGATAGAATATCTAATGAAGTATGGGGAAAATCTGTTTACGTCGACGCATGATGAAATTGTGGACCTTCGGACGTCGACATATGTAAAACGATTTGGGCAATTTTCATTCGACATTGGGGACACACCTTGGACAAGAAATCTCTTGCTGAATGGTCCACAGTATTTTTTATTTCATCAAAATAGCTGAAAAGTTACTTTCGATATTTTTCCATTTTTTGAATATAAAGGAAAAATATATTTTGGAACTTTAGAGAAAAATATTCTCTATTCTCTATTCTCTACTGGCTGGAACTTTAGAGAAAAACTTTAGTGAAAATGTAGAACCTTCCGATACTTCAATGACGAATTAAAAGGCACAGGAATCCGGCAAAAATGGCTTGTTTGATTGAAATTCAATCGATAGTCAATTTAAATTAAATCAAAATCTATTTTTGAAAGGTTGATCGATTGATGTCAATAATTCACTTATACAATTAACTTTCCATTAAAAATTAAATATCAACCTACATTAATTTAATTTCGTCAATAATTTAATCGATTAACATACTTAATCAGTGAATTATTCAACAATAATTAATTCATCACTAATTTACTTAAATAATTAATTAAAAATCTAATCGGATTAAATGAAATTAAATATTCAAAATAATTCTTTTTAATCGAAATAAAGGTGACTGTTCATTTCATCGAAATACTTATTCAACTAAAGTTTAATTGAGAATTAGATATAAACTTAAGGAAGGTTTATACTTTCTTGGGCCAAAAAATGTCCGATTTTTCACCAAATTTTTATGCGAAAGATATTAAATATAGAATGTTGAAATTTGGTATGTATACTAAGTGGTCTTTATTGAACATGATAATATTTTTCAAAGTTTGACAAAACACGGTGCTAAGAGTGGGAGGAGCCACGTATGTCGGTGCGCCGGCGATGATATTCTTCGCTTGCGGAAGTCCTAAGTCCTGACCAGCTAAAGCAAAAAGATCAAACATATTTCGGCAATTCTTTAGATAAGTAATTTTTTCGAAAAATTAGCCGAAAATTTGTTTTGCTATTTTCTCACTTATGAGTTAAAAATAATGATATTCAGTCAGGGGAAGCTAAAATTCACTCCCCCATAAAAAGTTATGGGGTTTTGAAGTTCGCGATAAAATCAGGTATTTTTGAACATTTAGACGCTATATTGAGTTTGTTTGGGTCCCGAACCCAAACAATTATAATTATTTTTGCTCGTAATAATTATTCATCGAAAAGTCACTTATCTAAAGAATTACTCATATTTTTACGTTGTACAATATTGTGTACAAGTCAAACTAGAATCGAGAAAAATTGAAAAATAAAAAACTGTGAGCGAACGAAGCGGAAGTTTAGTTTTTTACCAAACATTTTTGCAGTTTTTTGTTCATAGAATAAAAACGTTTGAATATTTGTGGATAATTCTAGTTCAACTGATAAAGACGTTTGTTGTACACGTGCCTGCCAAATTTCGTAACCATTGCTCATCCAGGGCAACGAGCACTACCGCAAACTTGGAAAACGTGGTTTCGAGAAAAACGCGTATAGTTAACCTGAAGTTTATGTGCGAGTAAAACGAATAGATTCACACTCACACCTAATGTGCTATGCCAGAACCAAAGAGTACACCTTCCTCTCCATTGGCTCTTTCCGATACAGCAAAATCAATTTTTTTACTCAACAAAGTAGAAACCTTCCTTAATAAAATTTGAGGAGGGATATACATTTAGACAGGAAAAAATAAGCAATATTGAGAGATTTTTTAAACTAAGAAATAATTATTCTACAATTATCAAACTTTAGGTATACTTTAATAGTATATTTAAGTATACAAAACGATTTTTTTAAATTAATTCATCATCAAAATGGCGAAGCTGTGGCAGAGTGTTACAGCAAGGTCGCCGCGGGAGTTGCGAATCGGCGTGCAGTCTAGCTTCCCGTAGACTTTGATTTGTAAAAAAGTTCAAACATTTTTTCAGTTGGAACATGTATAGTATCTATGTGACGGTAATTAATATAAAGAAAATGCAAATTTAAGAAAATCGCACGCATTTACAAACAAAAATCAACATTTCACGCAACATTTCTGTAAAATATGGATTAAAAAAGTCGTTTTTTTTTTCAGTTTTTCAAAAACGATTCCTGTCAAGTAGAAGGTACGAATATTGTCAATATTTCTACCAAGTTTCAACTCAATCGGCTTAATAGTTTTTGAGTAATCCTGCACGCCAATTTCGACAATGCAGTTTTGAGAAAAACGCGTTTGAAGTTCACGCCCGCTCCGATTCCGAGCGGTGAAGCACAGCGTTGACGGGCAGTGACATTTAAAGTTTTTCGCATTTCGCTTTGAAACTTTGGGAAAATATTCTACATATATAGTTCTATCGTTTAAGGCGTTACCCCCACTTGTAGCGCAAAAAAAGGCCTTTTTCATGAATTTTTTAAAGAAAACTACAAAACTTTTTTAATCGATCAATATACCATCTTAAAGAACACATCTTGAAGAACTTTCAGTAATTTTTTTATTGAAAAATATTACATTGTTTAGTGGCAAATGGCCGTCAATGAAATAATGTTTTTATATACACGGTTTGCGGTGACCAACATTGCGGCGAAGTGGATCATCTGAAAAAAAATGCGGATGGATTTAGTCAAATATAAGTATAAACTAGTCTTTAATCGAAGGATTTTAAAAAATATTCATTTTTCACAAAATGGCGGACAGTCAAAGTTAATGGTTCGATTTTAACGAAAAAAAAACGGCCGTTTTTTGGCTATAAAACGGCCATTTTTTTCGAAAAAAAAAATCGAACGATTAAAGACTACATTTTTATGTATTAAATAAGCCTGCAAAATTTCAAGAAGATCGGTTCATTAGTGTTCGAGCAATCTTGGTCACCGACTTCAGAAATGCCATTTTGAGAAAAACGCGTTTAAAGTTTCAATTTCAGTATACACGAAGAAAAAAATTTTTTTTTTGTAAACTTACATAGAGTCATCTATTCCGGGCATCAAAAAAAACTGCACTTCAAATTGCACTTCAAAAAAATGCAATAAAAAAAAATCGATTTTTTCAAAATCGCAAGTGGGGGTAACCCCTTAAAGAGAAAAAAAAAGAAATCGATTTTTTTATCGGTGTAAATGTATATCCCGCCTTAATTTAATTTTTCTTTAAGGGGAAGGTAGGGGTTTCAGCGTGAAAAAAAAACACTTTTTTGCGAATTTTTTTTATCTATATGGATAGAGTAAATTTATTGAAACCTTTAATACATTGTTAAGTGTCATTTCAAGAACATTCCGTGATTATTTGTACGCGAAAATATCCACAAACAAGCCGGTGACAAAGCTTTTCCAAGAACGCATTTGGAAAAACACGATTTGCGGTGTATACTGTATCTCAGCTAGAAATTATCTGAAATCAAGTACCATTAAAATTTAGTCAAAGTATCATCAAATCCTCCCCCCAACGGTCTTTGATAATTTTTTTTTTTTCATTTCTAAATTTTTGGTGCTCATGTAAAGTGAAAAGTGCTATTTTTCACGAAAAATTCCGCCATTCTGGGGGTGGAAAATCCCCTCGATGTAAAAAAAAATCTCAAACTAACTGTTGGGGGGAGGTATTTTATATGTAGAAAGTGTGTACCAAGTTTGAGATAAATCGGTCATGTAGTTTTCAAATGGCAGTGAACATGGACTTTGAAAAAGTGGTTTCGAGAAAAACGCGTTTGAAGTTTAGAGAAGTCGGAGCTACAGTGTTAGAGGAGCGGGACTAAATAGTCAATAACTTCGAGAGTTTTGCTCTGATTGACTTGAAATTTTGGGATTATATTCTTAAAATGTTTAACTATAAGAAAAGACAAAAAAAGTCGATTTTTCAAAAGTCCAAACCCCTACCCTCCCCTTAAAGGATAATTTGATTCGTAATAATGGCGGTGTGAATTTCGTGGTATCCATTTGAAGTTAGACTGTATCCATAACAATAGCTCGTCGTTTGATCGCCACGGTGATGCCTGTCCCTTGCTCTGTATTTTACAGTAACGGTGCTCTATAGGCAACGAAGCGTGAATTCTTCCGCTCTCACTCGCTCTACCTTTCTCTTTCTATCTCACTTATAAACTTCGAGAGCGAGAGAGCGCGAGTAGGATATGGCTTCGGCCATTTTTTCCCCCCTGGGAACGTAGACAAAAATCGTAAAGTATACAATGCAGGACAAAATAAAATTAAACTGAAAGATGATCCTCCTCCCCCGAGAGAGAGAGAGAGAGAGAGAGAGAGAGAGAGAGAGAGAGAGAGAGAGAGTTTAATTCATAATTACTTAATTAAAGTAATTTTAAAGCATGACACAATCCTCCTGGACTTTCCACTCCAATACCCTCGACAATTGAAAAAAAAGCGAGTCAAAATCGCGAGCTGTCATTACTCGTATACTCGAGGCAGGATAACGCAGCTATGATTATCAGCAATTCGATCCGGATTCATTTCGCGCCAACTGTCAAACGGGTTTGCTCAGCTCGTCAATTCTCATGGCCTTTCATATTTTACAACTGCGCGTCGTGTCTTTCATTCCTACCGTTGCATTCGCAAAGAGACTAACGCCTAATGGCCATAATGGCTAATAAAGTCCGAAGGGCTTGCTGGAAACCCGCGTGACAGAAGTGTGTGCCCCAGATGCAGTCTTTGGAGCCTGGGGGCTTTTTTCACTCAAGCGTTTCAACGTCCTTGCACAAACGCGATGCATTTAAAAAAAAAAGGTTTGTTCGTATGCAGCGTCGCGCACAGTCTTGGACGTGCTAAAGTCGAACGCATATACAGATACATATAAATGTGTGTGTATATATATATATAGTGCACACAGTACATTCCACTATCGAGAGTGAAAGTCGCGTTCGAACGGGAATACCAACTGGGCACACGAGAATCGAGTTATGGCATTGGATTTTTTTTACCCCAATGTATATCGCCGCGGCGTTATATCGACCGTATCAATTATCCTCAGACGGATATAAAATGTGAATTTTTTTGCAAACTACGCAAGAAATTATTTATTTAAAAAACCATAATTTTATGCGTCGTAATAAAAATCAGATCTCGCATTATCTTTCGTGATTTTGAAATTGGAGTTGTTTGATATATTTTTACCAGATTGAAATATGTTTGTGTATTTGAAAAAAAATGCCGGGAAGGCCGACGATGCTTGGCCAAGAGGTATTTGTTAAATAAACATTCATGGATCCGTTTGCAAGATGAAATAGAGAAATATACGAAAGTGGCAATAGGCAAATGGGCAAATATACATATGTGTATATAAATGTATGAATGTAAGAGGCGAATATAACGGGCTGAAAAGTTCTCGGCCCGAGATATATATAAATACACAGGGTGTCCTGTTATGAATGGATAATTCTGGAACTGTCGATAGGTCAGATAATGTCTTACTATATGCTGGAGTTTCAGTTCAGTGAAAGTCCCACCGTTTGGGAGATAAAAATTATCTGTTTTTAGTTTTTCGCATGGCATTTCTGCAAATGATAACTTTTTTCTACGCGGTTTTAAAAAGAAATATTCTTGGTTATTTGTTTTATCTAGAAAAGTCTTCTTTTTAACCTTAAATGTTAAGGAAATTTTATGAAAAAATGTCTTATGCAGAATTTTTATATAAACCAATTCGAACATTTGTCTTTAATAGCCTGCAGTTTAATAAAATATACTACGCATATTGTGCCAATTACTTTGAAACAGAGTTGGGCGTAATTCTATTTATAAATACGAATACGAATTTATTCACATCGTGATTTTCATTTGAATATAAATACAAATTTATTCATGCTTCACTTAATTGTATTCACATGCGTGCATACAAATACAATTGTATTCACAAATATTCTGAACATACAAATAAATTCACAGAAAAAGTTGTGAATATTCACAAAAAATGTGAATTTTTATAGAAAATACTGTGAATTAAAATAATTCACATCAAAATCTGTGAATGCAAATGTATTCACAAAAAATTGTAAATACAAAAATATTCACAAAATAAGTTGTGAATTTTTTCGTATTTAAGACAAATTAAAATCAAATTCACAATGATGAGATTAGAATTTACACCACAAGTGAGTTCTTACGTATTTTAAGAGAAAACATTGCGTCGAGGCAAAGAAATTTTTGCAAAAAAAGTTGGGAGTTTTAAATATCACATTATAAATATGAAAAAAATCACAAAATGAGTTGTGAATTTTCTTAAATTGAAGAAAATTAAAATCAAATTCACGACAATTATATTAAAATTTACACCACAAGTGAGTTCTTACGCTTTTCTTTCCTTCCTTCTTGTCTTCAACCTGCGGAAATTGACAACTAGGTTTGTGAATTTTTTCATATTTATAATGTAATATTTGAAACTCACAACTTTTTTTGCAAAAATTTCTTTGCCTCGACGCAATGTTTTCTCTCAAAATACGTAAGAACTCACTTTTGGTGTACATTTTAATCTCATCATCGTGAATTTGATTTTAATTTGTCTTAAATACGAAAAAACACAACTTATTTTGTGAATTTTTTTTAATTCACAGGATTTTTTGTAAATATTCACAATTCTTTCTGTGAATTTATTTGTATGTTCAGAATATTTGTAAATACAATTGTATTTACATTGTATGCGTGCATGTGAATAAAAATAAGTGAAGTAGAAGAAATTTGTATTTATATTCACATGAAAATCACGATGTGAATAAATTCGTATTCGTATTTATAAATAGAACTACACCCGACTGTGCTTTGTAAAGTTGCTTAGTTATTGTCGATTCATATCATTTGTAGAAATGGCGTGAGAAAAACCAAAAGCAGATGATTAAAAAAAATAACATAAAGCGCAAAATCGCGAAAACCGTGGGACTTGTGCTAAACTGAAATACCAGCATATATTAGGACAGTTGCAGGATTATGCATTCATAACGGGACACCCTGTCTACGTCCACCTGAGGCCGAGGACATTTCAGTCTCCACGTAAATACAAAATACACATTTATGTATGCGAATATGCAAATACACGAAAATTCCGAAAACTGACAGTGGTACTAGTAGTAGTACATATTTTCCTGCGTATATCATTATTATTATATGTATTATTGTAGCTTTGTATACGTGAAAAGGCCGAAAATTTCTCGGCCTGGGGTTCTAACGAGCGAGCGCAATGGCTCAATACCTCGGCCGAGAACTTTTCAGCCGCCTCTCATATTCGACTATTATATTCGAACATTTATATATTTGCATATTTCTACTTTTGTACATTACTCTATTTCACCTTGAAAATATACTTACGGATTTTCATAATTTATACTCTTCCTCACCAATATTCTTGTAGTCTTGTATATGAGGGGAGGCTGAAAAGTTCTCGGCCCGAGGTATACACATATACGTACACCCAAGGCCGAGAACTTTTCAGCCCTTCCTCATATGCAAAAATACATCTAGCTATGTGCATGCATACACATACAAATACCTGAAAGTAGTAAAAGAGCTGAATGAACATTGTAAGTAAAAAAAAACAATCCACAACTCTCCATCGTCTAGTATTGCAGTATAGAAAGTTACATTTTGCTATAAATCGTCCCGAAGACGCCTCCTCGCGTCCGCCGGCGAGCGTGTCATTTAAAATTCGAATTGATTCGTTTCAGACAATGGGATCGCGCGTCGTAACGTTGCTCTTGGCGATCGGACTCGTGGGAGTCCGCTCGCAGAGCAATTACGCGCTGCAGGGTAACAGCATCGAGTATCAGCCGGGGCTGCCTCCGAGCACGGTTCTCGATGGCAAAGTCACCAAGCTCGATGACATACAGCCAATCATATTTCTCAATCGTACGAAGGCTTACTTGAACTGCGGCCAGGGCAGCATGGAGGTGGAGCTGAAGTTCGAGGAGCCATTTTACGGGCGGGCGTACGCCGATTTCGATCGCAACAGCGCTTGCATGGTCAAGGGACGTGGCTTGGATCACGCGACCCTCGAACTTCCTCTCAAAGGTATCGACACCCTTCAGTCCTTTAAGAGGCTACATTCGCCTAGAGGCCCGAAAAATTGCCAAAATCCGATTTTTTCCCTGAAAAAGAAACGCATTTTTTTAACACAAAGGTACATAGGGAGCTTATTGGGAAAAGCTGTGGCTCATTCAATTTTAGGAATATTACAATAACTTTTTCAGGTAATATATTAGGACTTGGAATTAATTCGTAGCGTTTTTTAGATGAAATTTTTTATTTTTATTTTAAATGAAAATAAAAAAATACATCAAGAGGCCAGTCCACTTTGGAGTCACAAAAAAGGCTATTTTCGCGATTTTTTAAAGAGGATTTTATAAAAGTTGTTGGGCTTGATAAAGTCTTGAAATACATTCAAAAAAAAATTTTATTCATTTTTATTCATTTTTGAGTACAAAAACTATAAAAAACTATTTTGTGTGAAACAAAAAAATCAAAGTCCATTAGATTCAGTATGACACCCGCTACAAAATGACCCTCGGATATAAAGTTTTATCAAAAAATAAAAAAAAATGGCAGATAAAAAACGAAAAAAGTAAAAAAACGCGTTTTTCCCGCATTTTTCGCAAACAAAAGAGTAAAAATAAAAATTTTAAAACCCTCGAGGGTCATCTTGTTGCGAATCGTGTTTACAATATATGGTTCAAATTTCAAGAGAATCGGTTTATTAGTTTTAGAGATACGATGGAGCTAGATTTTGAAAACGTTGTTTCGAGAAAAACGCGTTTGAAGTTTATACTATGAAAAACTCTTACCTAAACTCAATCGGCAATTCCTGCACCGTACAAAATCCCTTCTGATTGCTCACCATCGTCGATTTCTTCAAGTCTTGCTGGCTGTCGATTTTTTTTAATTTTCCAGCTGGACTGGCCCCTTAAAAAACACAGTTTTGAAATAAACGCTGCACAGCCGCCATTTTGTAATTAATCGCTGCAAAGAAAATTATGACTTTCTGCGCTTCGGATTGTCGTAATGGATCGATTTTTCATCACCAGTGACAATTCGATGCAAAAAACCTGGAAGTGAAACTCCCCGCAAAAACACTTTATTCGGCACAAATGTTAACATATTCAGTGAATTATAAAGTGTTGTTATTTGAGATTCAAAAAGAGGTTATGTACAATGACTTTCAATGATAGCTGTTTCACGATGAATACATTACTGTCGGTAACAACGAAATACTGTACTACCTAGGCCATCTCTTGTAAAACGCTACGAATTAATTCCAACATCTAATAGTTGAAGGGTAAAGGTGCGACCCCACGCAGACGCTCGACGCTGGTTTGTGGCGTCATATCGGGTCACGTGACAAGTAGCGACAAAGCTGAAACTATTTGAGCTTTGTCGCTGCGACAGGAGAGCGTCCAAATTTACAAACAATAAGTGACAAGTGATATTTCGAGTGCAATTTTTGGAAAAAAATTTTGTTTAGACTATGTCGCGCCGATTTCCGAAAAAAAAAAACACTTTTTATTATATTTCAACTTTTATTCGCTCGTATTTCTTTCACTTCAACACTGTCACGACCACACCAAGACTGCTACTGAAAGAGGTTAGGAAATCGATTTTCTGTAAGCAGCCATCTTGACGCTGCTGTTCGATGCGGCGACTTGTCGCTACCGTTTGGGGCCGCGGGGGAAATTCGAAATAGGGTCACGTGACCCGATATGACGCCACAAACCAGCGTCGAGCGTCTGCATGGGGTCGCACCTTAATACTATCGAATGAAAATATTTTCCGAAAATGCAATTTTTTGACCCACCTAGGTAGATGTAGCCCGCAAATGTTTCAATATTTTATCTTCAAAGTTCGATCTTTGACAAAAAAAAAAGCGTCGTCGAACTTTTTTACCCTCTGGATCTTTTTTTTCAAACGGGAAAGTTCTAGAGTTACAGCGCATTTTTCAAAAACTGCGCTACTTGGCAAAAAGCTGTGTAAGCATGCTATGAAAGCTTGAAAGGAGAATGACATTCTCAATTATTCAGGATGCGGTACCAAGCAAGATCCCCAGAGAGTCTTCACGAACAACATCGTCGTGAGATTTCATCCCGGCCTCGAGATGGACGGGGATGAGGTGATCACGATAGTCTGCAGATATCCGCCTCCGGTCACACCGAAAGCGGAAGCAATTGGTACGGGACCATAGTAAGTTCTAAACTCACGTACTACAATTCCAACACGTTCAAGTACTTCTCCCCCATCAAAGTGGAATTCCCTGGCGTTCCTCGCTGCAAAACTCTTCGTTTTCTTCATTCCGGAATCACTGAAATGTTCCATCATCGGCACCGATTGGAATTCTCGATTGTTCGCTTTGTCGCGCAGTGTGGCCAATCCGCCGGTGTTGCTGCCAGCCTCAGAGCCGCCGCTGAAAGGCTTCCAGATACTATTGACGATCTGCGCGCTCCTGTTTCTCTCGTTGCTGTTGCTCGGCCTCGGCTGCTCCTATCTCTGTATGAAGAGACGAAACGTGCGGGTCGTGCATCGCCAGCCGTTCGGAAGTGGCACCGGTTCCGAGATCACGAAGCTCTCGGGCTCCTCGCTCGGTAACATATCGATGTTCGAGGGCCTGAAGATACCGCGGGTGCCCGCTCTGCTTCACGCCGCACCCTCGTCGTCCGGGAGCGAGGTCAATCTCGTGATCGATCACTCGGACACATTGCCGAGCGATTATCCGAGCGAGAGTCACTCGGAGGCTGGCATAGAGGCGAGTACAGACTGCATATCCTTTTTACCACAATTGGCCTAGAAGCTAAAAGACAAACTTTTATCCACTGATATTGGGCTGTTGAATAAGTGCTTGCTGTTTTTTTCGGGAAAAATGATGCTCTTTTTAAAAAATCATTCCTAACGCTTTCAAACGTTTCGAAAATGTTGTGTGATCAACTCTTAATCATTCTGCAAGTTCACCTGGCGTCTGGCACGAGTCTTCGTGAAGCAATGCCTCAAAGTCAACACATTGAAATAATTATTTTTTAAGTGTCTAAACCAGTCTCTGCATGTTGTTTCCGACGGAGCGTGATCGTCGTAAGTCTCAACAAGAATTCTGTGCTTCAGCTGCAGATTTTTTTTCAACAAAGTGGCGCAGTAAAATTACCCGCAAATACTCTTTTTTGACACGAAATTTGACATGTTCAACACTATGAGAAAAAAAAGTTGTTTGCACTTCGGCGAAATGACATGCACTGAATTTCAAGCTTGCTTATAGTACTCATTTATACATGCGTTACCATTTTAAGGCGGGATATACATTTAGACAGGAAAAAAATAAGCAATATTGAGGGATTTTATAAACTAAGAAATAATTATTCTACAATTATCAAACTTTAGGTATACTTTAACAGTATATTTAAGTATACAAAACAATTTTTACAAATGAATTCTTCATCAAAATGACGGAGCTGTGGTAGTGTTACAGCAAGGTCGCCGCGGGAGTTGCGAATCGGCGTGCGGTCTAGCTTCCCGTAGACTTTGATTTGCAAAAAAGTTCAACCATTTTTTCAGTTAGACAGGGTGTCTAATTTTGACCAGAACTGAAATTTCATGACATTTAAGGATTTTTAAGGCAAGGAATGGGGATTTTTTCATGACTCTTAGTATGACTTTCTGGCATAGAAGTATACTTAATGATTCTACAGTGCGACCAATTTTCTAAATTTTTGTATTTTTATTTTGCTCTTTCAAACAGATGTGTGTTGTATGACGATAAAAAATATACGGAATAAACGAAAAATCCCCAAACCGTACAATTCCATAGGTAGTAAAAAATGTGAGACAAACATAATTTCAAGATTGCTGTAAAGAAATATATTTTGGGAACATCTAGAAAAATATTACATACATTTAGGAACTTTGAGTAATATCATCTAGTCGCTTTACACGAATAACAAAGAAAAATTAATATGTTGAGATAACGCATCGTTTTCTTTTACTTTCTTCTATTTTATTTTCTATCGATTCGATATTCACTTCTCTATCGACAAGTACTACAAAGTTAGCTCATATTGAATGTAGACTCAACGATAATTTAGTAGGGTATAATAATTCAGGTGGACTGGTAATTTTTCATGACATTTCATGACTTTTTCAGGGTCGAGTGTAATTTCATGACATTTAAGATTTTTCATGACTTTTCAGGTCGGTAGACACCCTGGTTAGAACATGTATAGTTTCTGTGTGACGGTAATCAAAATGAAGAAAATGCGAATTTAAGAAAATGGCACGCATTTACAAAAAAAATCAACATTTCACGCAACATTTCTGTAAAATGTGGATTAAAAAGTTGTTTTTTTTTCAATTTTTATAAAACAATTCTCGTCGAGTAGAAGGTACCAATATTATCAATATACTACCAAGTTTCAACTCAATCGGCTTAAGGGGAGGTACCTGAGTAAACGGCGAGAAAAACGGGTAAACTTCGGGAATTTTTATCTCAAAAACTAATCTTTCGATTGGATCCGGGTTTTTTTAATTGGAAAATATGTACATTGAGGTATGTTTAGGAATTTTTTAAAATAAATTCGTCGACTGGAAGCGATTCAAACGCGATTATCTCGAAAAATAGTTTTCAAAGACGGTGCTAGATGTATCTCGAAAACGGCTTGTCCGATTTTGTCCAAATTTGGATACAATATTCTTCGATAGTTTTTCTCGTTCGCCACGTGGGATTTTTTTTAAATTTTCATTTTTGACGGAATTGCGACCGTTTTAATTTAACATTCGTTTTTCGTTCGCATTTTCCGACGATTTTGGATTGCATACACATTGCATAAAAAAGCAATGGCTCAATCAAATGAAAAACCCCTACGTGGCGAACGAGAAAAACTATCGAAGAATATTGTATCCAAATTTGGACAAAATCGAACGAGTCGTTTTCGAGATACATCAGCACCGACTTTGAAAACTATGATTCGAGATCATCGCGTTTGAATGGCTTCCAGTCAACGAATTTATTTTTAAAAATTCCTACACATACCTCAATGTACATATTTTCCAATAAAAAAACCCGGATCCAATCGAAACATTAGTTTTTGAGATAAAAATTCCCGAAGTTTACCTGTTTTTCTCGTCGTTTACTCAGGTACCTCCTCTTAATAGTTTTTGAGTAATACTGCACGCAGATTTCGATAATGCAGTTTTGAAAAAAAACGCCTTTGAAGTTCGCGCCCGCTCCGAATTCGAGCGGGGAGGCACAGCGTTGACGGGCTCTAACGTTCAAAGTTTTTCGAATTTCGCTTTGAAACCCTAGGGAAATATTCTACACATATAGTTCTATCGTTTAACGAAAAAAAAAGGACATCGATTTTTTGATCGTTGTAAATGTATATCCCGCCTTAAGGCGAAGTAGATCACGTGACATATGAGTGCGAGAGATAGCTGCAATTTTCGAACAGAGATTTCTCAGAGATGAATAATATTTAGGACAAAAGGAAATCATCAAGCTCTGCGTCAGGAAATTCTCCAGAGCCTAATGCTTTGTTTTTCCTAAAAAAATTAACCATCTATGAGAAAATTTGTGAGGTTACGTTGACCTTGTACATGCCCTTAAGGGGAGATATACACCTAGGAGCCGGAAAAAAGGTCATTTTTGTGAATTTTTCAAGCAAAACTATTTGAAACTTCGGATTGGGGTTTTAATTATCTAAAAGTATATACATTCAAAAATATGTTTAATTTTCTTTATTTAAAGATATCAAAAATATACAAGGATATTGTATGATCCTTGGAGCGTCGTAAAAAAATCTGCGTATACGGTACCCACTGGCGTTTCTTAAAAAATCATTCGAAAAAAAAAACCAAAAAGATTATCAAATTAGATACAATAATCTAGTACTTGTCATAGCCGATTTTGAAAATATCGATTTATGACAAAATGGCGGACGTTTGAACATGAATATTGATTTTTGGGCCAAAAATTACTTATTATTTTGCCTATAAAACAAAAACTAAGTAACGAAAAAAAAATCCTATGACAAGTACTAGACAATGGTGTATAGAATAACCACAAAAAACCTCAAGGCAATCGGTTCATTGGTTTTCGAGAAATGTTGGGTACCGATTCGAAAAACGTGGTTTTGAGAAAAACGCGTTTGAAAATTTGGGAATGAATAAATCATGAAATTTGTCAGCTTACATGGAATCATCGATACCAGGCCCACAGTGTAGGGTCTTCCACGGTCGACGGAACGTTCATAGCTTCTGAATCCTCGACCTCGACCATCTCGGTGTATATCTCTCCTTAACCTCCACGCACGCAGTTCCGATAGCGCCATCTGTTGGAAACCAACGCGAGCTTATTCAGCGTGTTGATAAAAATCGAATTGTTTGCAGCACGACGAGGTGCGATCACTGCCGGTGTCATCAGCGGGTTCCTACGACAACAAGGCGTTCCTGCATCACCAGTCGTTCACCCAACAGGTCGAGGTGCAAGCCTCGAGTTCGATATACTCCGAGACGACGGTGGACGCCTCGGAGACGATCGCCTCGGCGACAGCATCGAGGATAACGTTGCCGCGACATCCGGTCGCCTTACCGGCCGAGCAGCCAAAGTTCGACGTGCAGATGAGAGTGAAGCGACCGCCGCCTCCGCCGCCGAGCCCGTTGCCCTCGGAGTCCGACGCGAGTATCGCGCTCGAGCGAAACCTCACGACGATACTCGAGCGCGAGGAGCAATCGGCTCGTTCCTCGATGGAGAGCCCGCTCCATCGCATGACAACGTTCTCCTACGTTCCCGAGCTTCACGGTCCGCCCAGCAACACGATATCCCGCCAGCAAACGCCGCCCGTTTACTCGAGAATCCTGCGAAAACAAGCCGAACGTGAGAATCACACGATCGAAACATTACTAACGACGCCTACTTCCGGTCCAGGCTTGCTCCATCGTCCGCGCTCATTGACGACGCTCACCGAGTTCGCCGAGACGGAAACATCGACCGAGGTGACGGATTCGTCTCATCCAAAGTACCGAGTCGCGAATATCCTCGCGCCTACGCCGCCGCCTCCGCCGCCGATCGCGCCCTCGATCTCGAGTCACGCGATGATACACCGGGAGATAATGCGCGAGCGGGAGAACGCGGAGCCGTTGGTAGAGCCAATAGTCGCGACGAGACGCCCGGAGATCACGACCCACGAGGTGGACGACGTTTTCCTGCGGACGGTCACCGAGAAGAAAACTATCGAGGACGTGGAGCGTCATCGTCGTCAGGTGACCGAGTATCACGCCCGGCCCCAGCCGGATCCCAAGTGGGACGTGACAATACGTAATTATCCAACCGAGGAACTTCCGCCGCCGCCACCCGAGTGGGAGAACTTCTCGGACGTGAGCTCGGCCTCGAATCTCACGATAACGAACGAGCCGACGATTCATCATCGAGGCATCCAGGAGGACGCCACGATACATCCGACCTACAACGACCGCGGTGACATCCCCGCGAGACCAGGCCGCGGCCTATTGTCACCGGAGGATCGCGACGGCTCGGATTTCTCCCGTTCCGGCAATAATTTCTTCAGCCTCGCGCGCGTTCTCGAACCTCAGTACGCGGCCGAGTTGACGGACGAGGAGAGACGCCGATGGCGCGAGATCATCACGAGCGAGAGCACTCTCAGGACTCTCCTGACCGAGGCCGTCGTCAAGGAAGACTACGAGCTCATTAGGAAGGACGCCCGATACACGACGCTCTTTCCGGCCACCAAGTGGGACGTCATCATTCGCATACTCAGCCCACCGCCAGGATCGACCTCGTCCTCGTCCCACTGGAAAGGCGGACAACGCTACAAACGCAGCAAATCCTCCGAGTGGGACAGCCGATCGCGCAGATCATCCCTGCCGACCCTCTACGAGTACGAGAGCGACGGTGGCAGCACCCTCAGAAGCCACGATCACTCCTCGAGACGAGCCAGCGACGATCTACTCGCGGCCGATAATTCACGCCAGATGCGACGCTTCAGCTCGACCACGCGCGCCGGCAGCGAGACCGATCTTCGCAGCTCCATGTCCGAAATGACCCGGGACTTCGTGCGAGCCGACGATCTCACCAGCCTCAGCTCCTTCGAGGCTGACTCCCTCGTACGGTCGCTGAGCCAACCGAGCATCGGACCGGCCGAATTCGCCGCGCAATGGCAACATCCACAGACGAGGAAGCTACCCGCTTGGGCGAATGACGGCGCCAGCTCCGCGGAGACAACGCCCCTGGCGGTCAGACGCGGCGATCGCATCGAAGTCATGGCCAGCTTCGATACAGCTGATAATCGGCAACCAGGGACTTCCGGTGTTACCACCAGCTTCGCTAGGTCCACCAGGTACACGGAGACCGAGAATCTACGGCTCGCCGAACTTCCGAGGTCATCCTGGTTTCACGATGATTCCGAACCGGAAATGCAGATTTGACGGGCATCCGATGTCAGACGATGACGCGCCGTCGCGTTATTCGAGAACGCCGGGCCCGGCGAAGAGGGGCCCAATCGACGATTACCTCGGGTCGAACAGTTGCTGGAAAGTATGAGCTAGGTTAGCCGGCAATCGGGGCATGCGCAGTGCCAGGGTGGCGGGTTCGGAGGCCTCGGGATCGGGAAGTACGCGTCCTGGGAAAATGTCTCTTGCGAATGTTACTCCGCTTCGAAGGGAGGAAATGATAGATTACTTTGACCTTGGCTCCAATTGTTAAGGTCATGCGCAACTTGACTGGAATTTTCAACCGAACTCACTTTTTTGGTGGGTACTCTTGAAGATTATCTGGAGAGCTTTTCAAAACACTGGAATTGAGGAATTTTTCATCGAGAACTTTAGGAAGGTTCGAGCCGCGTGGGTGGGAATTTACGAGATGGAAAAATATAATTATTATTCCCAGCTGAAAAACACGCGAGGCAGGATAAAAATGCACATGGTTGTTACGCATTGACTCAGAAATTCCCGGACTTTTCCAGATTTTCCATACACGTTTTGCAGATATCCCAGGGACATTGGAGTTAAATAGAAAATATATTTTTTTTAATCAAATTTATGAAAATTTTGATTACAATAAAATTTTAAAAAAGCTGAAGTTCAAAATATAATTGAAGCACTGAAAAGTTTAGAAAAATACATTAAAAGCAGATGCAGAACCTGTTCTTTATAATAAACAGAATCTTTTATGCCACTGCCAAAAAATAAAAAATAAATATAAACACTCAAGTACAATAATTGTATGATTGTGTATCGACAAATCGAATACAAATGTGTAGAGATTTAAATCAGTTTTTAGTTTTTTTAATCTTCAATGTATGGCACTGTCATAATTTTTTTTTGTATATAATGAAAAATAATATAAATATTAAAAACATACGATTTTTTGAAACTTTTCAGTTTTTTTAAAGTCGGTTTAATTTCTCGTAATTCTTGCAGAATGTAAATTCCGGACAAAATTCCAGAATTTTCTAAATTCCCGGATTATTCCAGGAGGACAGAAATTCCCCCAGCTTTCCCCGTTTTCCATATGCGTAACAGCCATGATACACCATAAAAAAGTTGCTCCTCATTGACAATTGTCAAGTTGACCTTCGCATGACCTTGGTAATACCACGCAAAAAAATCTCTCGGTTCCTTCGGAAGCGAACTTTCATTCGAGACATTTTTTTACTGCCCTGCGTACTTCCGGAAAAGCGGCTGAAACCTCTAAATCCGACACCCTGTACATACATATATTTTTTTAGCGATACTCGAAACTTTATACGTGACAAAAAATTGAAAAAAATTGTCGACCGTTGCCGGGCTTTAAAATTGTCGGGCTTTGCGACTGAGATCCAACTCGTACGAAGATACGTGCTAACGTAAATTTATCCCGTAAGGGAATAAAAATAAGCTACGAGACTTGCCGTCTAATCGAAACGAGAAAACAAACGAGCGACGCTCGGGACTGCACACACGCACCGCACTGCCGTACCAAGTGTTTCTCCCCCGCCCGCGAGGCGCTCGGGAAGAAAACACGCCTCCCCCATTTCCTAATCAAAAGACTAAGATTATTCGTCGAGATGGAAGTCCACGTGGCAGTCCTGCAGACGCGCGCACAGGCTCGAGTTATAACGTTGCGCCGACGTCCCGCGCGAGGTAATTTACCGACGAGGGCTCACGCCAGTTTCCCCGTGCCCGAGGCGAAATCCAGTGCGCGGAGAGACGGGAAACTTCGCTCGATCCACGAGCCAGGGACGGTCCTGGAAAAAGACAAAAATGAAATATTCGTGAACGACGGGGAATTGAGAGACGATATTAAGATTTTGGAGAAACGTACCGCGCTGTTTTCGGAAGCGTCGCACAGCGCTGTCTGGCGGCGAGTACTCGAACTATGGGGATTGTTACCCAGACTCAAATTTCTCAAGTCTCACCAAGAATCCCTTCACCACGTGCAACGAGACAAATTGCTCGATAAAGACTCTCAGAACGAATTGACATCCGTTTCCGGTATACTCGCTTTCTTTTCTTCCCTTTATTGCAACGCCGAACTTTCCACTTGCCACTCGTTCCACTCATCCTGATCCGTCCATTTTCATACCTTTCATCTTTACTTCTCTCCTTTTTACTAACCCTCGAGTCACGAGTGGGACTGTAGAGTTCGGCACGAGAAACTGCTTTCGCTTGATGCTCGGGCGAAGTTAAAAAAAAATTGCGCTCGAACTCGCTGCCCGAGTTGAAACTTTGTCCGCGAGCGATAAATAAATTTAGGAAAAATCGAAGAACCGCCGATTTGTAACCCCGACCCTCCTCATACTCTTCGTTCCGTCCTCGCGTGCTAGTGATTTTAGTTATCTAGGTAAAAAAGAATTTAAAACGACAAAAAAAACTACGGTGCTGGGTCTACGAACGACTATTAACTTTAGGACTTGGTTCTCTCGGAGAAGTGAGAATTAATTTTTTTATACACAGTCAAACATGTACGTACTAATTAGGGAGAAAGAGAGAGGAAGAGAGAGTGCGATTTTACTAACGATAAGCATATACGCGTAAAAATCTTATCGCTAATATCCACGTGTTTTGGAATTAAATAGTTAAATTGAAAAGACGAGATGTGTTTTTTTTCTCGTCCCGGCGGAAGTCCAGGGAACGCCGATAATGCGCGCAGTATTTTTGGAACCCCTCGAACGTTATAAAAGAAATTCTTGCAAATCTTCCGAAATGTCCGAAATGCGAGAAAATACCGAGCGATTTCTTTTTCCGTATTTCCGTTTGCTTCCTATTTGACAAAATTGCGGCAAAAAAAAACTACCGACGTAGGAAAAATTCCTGCGCCTCATCCTCAGTGGTGTCCCTCGTCTCCTTCGTAGATACGTAATAAACTCGGATGCAATGTCGGGACGATTCTAGGGAGGTGCTCGGCTCGCTCCCACTCTTGTACAACTCGATAACGCTGCACGTAATGTCCGGGTGCGCGCGAACGCTCGAGGATACGAGCCGAGCATGACAGGAGCAAACGAAAGGGAAAAAAATGCAAATAGCGTTTCGCGTTTCGCGAAATACCGCAAATTATAAGGTACTCGGATGTAATTTACACGCGATCCTATATATATGTGTATTTATATATATATATATATATATATATATATATATATATATATATATATATATATACGCGTCCGAAGTTAGACTCGACCAACGGAATTGTAATACCGATGTAATTCTCCGTTATTATAATTTCCTTCTTCATTGCGAAATAAAAGTTTAACGAAGTTGCTTACTAATCAAAGTTCGCGTTTGGAATTGCCCTCAACCCGAGTGTATCATCTGAATAAATCATTTGAAAAGTTTTTCAGCCTCGTGCGAATCGAAAAAATATCTTAAGGGGTTAGGCTACTGTGAAAATGTCAAAACTCTCGTTCGTCGCGTGAGGCGACTCAAATTGAAGAGGAAGGTCCAGCATGTGGTGCAGAAATCGCCGATTGAAGGTAAACTTATGATAAACTTATGGAAGGTAAACTTATGTAAACTTATGATTGCAGCGATATAACTCGTGAAACTTTAAGGGGTATTTAGACGCTAAAAAAAAGCAATTTTCATCAATTTTTTTGATAGGTTTATATTGTAGATATTGATATAAAAAGTTGTTACACTTAATAAACACACTTTCGAAATACATTTAAAAATTTTTCAAATGTATTTATGTAACCCTAACAAACTTTAAACGCGTTTTTTCTCGAAACGTTTTTCGACGGCTTGTTGATAAAATCATCGAAACTACTGAACCGATCCTTATGAAAATTTAACCACGTATTCTTTACAACTATAGCTATAGCACATATCAAGAATTTTTTTATGTTGATATTTACCATTAATGCCAAAAACGGTGGAAAGAAACGTTTTTTGTTTTTTTCGAAAAATGTCCGCCATTTTGTTATTTTTGCAGATATCAAAAATCGTATGATATGCGCTATAGCCATTAACATACTGAATCTAAAACCGTTTGATTTTTTTGTTTCGGATGATTAATCTCCGAGATTTCATCAACAGCGCAGACCTACAATTTTATTAGGACATCTTTTTAACTACCATTTTCGTTTATAAATAGCGACATAAATAAATAATTTTTTTTTAATCCTTTCGAAAGTGTATTTATTAAGTGTAACAACTTTTATATCAATATCTATAATATAAACCTATCAAAAAATTCATGAAAATTGCCATTTATTTTAGCTTCTAAAGTGAGAAGACCTCTTAAACGCGATTTTCTCGAAACTATGTTTTTCAAAACGGTGTACACGATTTCTCGACATCTGATGAACGGATTGATTTGAAATTGACACTTATTCAGTGTAATAGTAATTTAGTCTTGACCGACGATGAAAAAAAAATCGCAAAAAAGTGTTTTTTTCACGCTGAAGACCCTACCCTCCCCTTAATTCGTTACCGTCTCAGTTCTTTACTATTACCATGGGATCAGACTCGCGGCGAATATGAGTCAGTCTGAGGAAAAGCGGGAGATATTTTTCGTAGCGCTGTCGTCCGACAGGTTTTCCGATAAATGATAATAGAGAATAACCAATAATTAAAAATGGGTACATGAATATTTATTTTACAATGTGTAGTACGTTCGAGTCGTGCGAGCGAGACGACGCCGCCGATTTCTTTGAAATCGCGTCGTTATCTTGCAAACCGATAAAAAATATATTTTCCTTTTTCTCCGTAATCTTGAACAGTTTTGAAAGACGTTCAAGAAGAATTTTAAAGCGATATGGACTACTTACGAGCGCAATACCGAGCACTCGGGATTCTTTGTGCTCCGGCGTTCTCAGTTTTCGTTCTCTGGGGGGCTTAAAGTAATCGGCGCGTGTCGTTAGTTTTGTGAAGATTACGAGCTACAGGCCATGCAGGCGTCGCCGTTCTCGCGCGAGCAAACGAACGCCGCGTCCAAACTCTCGATCTCGCTTTTCTCGTCTTTCGTGGGGCTCTTGGTGGAACTCGGCAGCCGCGACTTGTCGACCGTGAACTGAAGGGGGTTCGCCGCCGGCTTCGTTCGCAGATAGTACATGCCCGTTTTCAAGCCCTGGATGACGCGAAAGAAAAGGGAAAGGCAATGAATTATCGTACTATGAGGCCTCGCGAGTGGTTAAAAGGTTTGCGAACGAGTTTCGGGTGTTTTTTTATGTCGGGATTGAGGAGGGTCGAGCATTTCCATGGCTGCTACGCATTGAATTATTGATAAGTGAAAGAGTATGCAGAGTGGAAAATAAGTTAAGGTAAGAGAAAAAATAGCGTTTTGTAAAAAACTTGTTTAAATAGTCGTGCAAATAAAACTCGATTTGATTGTGGAGAAACGGTGGTCAGAAAGCGAGAATGCAGTGTGACGAAAATAAAAAATAATAAGAGAGGAAAGATATATAAGTTAGATTGTAGGAGAGCGATGTTTAACGGTGTAACAGGTTTGTAGAAAACCGAAAAGGCGATGCAAATAAAACTTCTTACTACTACTATAACTACATTAAAAGCAAATACAGAAGCTGTTCTTTGTTGTAAACAGAAATGTTTATGTCGGTGCCAATAAATAAAACAAGTATCAACACTTATCTACGATAATAATTGTGTGGTGGTGTATCGACGAATCGAATGCAAATGTACAGAGCTTCAAAGTAAATTAGTTTTTAGTTTTCGACATTTTCAATTTTTGGCACTGACATAACTTTTTCTTGTATATAATGAAAAATCATATTCAAAATATACCAAAATATTCATTTTTATACTTTTCAGTTTTTTTTTTTTCAAGTCGGTTTTGGAGAAAATTGGAAGGCAAGTTTTTTGACAGGTGATTTTGTAGGTACCGCGGGTGCTAAATCCAAGTTTGCCTAAAATTCGGGATGTAGGGTTTTTTTTCAAGGGGATGAAAGGAGATGGGGGCGGATGAATGCCAAACTACAACCCCTACGAGGTCGGCGCCGTGAGACAAAATGTTCAGAAAAATCCGGGCTTTAGTTTTGTCCACAGCGCCGAAGTCGCGGAAGTTCATATTGGGGGTGAAAAAGTAGGGTGAAATTTTGAAAAATCAGTTTTAATTCGATAACTCTTTAGAAAAAATCGTAGACTTTTTGTTCAAATGGGAAAGTTGTAGCCCTTGAAAAGACGCGTCGATCGAGTATTTGATCATCACTCTCCGATAATGTGTTCACCCCCAAAAAGAATTGTTGAAGTATAAACAAAAAAATTGTTTATCGAATAACTCAAAAACTATCTATTTTTCGGCCATGGTTTCAGCGAGGAATGTAGTATACTGATTTTTGTTTTCGAGGCGCAGATACGCCTGCCGTAACTCCAATCAGTTTGGCCACGAGCGAGCTGATAATTTCGGGAAAAAAGCGGTAAACTCTCGACCTTCAATCTCGCAAGTAAAGCGTCACTCACGATATTCCAACCGTAGAAGTGCATCGACGTGAGTTTATCCATGGACGGTTTGGCCATGTGAACGTTCAACGACTGCGACTGATCGATAAACGCGCCCCGATCCGCCGCCATCTTCAATATCACTTTTTGCGGTATCTCCCAAACGGTTTTGTACAGTGGTTTCAGCTCGGCTGGGATACGTTCGATCTCCTGAGAAAATAAAAAAAAAGCGAAACTCACGTTAGTCGGAGTTCGAACGATCGTTTATTTTCCTGGTTGCGACGCATTTACCTGAATCGAGCCACGATTGGCGATTATTTCGTTCTTCATATCGTCGTCCCAGAGATTTCGATCCGTGAGGTCCTTGAGCAGATGCGGATTGACCACTTGAAATTCTCCGGACAAGACTCGCCTAGTGTACACGTTGTTCGTGTAGGGCTCGATGGACTCGTTGTTGCCGAGTATCTGTGCGGTCGAGGCGGTCGGCATGGGCGCGATCAGCAGAGAATTTCGCACTCCGTGCTTGGCTATTTTCTCCTTGAGCTTCGCCCAATCCCAAAGATCCGTCGGTGTTACTTTCCACATGTCGTACTGCAGGATCTGGAAGGAAAATAATTCGTACACGTTGCTGCTATCATACGTAAAAATAATTTATATGTGAAAAAATTAAAAAAAAAAAAGGTCGAACATTTTGTGAATATTTTTTTTAACTGAATCACGCATTTTCACCTTTCAGATGCATGTTTGAAAAATTTCAGAGCACTAAGTAGTCGGGAAGAGAGTGAAATATCGATTTTTCGTTTTGGACCTCACAGGAAGTGAAGTTAGATCAAAGTTTGTAAAAACGAAGACACGTTGGACGTAAAAGTTGAAGAAAGGATATTGGTGGATGGTGTCAAACAATTGCGAAGGGCAACTTACGCCTTTGCTGACAGGACTGCCCTCGTAGGACTCGTAGGGCCCGAGTTCCTCAGCTAGTTCGCAGCTCGCTTCCAGCGCGCCGTAGTAGAGTGTCTCGAAAATTTGTGTATTGAGCTTCTGCGCCTCCTCGCTCTCGAAAGGGAAACGCATCAGCAGAAAAGCATCGGCGAGGCCTTGAATACCGATGCCTGGACGAAAATGGGAAAAAAATATAAAATAACGCGGAGACTCGACTTCGAGGAGATACAAACGAAATTCTTTGGGTGAAGTTAAGGCCTTAGGCCTCTCTAGAGGCCGAAAAAATAGCCTTTTTGGGCATTTTTTTTTCAGAAAAACTACACAATCAATCGAGATTACAAAAAGGGTGTTTATCATCAGAGTAGGGCGTAATTCTATTTATAAATACGAATACGAATTTATTCATACTTCACTTATTGTAAATACGAATACAAATACAATTGTATTCACAAATATTCTGAGCATACAAATAAATTCACAGAAAAAGTTGTGAATATTCACGAAAAATGTGAATATTTACAAAAAATCCTATGAATTGAAAAAAATTCACATAAAAATCTGTGAATGCAAATGTATTCATGAAAAATTGTAAATACGAAAAAATTCGCAAAATAAGTTGTGAACTTTTTCGTATTTAAGACAAATTAAAATCAAATTCACAATAATTAGATTAAAATTTACACCGAAAGTGAGTTCTCACTTGTTGAGTTCAACACAATATTTTCTCTCAAAATACGTAAGGACTCACTCGCGGTGTAAATTTTAATATAATTGTCGTGAATTCGATTTTAATTTTCTTCAACTTGAGGAAATTCACAACTCATTTTGTGATTTTTTTCATATTTATAATGTAATATTCGAAACTCACAAGTTTTTTTGCAAAAATTTCTTTGCCTCGACGCAAAGTTTTCTCTCAAAATACGTGAGAACTCACTTGTGGTGTAAATTTTAATCTAATCGTTGTGAATTTGATTTTGATTTGTCTTAAATACGAAAAAAAATCACAACTTATTTTGTGAATTTTTTTGTATTTACAATTTTTTGTGGATACATTTGCATTCACAGATTTTGATGTGAATTTTTTTTTAATTCACAGGATTTTTTGTAAATATTCACAATTTTTTCAGTGAATTTATTTGTATATTCAGAATATTTGTGAATGCAATTGTATTTGTGTTCGTATTTACAATAAGTAAAGTATGAAGAAATTTCTATTTATAATCACATGAAAATCACGATGTGAATTAATTCGTATTCGTATTTATAAATAGAATTACGCCCAACTCTGTTTATCATACATATCAGTGACTGCATACAATAATTTTTTTGAAGCTATTTATTTCAAAATGGCGGCTGTGCAGCGTATATCTCAAAACTGCATTTTTTAAGTTGACCGGAAACATAACGCAGACAATTTTCAACCGATTCACTTGAAATGTTGAATATATCTTGGAAAATACATTGTCTATGAAAGTACGTATGATTTTTTTTATATTGCATAGTTTATTTGTTATTAACAATTATCTGACGATTTTTTAGGCAAATTTTTGAAAAGTGAAAAATTTGCCTAAAAAATTGTTAATAACAAATGAACTATGCACTGATATGTATGAAAAAAATCAGAATTTGGCTACTTTTTCGGGCCTCTAGGCAGTAACCCCTTAAACGTTTACCGATGGGTCGATGTCTCCGGTTGGATCTCTCCGCCTCGATTATCGGATAATAATTGATGTCGATGACCTTGTTGAGGTTCCTCGTTACGATTTTCGCGACTTTTCGAAGCTTCTCGAAGTCGAAGATCCTCGTGGACGAGTTGACGAACATATTGACCGCTATCGAGGCGAGATTGCATACGGCGACTTCGTCGGGGCTCGAGTACTGGACGACCTCGGTGCAGAGATTGCTGCTCTTTATCGTGCCGAGATTCTGCTGGTTCGACTTCCGGTTACAGTGATCCTTGTAGAGCATGTAGGGAGTTCCGGTCTCGACTTGCGCCATCAGGATTGCCGTCCACAAGTCGCGCGCGGGTATTTGACGCTTGTAGCTTTGCGCCTCCTCGTAGCTTTTGGAGGACAGTCGCGTTACTTCGTAGCTTGCAACTTTTTTTTCAGTTGTGAATAATAACTTTATTGTTTATTCATATTTTTTAGCTTGACGAAAAACTCTTTGATGTTTGAAAAAATATTAATATTGTAAAGTTTAAAAAAAAGTAAATTAAAAGCAAATACACAACCTGTTCTTTATTATCAACAGATTTTTTTATGCCGGTGGCAATGAATAAATAATAAATATAAATACTCATCTATAACAATAATGATGTGGTTGCGTATCGACAGATCGAATGGAAATGTATAGAGCTTTAAGAGGATATACCAGTGTGACACTTAAAACGATTTTTTTTTGCCTTTTTCAACAACTTATACTTTCAAAAATATCCTGTAAAAATGCCAAAGCCTTATCCCTAATACTCCCCGAATGGCAGCCTTCTAAAGAGCAACCGTTCGTATGATTTATCAAATGAGATTTTTCAAATTTGCTGACATTGTAACTCAAAGAGCAATTATCCGATTGGCTTGAAATTTGAACTGAGTACTCTTGAATATATTTACTCTACAATGACGTAGGATATTTTTGATTGGATGAAAATTGACGATTTGGCATTGAAAAAAACGACCATTTTATAGGCAAGAAAACAGACTTTTTTTCATAACTACGCCATTTTGTTAGATTTTGATATTTTCCGAAAATCCTACGTCATTGTACAGGAAATACCTTCCAGTTTAACGACATTTTTTCCTTTTTCGGTTTCAGCTACTCAATCGGCCGGAATCATGTCAGCAGTGGAGGAACTTTTTTTTGGCGCCTCCGAAGGCAGCGCATAAGTCGCTTGGATCTCAATATTTTTCTATGCAAAAAATTATGTAATATAAGTCAAATATAGCCAAATATATTCTTAATTTTCCGAAACATTTAATTGAGTACGTTTCTTCCAAAAAAATCCCGAAAATCACCCAAATTTTCAGCGTTCACACTGGTACAGCGCCTTAAAGTAAATTAGTTTTAAGTTGTTTTAAATTTGCAATGATCGACACTGTCATAACTTTTTTTGTTTATAATAAAGAATAATATAAATATTTTGTAAAAATATTTATTTTCATATTGTTCATTTTTTTTCATCAAGTCGTTTTCATTTTTCGTAATTCTAATGATCTAATATTTTTTTTAAATATACAAAAATATTCATTTTTATATTATTTTTTTTGTCAAGTCGGTTTAATTTTTCGTAATTCTCGCAAAAAGTAAATTTTGAGAAAATTCCAGGGAATTTCCAAAATTCCCTGAATTTTCCCTGCTTTCCATAAGCGTAACGACCCTAAAATTCCTGCCAACTGTAACGTGCCCGCGGCGAAATAAAATTCGTACCTGGTGTAAAGTTTCTCGAACTCCTCGCCCCAGACGTCCGCGAGTCCAGGACACTCGTGGGGACACATGAGGCTCCAAGTCTTGTTCTCAAAGACTCGTTTCATGAAGAGATCGGGTATCCACAGGGCGTAGAACAATTCTCGCGCTCTGTGCTCCTCTTTGCCTAGTATCGCCCACCAATCGAATTACTCTTTTGCCTCGTAACGGAGTTCTTTTACAGCGCGAAAAAAAATACGCTCTGTGCGAGGGAAACGTAGAAGAAAAAAAAAACACCCTGCTCACCGGTGTTTTTCTTGAGATCGAGGAACTCAAAGATATCCGCGTGCCAGGGTTCGACGTAAATGGCGAACGCGCCCGGTCGTTTGTTCCCGCCTTGGTCGACGTAACGCGCCGTATTGTTGTAGACTCTTATCATGGGCACCAATCCGTTCGATACGCCGCCGGTGCCGTTGATCTTCGTGCCCGTTGCTCTTATGCAATGAACGCTCAGGCCAATTCCACCCGCGAATTTGCTTATCAGGGCGCACCTCTTCAGCGTATCGAAGATTCCGTCGATGCTGTCCTCCGTCATTGTCAGCAAGAAGCAACTGAAATCGTCGATTTTATTAATCCGTAGAAAAAAAAACGGCATCGATCGAAACCCAAACAGGCGATTTCCAGTGTTTTTTTTCCTGCCCCGTCGCTATACCTGGACAATTGTTGATTCATCGTGCAAGCGGCGAAAAGCGTCGGTGAAGAATGAGTGAAGTATCTCTCGGATAGGTAGTCATAAGTCTCGATGACTTTCTCGATGTCGTCGCCGTGAACGCCGACCGCGACGCGCATCAGCAGGTGCTGCGGCCTCTCCACGATTTTCCCGTCGATCTTCAAGAGGTAACTGCGCTCCAGGGTCTTGAAGCCGAAGTAGTTGTAATTGTAGTCGCGGCTGTACACGATCGCCGAATTCAGACGATCCGCGTTTTTCTGGATTATCTCGTGGTACACTTTGCTTATCACTGGCTTGTGCACCTTCGTGCCTTTCGTTTCCTCGTACACGTTGTACAGGTTTGACATTACCTCTGGAATCAGTCAATTCGGACTTTTACAACAGCAAAAAGCAGTTCGATTGAACGAGGTGCAATTGAACGATTCGATGAATGGAAATAACGCAATTTCGGATATTTATGATCTCCGTCGTTGCTGCAGACAAGTTTGTATCGCTCTGGGTCTAAATGACTTCAAGTATCAATTAGCACGTTTATCTTGTTCTTTTCAATTGAGAGATACAGGTGGCAAAACGTTTTCAGAATAATAGGAATGTAATCGGGTGTCTATGTTTCTCTTCTGATTCAGAGGATAGTACTTACGGAGAGGAAAAAAGAATTTTGTGAATCTGAGATCCTTTTTCTCTTTATAAGCCAATGGAGGAAGGCTTTAGAGCCTCTTTAGAGCACTCTTAAGAAGCCACTTTGGGAGCCTTCCTCTTAAGGGACTATTAGCAGATAAAATTTTCGAAAAATCGATTTTTTTTCGTAATGTACATAATGTACACACACGGAAAATTTCTTGTCAATCCGGCGAATATTCTCGAAGTTACACGCACATTTGTAATGACGTGTCAGAGCGGTCGAAAGTGGTTTTGAAACTTTAAACGCGTTTTTCTCAAAACTGTGTTATTAAAGTCAATGAGCCAAATTTCTCGGAAATGGCTGAACCGATCACTCTCAAATTTCAACACAATCTTTTCAAGTATATTTTTTAGTAATTAATCGAAGGCTTTTTCTCACCGATAAATATTTTCCATTTTATAAACAATTTAAAGCTTAAATTGTTGTCAAACATCGATTTTTTTTTAGAAGCGGCCATTTTGTCAAAAATTATTATTTTGCTTATTTCTTCGATCAATTACAAGATAACCCATTATATTAACGAAATATTTTTGGTTTTTTCATTTTAGACGATCCAGTCCAAAGATATCGTGCTCACCGCAAGACGACTTTTTCGAGGTGCTCCCAGAGATCAGCTATAGCAGCTTTCAAAATAATTATTTTTACAAATAAAAAAGTTGAAATACAGTTAAAAGTTAACATAAAATGTGTACACATTTTTACGTTAATAGATTTAAAGGTCTTCTCAAGAAAAATTCTTGAAAAATCGATATTTTTGGGCCTCCTGACTGTAAATAACCCCTTAAGGCGGGACACCACAGTGACAGGTAAGAAAAATCGATTTTTTTCTTGCTTTTTCTCGAAGTATACACATTCAAGGGTATGTGAAAAAAAAATCGAGTTAGAATATCTAAAATTGACCAAGTTACAGACGATTTAATGGGAACCGGTAGCATAACGATTTACATATACTAAAACTTTCCAATCGCGTTTTTCTCAACCTGGCCGGAATCATAAATATAATTTTCAGATTTTCAAGTTTAAAAAACCAAAATTTACGTAATTGCTGTAGGTATCGTTGGACCTACAGCAAATTCAGTATATTTGCTGAATTTGCCAAATTTATTTGCTGAATTTGCCAAATAACCAGACCGTTATTCCAAATTCAGTATATTTGAAGCCTCCGAACATAAGTAAAAAACGCCAAAACATTTCTTTTTAACGCGTTATTTTGTAAAAAAAAGTTCTCGAAAAACCACTACGTACAACGAGAACTACATTTATGTAGATTATAAAATTGTTTATTTTTCAGACCAACCATCGTCAAGTTATCGATCCGGCCATTGGAGCACATTTTTTATACAGAGGCACTATTATACCTCAATAACCCTGCAAATCTTCCATTTTTCTAAATAAAAAA
The DNA here is from genome assembly GCA_944452715.1 of Ophion slaviceki. Taxonomy (NCBI): domain Eukaryota; kingdom Metazoa; phylum Arthropoda; class Insecta; order Hymenoptera; family Ichneumonidae; genus Ophion; species Ophion slaviceki. The sequence continues at coordinate 34,540,965 of OX101791.1, forward strand.
TTTACACGAAATAAGTTCCATGTATGCTTCAAAACATACTTTCTTTCCAAATCCCAAATAAACAAGTAGACAAAAAAAATTCGGATAGAATGACAATTCTCCAATATTTCATGTTTATCATTTATTTTATCAATATTTAACACTAGGCTCGTTACTGTGGTGTCCGCCCTTAAAAAATTGAAACAAAAGAGTGCACCTCTATCCAAAGCCACCCTAAAATTCCAATATACTTCTATCGCCGGCAATTGCTCACCACTGAATGTTTTTTTAGTTTCCTTGTGAAGATTGGACACGGCTATTCTGGCGGCTAGGATGGCATAGTCCGGATGCTTGGTGGTCATGGTGGCAGCCGTTTCGGCAGCTAGGTTGTCCAATTCAACAGTCGTGACGCCAGGGTACAGACCATTGATGACTCTCATTGTGATGGCGGGCTGGAATGCAATGTGTCAAGGAATATTTCGGTAAAGTCCAACTTCTCGCATGTCTGCGAACTCAGGCGTGCGAGTAGTTGGACGGTCCATTTTGACGAGTGAGTAAAAGAAAACTCACAGGGTCCACCCAGTCCATGTCAAGGCCGGCGCACAGGTTTTGAATCCGGGAGGTGATTTTGTCATAGTGGATGGCCTCTTTGCGTCCATCTGAGAAGAAAACCGTTGGTGACGTTTATATCTACTTCTATACTACACTATGACGACGTGACGTTCACGATGACACGAACGCTGAGACACGTACGGATCTTCGTAAACTGGCGGGTGGGAATTGAAGGGTCAATTACTTACCGCGCTTGAGGACGAACAACTTCTTGGGACTCATTTTCGCGCGGAGTATTGAAAAACAGGCGGCTTCGTCAACACCACCAGTGAGCGTCTTTTCGTTTCTTGTGAGAATCCAAATGGAATTCTTGGGAGTATCGTTCGAATACGATGACGATTAGCCTGTAGATCAGGAATTCGCATGAGCGTCGTATCGCAGGACGAAGACCGGCGAAAGTGTGGTTACTACCCTAACGAGGCGTTCTATTGAAAACGTTTGGCGCCAAAAGGCGCCAAACGGAAGCTCGTGACCCGGGGTGTCAGGGTCCTGTGTACCGGCCAATGGCGCATCGCGCAGTCCAGCCAGGCGATCGTCCATTGGACGCAACGATCAACCAATCGCGACGAAAACCAACGAACTACCAGGCAGCATGAATGTCCAATTGACGTCGATAAGTTACCGTTGTCCGGTTACCTTTAAAACATGACCGTAAGATAACTATTCGACATCTTTCAAATGACATCCCGTATAATGCCGCCGTAAAGTTATCTTATTTATATCTTTCGGCGATGAAAACGGATGTCTAAAAGGTATCCCAAAATATTATCCAATTGGTGACTTTTTTAAGTTATCAAAGAGTTATCCATTTACTGTTATCTATTGTATCTAGTGCAACGTTATCCAAAGGATATCAGACGAATTACATAAGACGTATTGTCATGACATCTTTCAGATATCGGTAATATGCTCTCTTTTAAGATATTTGGTATTGGCGGGAAATAGTAAAAAGTCATCCGAATGTTGTCCCAAAGATCACATCCAACGGATCACTTTTATCATAGTGCGAATGTAGCGTGTCATATTTCATTTCATTTCAAAATAAAGGTGCTGAAAGATATATACGTGAGTGCCTTTTATCCTACTATTCTTTTCGCCTCTGTGAGTACATATATGTGTTTAATGTATTATCTTTTCATTCTAAAAGCGTATGTCTGCTTTTGAGGTTATCCACCGGATCGCTTGGAGCATGGCAACCACCAAAAGACGTGACTGCAACGGGAGAGAAGTCTAACAACGACTGTACCATTTTTATAATATTAAATTACATTTCACTTATAATGAATTAATCGATGTTTTATTTATAATAACCTAGCCCACTTCGTAACCGACATAAGAATATCTTATCAATTTCTTCATGATAAAAATTAACTTATTAACAGTCTAGATTATTAAGCTAGATTAAATATTCGAGAATATTAATGGGTTAATTTTTATAAAGAAATGGATAGGATATTGTTATACATATATATCGCCAATAAATAGATATCTTTTCGATAGTACTCTTCGATACCGTTTAGATGTCGTTTTGTTAACCTCATTCGGATGCCTATTGGACGACTATTAGATGGCAGTGGTATCTTGGCATTTTTTTGCCTTTAAGAAGATATCTTTAAGATATATCGATTTGGTGACTATGCGCTAACGTACCGACAACCTTTTGTCGACACTTTGTCAACCATTAAAAGTTGCCGTATAGTTAACTATCGGACACAAGTTATCTGCCAAGCGGACATAAGTGATACGTTTTGTAATACAAAACGGCGTCTTTTTGGACAACCAAAAAGTTATCCGTATCCGTTTCGCGATATTTTCGGATGCCGTATAGATAACATTTTGCTACCGGTATTGTCACTTCTAGTTCGGAACTAGAAACATCGAGAAATTTTACTCCAAGTCGACGCTCTTAGGGAATTTTCGATCATACGTTCGAACAAACGTTTCACCGGAAGTGACGATAGCCTGAGATTCAGTACTCTTTTGAATCAAATGGCATTTTTGCGAATGTCCTTAAATTAAATGAGTCTTTAATTACAGAGTACGTCGATTAATATATTTTTTGGCTGAATGCGGACGGCTTCCGGCTTTTCCGCGATACATCCAAGTGGCGCTGTTCGCCCAGTGGCAGTTCAGCGAAGATTTCGAATTGTGGTGCTCTACTCTCCCGTGCGCCTAGTTTTTTTCGCGCTTCCGTTAATGGCGGTGAGACTCTCTTCCGGTTGAATTATACACCGAACAAGATGGGTACGTAGAGAGTTCCACGATAATTATCAATTTTCTTCGTTATTTCGCGATCGAAATTTCCGAATTTATCGCAAAATTCGTGTATTACGGCACGCTCGAAGTTACGTGCGTTTCGAAAGTCCGTCGACTTTCGAAAGGCGTTTGTTTTCGTCACGATATCGAGATGCGAAAAAACGGAGTGGACTCGCCGCACGTGGAAGGCGCGCTCGCCTCGAGTGTTTTGACGCCTTCGTGACGCGATGAACATTCGAACATTCATTCCCGTTGCGATTCTAACCGCGATGCGAAAAAGAAAAAGCGTTTACCCCCATGGTGGAAACTCGCGATTTCTTGCGCGCTTCCAATGGGCGCACATAACCTCTTTGTCACGTGGATCCTCACGATCGATTCGTTTCCGCAGGTAAGCCCCGTGGTCTTCGCACTGCGAGAAAGCACGTGAATCACAGACGCGACCAGAGATGGAACGACAAGGACTACAAAAAGGCTCATCTTGGAACTAGGTGGAAGGCCAATCCCTTCGGAGGCGCTTCCCACGCCAAGGGAATCGTTCTCGAGAAAGTGTAAGAATGGCTCGTCCTCCTACGATTTGCAACGATCGATACGTTGGTCGTTACACGACCTTGGAAATCTTTACACCTCTTTGACGATTAATAATCCTCTGCGAGCCTTTAACATTCGTCGCGTTACCGACGAATGTTAAAGTCTCTTTTTAATGTTCACTGATACTCAATAAACTCGGTAAACGAGTCTGCATATGCTTGGAGCTTGTAAAATAAATCGATTTTCGATATTCTTTTCTGAAGAGACTATCGGCATGACACGGTCGGGATTTTACACACAATTAAGATATAGTCTTGCCAAGCTTGAGCTTTTTTTAAATTGAAGAATATTGGTACACAATGAAGTTATTATTATTTGAACAAACAGTCAAGTTTTTTAGTATAATAACGAAACTATAAAAAATAGATGAAAAAGTTCGATTTTTTAGTTAAAAAAACAAGTTATCATTTAGTACTAATGAATGGATAATCATTTTTTTAAAAAGCATGCCGTCATGCAATTAAAAATGTTATGAACTGCGTACCGTTTGATTTTTAAGTGAATCGGATGAGTCGATTTCAAGATACGCCTTACAAGGTGTTGAAGTTGGCATCGTTGAAATGCAACAAAAATTCTTGATTGTTTTTTTTCTTTATTTTTATTATTATTGAAAAACTTTTTTTGCAACTTTTGATTGGAAATTTTTAATAAAGATTCTCAAAAAAAAATTCTTTGATTATCGTAGGATAAATATGGCAAAGAATTTGGGAACACAGTCGAATCTCGATATAACGAAGATTTGTCCATTCCCTGCCGATAGACACCCGAAACCTTGATGCAACGACATAATCATATACATTGTGCTCTAATGGCTAATTGCTTGTAAAAATTGCTCATTTAAATCTTTCTTTAACAAATATCCCGATATTTATAGTACATATGTATATCTTTTATAGAACATTTTAAAGAACATGACCTCGATATAACGAACTTGCCTAGAGATTCCTTATATCGAGGTTCGACAGTACGAACAAAATATATTTTCGTTGTCCTCCAACAATGCAAGCTTCAGTACCATTGACTCACATTGTTTTATAAATCCTAGTTTTGAGAGAAACGCAAAAGAAAAGCGGTACTTCATAAAAATCGTCATAACTCAGTCAATTTTTCAAATTTATGCGATATCTTCATTCCCTATAACAATTAAGATCCCAGGCTTTAATTTGCAACAACAAAAAAATCGTATTTTAGAAATTTCTCATGCAGACCATGTAATTAAAGATTACATCGTTGGGATTCAATGAAAATGAATATTTTTAAATTGTTTTCATTCCTTTCAGCAAAATTTGCCTACAAAAATCCCTTAGTCATTTTTTAAGATACTCGTTAGGAGATTTGCGATATACATTTTTATAAAAATATTTCGTATAATAATAAAAGTAAGGAAATGAACACCATTGCAGATCCCTAAAGTTCGTTTGGGTCAGTTTTGGCCTATGTATACGCACACATAGTGTAACTATCCGCATTCATTTACGTCTTGACCTGTATTGGTCTGTTCCAACGGAATTGAAGTTTGAAGAAAATTCTTTCTAATTTCTTATTTTCATTATAAAAAATCATATCTTGTAGATTTAGCTCATAGATCGCTAAACAAGGATCCTAAAAAATGTTCGTGTGATATCGATAGCCTGTATCTCTCGAAGAAAACTGTGGCAATTAGGGTAATCCTATCGCCAGGCTTCAGACCATAAGATTTTCATTCTTTTTTTGAGCCTCACTAAATATATTAGTAATCGTGGGTGTAAAATATCAGGGTCGGTTATCCACCTATTTACAGAGAAAAAAAATTAAAATTGCGTATTTTTGTGAAAGAATTCCGAGACGACATACAAAAACCCAATTTCCGGTCGCTACAAAAGTGTATTTAAGTGGGAATCCGTCAGATTCTTAAAAATAATCAGATTTACATACTTAACACTTGTAGTAATCCAACGCTCTCAGAAAAAATTACGCTTATCGACCTAATTTTTACGTAATATCAAGTTTAATTTGAACTTCCGGTATTGGATTTATTACCCCTTGCTACGATAAAGAGACGTGACAGCGAGGCAACAGCTGACTGTAGTCCTAACCTCATCTCACTCATTCGAATTTCCACACATATTTCATTTTTAACCGACATATTTCGCCGATACAAATTTTCCACGCTTTTTACCAGTCGTGGCCCGAATACAATGCTTTATATTTCCCGCACCTGACAATGTTTTGACAGACCGACGTTGAAAAGCATGGTGGTTAAACTCGCCTGGTTGAGTAAAAAGAGACGGAGATATAACCAATGTTGCCAAATATTAAGTCTAGAAATACTGCGCGAATCGTGGAATAACAATTTTTTCATTTTTCTGATTAAATGTGAACATTCATTGAACAGTTTACACATGGAAAATTTCAGTTATAACAAATTATTTTTTTTGCATATGTTAGAAATATAAATTGTACAAGTCTCAAGTATGATCAGTGGTATGACCAGTATGAAGCGATAGGATTACCTTAAGGAGGTACGGTGATTGGAGCGAGTTCAAGATAAAAGCCCGATTTTTTTTTATAGCATTGTCGAGACCTTCGCCCATGCGTATGCGGAGTTTCCACGAGATTTACCGTACACTTTTCGAGTTATTAATTGTTGAAGTTGGTGAATTAGTCACACGTAGACGACAAAATGTGCCTGTCCTCTCATATATCGATATTTTTGTGCTACTTGGAGCCAAGAAACACGTAAAAAAAACTGATGGTTGCGTTCCTTGAATCTTTGTGATCGATAAGGCACCTTGAATTGGAAAGCTCACCGCAGAAATAAGCAATAAATTTAGAAATAAAGTCGCAAAAACCGAAGTTTTCGGAGAGCGAGACTTCTCGTGACGTAACAGCAGCCATCTTGCTCGACGTGTGGCAACGCCGGATACCCTCGCAAATTTGATTCGTCTATCGGATATTTTGAACGCGAATTAAAAATGTGATTGTGCGAAGCCGTACATTCTTTAATGGATTATAAAGGTCCTTTCGTCGATATTTACTTGAAGTTCTTTTACGTACAGCAAAGGCATCTCAATTTTTCTGGTGACATGTACCTATACCACACATCTATATATAAATTCAGCATGGGAGAACCGTCATATAAAATAAACGTTCCTTTTTATATCTGCAAATATTGTGAAAATTGGGAAAGGGAAAAATAACATAACAATCGATGAAATATGTTTTGACTTTGGACAGATTGGACATCGGACATTGAGGTTAACTTCAACGTGACGTTTTTTATTTGCAATCGCAATATTATCTTTTCATTTTCTAATGCTTGTCCGTCGGAATCTACATTTGTCTCTAAACTGGACTTCAGGTACAATCCCGTTACTCTTTTGATAAACTTCCACAGTATTTTCATTCTCCATGTTAACCGGCTACAAAAAATAATAAGCCGGGCGCGCGGAACCGATGACAGCCACCGAAAATGCGGCGATGCTAAACGTCAACGATATGGCGTACTACTGAAGTCGAGTAGTAAATTATTAAGGTTGTTTCCATATTATAAAAATAATAGGAAACTCGAAATTCAATAATTAAAAAATATTTCTCGACAAATAGGCCATATACATATATCTAAAACTTGGCGGTATTGCGGCGTGAAATAGACTCTAAGTTTACTAGCATGTTCATCACCGTACCTCCTTAAGAACAAAGAAAATTAGTTGCATTCCAACGATGTAAACTTCATCGTTATTCTTTTTCATTCACTGTAAAGAATTTGAATACAGCGCTGGACACTAATTAGCACTCAAAGAAGGTCAACTATTTATTTCCATTTTTCTCGATACGAGGATGCAATCCAAAATTGTTCGAATCACTCGTGCCATTAGTTTAGTTGAACGTATTCCATCCTTTCACCCTCCGTGCTCGTTTTTTTGAAATGACGATGCTCACCTTGCGATACGATTGATTTTTCCAGTGGTGTAGAAGCCAAGCAGCCGAACTCCGCTATCCGCAAATGCGTGAGAGTTCAACTGATCAAGAACGGCAAGAAGATAACCGCGTTCGTGCCCCGGGACGGTTGTCTGAACAACATCGAGGAGAACGACGAGGTTCTGGTCGCCGGTTTCGGTCGTAAGGGACACGCCGTCGGTGATATTCCCGGTGTGCGTTTCAAGGTCGTCAAAGTAGCCAATGTTTCCCTCCTCGCCCTCTACAAGGAAAAGAAGGAGCGCCCTAGATCCTAAGCCCCGCAAACATGTTTATCTTTTTCCATAAATGAAGAAAATACATGAAATTTCCTGTCGGAAAACAAAAATACCGAGCTAATCGTATCGTGTTCGTTTATTTGCTTTATTTCTTTACAATTCGCGCACATTGCAGCCGTGTGGAATTTTTACAAAAACTTTTGCGGATCTTCGGACGAGATATTTCGATGTGTTTGTACAATTGTTGCGTTGGATATTTTTTTCATTCGCTGTTCTGCAAACGGCCGAGCTCCTCGATGCCGATTACGATGTTCTCGATCGTCACGTCCAGAGGCATCTGGCGATGCTCCAGTGGCTCCATCGTCACGGAATTCGATATTTCGCGCTTCGATTGGATCGTCTGCGACATTAAAATGATAAAATGACATTATATCAGTTCTCGTAGTCGGATGAACTTTAAGGGGCTGTACCAGTGTGACACTTTCCAAAAAAAGATTTTTTTTGTTGCCTTTTTCGACAGTTTATAGCTGATCAGCAGTTTATATGGTAAATATTTTATCTTGCAAACATCAATAGTTAAATCTTTAAACGCGTTTTTCTCGTAATGAGATTTTTCAAATTTGCTGACATTGTAACTCAAAGAGCAACTATCCGATTAACTTGAAATTTGAACTGAGTACTCTTGAATATCTTTACTCTACAATGACGTAGGATATTTTTGACTGGATGAAAATTGACGATTTGGCATTTAAAAAAACGACCATTTTATAGGCAAGACAACAGACTATTTCATAACTACGCCATTTTGTTAGATTTTTATATTTTTCGAAAATCCTACGTCGTTGTACAGGAAATACCTTCCAGTTTAACATTTTTTACTTTTTCGGTTTCAGCTACTCAATCGGCCGGAATCGTGTCAGCAGTGGAGAAACTTTTTTTTTGGCGCCTCCGAAGGCAGCGCATAAGTCGCTTGGATCTGAATGTTTTTCTATGAAAAAATTATGTAATATAGGTCAAATATAGCCAAATATATTCTTAATTTTCCGAAACATTTAATTGAGTACTTTTCTTCTAAAAAATTCCCGAAAATGGCCCAAATTTTCAGCGTTCACACTGGTATAGCCCCTTAACGAGCTACATTTATCTAAGTGGGACAAAAATTACATTTTTTAGAAATATTTTTATTCTATAGCTTTTTAGCTATATTTCGTGAAAATTTCATTAAATCATTCTTAAAATTGAATGAGCTACAGCTTCCAACAATCGGCCGGACGAGCGGTAGCGGCACCCAGAGGTGGGCGTAATTCTATTTATAATTACGAATACGAATTTATTCACATCGTGATTTTCACGTGAATATAAATACAAATTTATTCCAAAGCCCGTGGAAGTATTGGAAGGAGGAAGGGGTGAAGGGTAGGGACAAAGAATTGTGGGCAAGATTAAGGTGTGGAAATGTCTGGAGAGCGGGAAAAAAGGGGGTGAAGGACTGGAGATGCAGGATATGTGAGGAACAAAATGAGACCGTGGAACACCTCATAGTGTGCAGAAAAGCATGGGCATTAATGCCAAAGGAAACAAGAAAAGAAGCTGAGGAGTGGATGCAGGGAGTGGATGAGATCGCGATAAAAGGAGAAATCATTAATATGTTAGGCGGAAAAATAAATGTTGGAATCTGCCGGTATTTTAGAGAAATAGAGGTATTGTGCGCAAAAAAGAGTAAGGAGGAGAACGGAGACGTTAGTGATAAGTAGTAGAGGTAAAAAGAAAGAGAAGTGCAGGTGCAGGATAGAATTGTAGGCTTAAGTTAGAAATAAGGAACAATATGTAAGGAAATAGTTTGTAAAAAACTTGTATTCCAAGTTATGCAAATAAAACTCTATATATATATATATATATATATATATATATATATATATATATATATATATACAAATTTATTCACTCTTCACTTATTGTAAATACGAATGCAAATACAATTGTATTCAAAAATATTCTGAACATATAAATAAATTCACAGAAAAAATTGTGAATATTCACAAAAAATGTAAATAGTTACAAAAAAACCTGTGAATGAAAAAAAATCACATAAAAATCTGTGAATGCAAATGTATTCACAGAAATTGTAAATACAAAAAAATTCACAAAATAAGTTGTAAATTTTTTCGTATTTGAGACAAATTAAAATCAAATTCACAATGATTAGATTAAAATTTACACCAAAAGTGAGCTCCTACGTATTTTGGGAGAAAACATTGCGTCGAGGCAATGAAATTTTTGCAAAAAAAGTTGTGCGTTTCAAATATTACATTATAAATATGAAAAAATTCACAAAATGAGTGGTGAATTTCCTCACGTTGAAGAAAATTAAAATCGAATTCACGACAATTATAATAAAATTAACACCACAAGTGAGTTCTTACGTACTTTGAGAGAAAGCATCGTGTTGAACTGAACACAATGTTTTTGGTCGACGCAATGTTTTCTCTCGAAGTACGTAAGAACTCACTTTTGGTGTAAATTTTAATCTAATAATTGAGAATTTGATTATAATTTGTCTTAAATACGAAAAAATTCACATCTTGTGAATTTTTTTGTATTTACAATTTTTTGTGAATACGTTTGCATTTACAGATTTTGATGTGAATTTTTTTTAATTCACATAATTTTTTGTATATATTCACATTTTTTGTGAATATTTAAAATTTTTTCGGTAAATTTATTTGTGTGTTCAGAATGTTTGTGAATACAATTGTATTTGTATGCATGCATGTGAATACAAATAAGTGAAGTATGAATAAATTTGTATTGATATTCACATGAAAGTCACGATGTGAATAAATTCGTATTCGTATTTATAAATAGAATTACGCCCAACTCTGGCGGCACCATAAGCTAGCTACACACGTAACGATATATCGTAGCGATTTTAAACTGCACAGTTAAATCGAACGCCCCTAGTGTCTCTACACGCCACCGATATCTACGTCGATATTCAGTTCTCTGCAAAAGCTCGCACGAGAAACAAGTCACCCATCATTAAGGGGTTATATACAGTTAAAATTTTCGATAAATCGATTAAAACAATCGTAATGTACGTATATTTAAGTACACGCACAGAAAATTTCTTGTCAATCCGGCGAATATTATCGAAGTTACACGCATATTTGTAATGACCTGTCAGAGCGTTTGAAAGTGCTTTTGAAACTTTAAACGCGTTTTTCTCAAAACTGTGTTTTCAAAGTCGACGAGCGAGATTTCTCGGAAACGGCTGAACCGATCAGTCTCAAATTTGAACACAACCTTTTCATGTATATTTTTTAGTAACTAATCTAAGGTTTTTCCTCACCGATAAATATTTGCCATTTTATAAACAATTTAAGGTCAAATTTTTGTCAAAAATTTGTCAATAAACTTTGTCATGTTTTTTGGTCAATTTTGTCAATTTTGTCAAAAACTTGTCGATAAAATTTGTCAAAAATCGATTTTTTTGTTGAGAAGACGCCGTTTTGACAAAAACTATTATTTTGCTTATTCCTTCGATCAATTACAAGTTAATCCATTATATTAACGAAATATTTTTGGTTTTTTCATTTTAGATGATACAATCCAGAGATATCGTGCTCACCGCAAGACGCCTTTTCTTAGAGGTGCTCCCGGAGATCAGCTATAGCAGCTTTCAAAACAGCATTTTTAGCATTTTCACAAATAAAAAATGTTAAAATGCAGTTAAAAGTTACCATAACATGTGTACACATTTTCACGTTGCTAGATTTAAAGCTCTTCTCAAGAAAAAACGATTTATCGAAAAGAAAATGCAATTGCCGCTGATGGACTGTGCAGAAAGAATAATCTGCAACGATTTGCCATACACACGTTCGATAAAACGGCGCAGATCGGTGTGCACAGATAAATCGCTACGATATATCGTTACGTGTGTACCTATACTTCAAACTTTAAACGCGTTTTTCTCGAAGCACTGTCTCAAAATCGGTGGACATGATATCTCGAGAACCGCTCGATGGATTGTTTCCAAATTCACAGGAGATACGATGAGAAATATTTCAAGATCGTTAACGATATCACTTTTTTCAAATCTATCTTTATTTTTCAATAGTTACGTAAAAATTACGACTTTTTCATAGACTTTGTATGCTCGAGTTTCAATTCGTCGTCACGTTGTTAAAAAGAAATGATTTAAAAAATCGACGATCTTCAACAACTCGTATCTATTGTTAACTTGAATAACCCGTTTGGTTTTCAAATTTCGGATGGACCGTTTAAGTTGAAGGGTCCATCGCCAAACGTCTCGAACAAAATTTCTTCATCTGCCGGCGGCCATTTTTTCAAAGGCTCTCAATATATGTACCTTTTTGTTAAGAAAAATGCGTTTCTTTTTCACCAACCGTTTCCCAGTAAAAAAAAATCGGAATTGAGCATTTTTTCGGGCCTCTAGGTAGTCTAGGTAGATGTAGTTCCTTAAGGGGGCTGCTCACTTTAGACGCTAAAAAAGGCTATTTTCATGAATTTTTTTGATAGGTTTATATTATAGATATTGATATAAAAGTTGTTACACTTAATAAATACACTTTCGAAATACATTTTATGAAAATGTACGTATTTATGTAACCCAAACAAACTTTAAACGCGTTTTTCTCGAAACTTTTTTCGACGGCTTGTTGAGAAAATCTTCGAAACTACTGAACCGATCCTTATGAAACGTTAACAACATACCTTTGCAACTATAGCTACAGCGCAGATCAAGGATTTTTGAAATTTTCATATTCACTTTTTTTTGCCAAAAACGGTAAAAAAACGTTTTTTTTTTTTTCGAAAAAATGTCCGCCATTTTGTTATTTTTGCATATAATTGCATATAAAAAATCGTATGATATGCGCTATAGCCATTAACATACTGAATCTGAAACCGTTTGATTTTTTTGTTTCGGATTATCCATCTCCGAGATTTCATCAACAGCGCAGACCTACAATTTTTTTAGGGCATTTTTTTAACTACCATTTTCGTCTATAAATAGTGACTTGAATACAAATTTTTAAAAATGTATTCCGAAAGTGTATTTATTAAGTGTATTAAGTTTTATATCAATATTTATAATATAAACCTATCAAAAAAATTAATGAAAATAGCCTTTTTTTAGGGTCTCAAGTGAGAAGTTTTCTTAAGAGATGCAAGGATGCGATTCGCGACATCATTCTGAGACTTCGCCTAATCGTCTCGAATTTCAAGAATGTATATTGCGGGTCAATTTGCATTGTAGCGGACGATCCACGAAGTTCTACCTCTTTCAGTATCTTCATATTGGAATGTGCACTTTGAATACAGGGGTCCATCCGTCTTGCGGGGATCGACGTTGAGTCGGAGCTCTCCGACCTCGGCCACGTGGACGCTGTTTCGAACGATTCCACAAATTTTGTCACACGCTCTTTCCGCTCCGAATCGTTGCTGGCTTCCGGATTCTCCGGTGGCCCGTGGTGCTTACGGGGTCAAGGGTCAGATACGGATTAGCATGTGAAGCAATTTAAGGGGAGATGCCTTTATAATGTCCGGAAGAGCCTATAGCCGAATATGAAGTACACGAGGAAGCTGAGGGACTACTCTATGGACCCGGAATCGCAGGTTAATGGCTAGGTCATTTAGTCACGATATTTCGGAGCATTGGAACTTTAAACGCGTTGGAACTTTAAACGCTTAAATCTCTTATCTACCACACGGCCGCACACTTCTTTGATTCAATTTAAACGCGTTTTTCTGAAAACCATTTTTCGTGAATTTCGGACAAGATAACTCGGAAACTATCTGACTGACCATTTCGAAATTTTGCACACTTTCAGATAACATAATTACCGTCTATGTGAACCTAATGTTCCTAGAAAATTATTTTTTTCAAGCTACTTTTTTATTAACATATATTATATTGATTTCATGAAAAGTAGAACATTTGTTTAAACTCGTACAATTTTTCGAATGTTCACTTTTCGTTGGATTTTTTAGGTTCACATAGAGCGTGTGGTTCTTGGGAATCTAAAACTTCTTCGCTCTGATGTTTCAGATCAACGCACCAGACGCTAGGTTGCACGCCGTGTAACAACTCCGGCGGCAATCGTCTCTAGAGCAAGTATTATACAGCCGCCATTTGTAAATTTTTTTTTTTTATTTGGAAAATCCACAGATGTGATAATACGTACATTAAGTTTTCCTTATGTAGAATAATTAGTATCGCCACGAAAAAATCTTTAAAATTCGCTGAATTTCGGTTGCCTGAAGGGATCTCCCCAAAGTATCGCGGAGATATTTTGCCTCAAACTTCGTTGTCCCCCAATGATGACGTTGAAGTTTGCATCGTTGGAATGCAAAGAAAATTAACTCTTTTAACTGTTAAAATTTTGTTAAATTTTGTTACATTGTTAAAATTTAATTACATCACAAGTAATTGTTCCAATTGTTATAATTTTGTTAAATTGTTGAAACTTAATTACATTACAATTAATTCTTTTAGTATTTAAAAATTTGTCTGTGGAAGTCCCTTAAACGTTTTCACGTATTGTTATTAGAGATTTATGACCCCAACGAGCAAAAGAGCAGGCTTCGGATAAGCCGAATAATATAGAAGTGAAGAATGAACAAAAAATCGTTGCTTTCCAGCGATGCAAACTTCAGTGGTAAGTGTGAATCGGAATAATCAAAATTATTATTAGCTAATAATGCAGCGCTATCGTAATAAAATTGACACCAACGTTCCAACCATTTGTTCCAACGTTCCCATGCCGCCTACTTTGCTCGACGCAGATGCTTGCAAAAGCATCCACCACCGTCTATCTCGCATTTATCTTTATTCGGATTATTGAAGCTGCGCTCACCTCATCGGGGGACGAAAACTCAACGATCACGTCTGAAGGTTCTTCCGAGCAGGCGGCTTTATCCTTCAAGCTGTCTCGACAGGCGTTCAAGTAGTGGACTGCCTCCGTGTGCGTCAACTTTTGCGTCAGCCTCAAATTCGACGGCACAGGGCCAAGCTCGTCGACGCACCTCTGAAATAGCAAAAACTCTCAGACTGTAATATCTCCGTCATTAGCGCAATCGAGAAATGCTGATCTTGGAATTCTAGACTTTACTTTGTACAGATCCACGGGATTGGCTCGATCACCTGCAGTCTCTCGAGGTTCCTCCACCCGGAGCACGCTCTTTATGAAAAGCAGCAAATTCCTGAGAGCGACGATTTGGTCCGCTATCGGAACTCGGCCCTGTGGATTTTTACCATGAATTTCTTCTGAAGCGTTTCGTCTCGAAAAGTGAAGAAAGAAAGTGACGTACCATCAAGACTTCCGGGTCGTTGCAGACTCCCATTTCGGAATACCATTGCACGACCTTGGACTCGCTGGGGTTGTTTAAAAATTCGTGGCAATCAGGGAGGGAAGTTTGCGCCAGGAGCCACGACAACAGGAACAATCTGTTCTCGGTGGCGAGCACGGTCTCTTGAATGTTCTTCGAGGTCGCTTGAGCCACGCCGGGATATCTTCGCACGAAAAGCCGCTGATACAATTCGCTTGACACTTTTTCGATATTCATATCGCGTCACGAGCGTAGACGCATAAATCCGTTATTGAGAACAATGATTGCAGTGTGATTTTATCGTTTGAACATTTTATTCATTTGAATTCTTCCATTTTTATCTTGGACGGAACATTGAGATGTGCGATGCCGGTGTTTACGCCTCGCGAGAATTTCGAGGTTATGTTGACATGCCAGGCACCGATGTTGCTGAAAACAATAAAGCGGGCATCGTTTTTTTTTCTCGTAGCGGCGACATCTACCTCGAGGCCCGAGAAAAATGACCAAATTTCGTTTTTTTTCTGTCTTGATGTTAACTATGGCGTGAAAATATTCTCGGATTGGGCGCGTTTCGTGGAGTCCACGAAAAACAGCCCAGACAGCATAAATGTCCAATTGACGTCGATAAGTTACCGTTGTCAGGTTACCTTTAAGACATGACCGTAAGATAACTATTCGACATCTTCAAATGACATCCCGTATAATGCTGCCGTAAAGTTATCTTTTTTATGAAATCTTTCGGCGATGAAAACGGATGTGTAAAAGGATCCCAAAATATTATCCAATTGGTGACTTTTTTAAGTTATCAAAAGGTTTTCTATTTACTGTTATCTATTGTATCTAGTTCAACGTTATCCAAAGGATATCATAAAGACGAATTACATAAGACGTCTTTTTCATGACATCTTTCAGATATCGGTAATATGCAGCCTTTTAAGATATTTGGTATTGGCGGGAAATAGTAAAAAGTCATCCGAATGTTGTCCTAAAGATCACATCCAACGGATCACTTTAATCATAGTGCGACTGTAGCGTGTCATATTTCATTTCACTGGCGAAAAATTGTGTGTAACAAGTAGTTAAAAAAATAAAGGTGCTGGAAGATATATACGTGAGTGCCTTTTATCCTACTATTCTTTTCGCCTCTGTGAGTACATATATGTGTTTAATGTACTATCTTTTCATTCTAAAAGCGTATGTCTGCTTTTGAGGTTATCCACCGGATCGCTTGAAGCATGGCAACCACCAAAAGACGTGACTGCAACGGGAGAGACGTCTAATAACGACTGTACCGTTTTTATAATATTAAATTACATTTCACTTATAATGAATTAATCGATGTTTTATTTATAATGACCTAGCCCATTTCGAAACCAACAAAACAATATCTTATCAATTTCTTCATGATAAAAATTAACTTATTAACAGTCTAGATTATTGAGCCATATTAAATATTCTATACTATTAATAGGTTAATTTTTATAAAGAAATGGATGGGATATTGTTATACATATCTATCGCCAATAAATAGATATCTCTTCGATAGTACTCTTCGATACCTTTTAAATGTCGTTTTGTTAACCTCATTCGGATGCCTATTGGGCGACTTTTAGATGGCCGTGGTATCTTGGCATTTTTTGCCTTTGAGAAGATATCTTTAAGATATATCGATTTGATGACTGCGCTAACGTACCGACAACCGAAAAGAGTTAACCTTTTGTCGACACTTTGTTAACCATTAAAAGTTGCCGTATAGTTAACGATCGGACACAAATAAGTTATCTGCCAAGCGGACATAAGTGGTACGTTTTGTAATACAAAACGGCGTCTTTTTGGACAACGAAAAAGTTATTTGTATCCGTTTCGCGATATCTTTCGGAAGCCATATAGATAACATTTTGCTACCTGGGAGGTGTTTTCTGTTTCGGAATATCAGATTGTTCGGTAATAGGGCTGGTGCGTGAAAATTTAAAATTCAACGGTATTCCGCAACGTAACGGGATTCGTGATTAAAATGCACGCAGTGAAAAGTCGATCGGAGCGCTACCGCTCTTACTGACGGAGCTCGGGCCATAAATCAAAATTCGCACCCTTTTCCTGTGCCGCGATTTAAATTAGTTACAATTATATTTAAGAAACGCCTTAAAGTAAAGTTATCTCAGTTTAAACGCATATTAAGGCGAGGTCAAAGTGGCTCAGTCGGTAACCGCGTACTTTTCTTCAAATCGATTGACATATCCGGAAAAAGACTCAATATTGTCACTTTTCGGAAGAAACGTATATCGAACCTTATCTATTGATATTTCGTAAAACTTCCCTCGCTCTACATATCGACCGAGCACAACAATGACTTACCGACCGAGCACAGCAGTCACTACCTCCATTACCTACCGAGCACCAGCACCCTTTTATCGACACCGCGCAGGCTTCACGACTCGGCCGCCAGGAGCAGGCGCGCGTGCCCCAGTCGATCTCCCCCACCACTGCGGTTAGAATCGTGGTGGGGGAAGCTCTCGAGCGCGCGGTCGATAGTTAACGTACGCTAATCGGACCAATGGGAGTGCAGTCGATTCCCGTGGATTCGGCGGTGTTCTGTTGTGGATCCGGCAGTGTCGCAATGGCCCTTGCCGAAGGGAGATTCGATGAACGTAACGGCACTTACGGACTTCAGGAAATGGTACCGTCTCCGGTAGCGACGTGCTACAGTGCCAGCTTCAATATTCGCTCGCACACGTAACTCGCATTTCCGTGTCCCGTGTCACCTTTCAACCCCTCACCTTCGCCCCCTCATCAGTGTCAAAGATGGATGCTCGCGAATTCACATATTTTCGCGCACCCACTAAAACCGCGTGATCCCCCCCCTCCCCCCTGTGTTATGGAATCCTCGATCCCCATAAAAACGAGAACGAAAGGTCGAGGTGTTTGAAAAAAAAAATTACAAATTTCGCTAAGGAGAAAACGTGGGACACAGAAGCAAAGACATTGTCGGTATGAATAATCGCGTTCAAAGTGCAAATCAGTGATGAGAATAAAATCTGCCATCGGTGGAGTATCGGCAAAGTACGCACAATGGTGGATAACAGTTGCATTATCGAGGGAAACGTGAAATTTCGCGACGGCAAGAAGGTAAGGCGAATTTTATCGCTGCGAGTCTTACAGAGGGCATTTATATCGCGAAAAAGAAAACAAAGAAGTTGCACGCGAGAGTGTTGTGGCAAATTGAGACGCGAGTATGTTCACGGCTGCAGACACGCGGGGATCTCCCCTCTTTACGAGGGATATCATTGACGTTTGACGAGGCGGCCGAAGAGCGAGGGGAGAGAGACCATGGTGCTCGCGAAGGGAGCAAAATGTAACGCCTCGAATTTCTCAACAAGAGCGTAAAATAATAATCATAATAACGCGGCGATACATCGCAGCAGGCCGGCTGCGTCGGGCTATTGTACTTTCGGAGCGCGCGCGGGCTCGTGCCCGAGACCCTTATTTTCTCCCCTTCGCTCCCTCGCACACCCCCCTCCCTCCCGCGAGCCTATGCCCTCGCTATCCCTGCCTCGTAACCCCCCGCCGCCACCGCCGATTTTCTCGGCGCAATCCTGCGCTCTCTGTTTACTTTGCGTCTGCGGGACTACCGTTCGTCTCTATATTGTTTCGAACAATATCGAATCTTTGTGCAAACAAATGCATGTGTCGCGCTTGGTAAACGACGTGTTTCAACCTTGCGACAAACGTTTCTACCCGTGTTTCAAAACACTTATCGTCCCGGAGATTCCGCTCTGTAAATCTTGTCTCCCCTCCTATGCATCGCCCCTACTATTCTCGTACAACGAACGGGCCGGGCTTTCTTTTTTTTTGCACAATGTTTGCACGCTCCCGATACACGATGATTTTTGGCCTTCGCTGGTTCGCGAGCCTTTCGGAGCGGGAAATCGGATTCTTTCGACCGAGATGCTCACTGCTGCTAGTTTGTTTAGGATATCATCGGGGATTTGGACGCGAACGGGGGGATCTGGCCTTTGGTATTGAACATTCTTGGTAATTCTTTGGGCGAGTGACTTTTCTGAAAAATGAACGTACATTTTTTTTGCTATGCTCTCATTTATTTGGTTATAAATGATGATATTGAATCGGGGGAAGCTGAAATTCACCCCCCCCCCCCCCACCCCCATAAAAAGTTATGGGGCTTTGAAGTTCGCGGGAAAATGTTTTAAAATAAGGCATTTTTTAACATTTCGACGCCTATATGGAGTTTGTTTGGGTTAAAGTATGGGAAAAAGTTATGGGGTTTTGAAGTTCGCGGAAACACGTGATAAAATCGGGCATTTTTGACTATTTCGACGCTTATATTAGGTTAGTTTGGAAACAACAATTTTTCGGAAGTCACTTTATAGGGGAAGCTGAAATTCACCCCCCCCCCTCCCCCCATAAAAAGTTATGGGGGTTTGAAGATCTCGGAAACACGTGATAAAATAGGTAATTTTTTAACATTTCGACGCCTATATTGAACTTGTTTAGGTTAAAGTATGGGTAAAAGTTATGGGGTTTTTAAGTTCGCGGAAACACGTGATAAAATCGGGCATTTTTGACTATTTCGACGCCCATATCGGGTTTGTTTAGAAACAACAATTTTTCGGAAGTCACTTTATGGGGGAAGCTGAAATTCACCCCCCCCCCCCCCCCCCTATAAAAAGTTATGGGGTTTTGAAGTTCGCGGAAACACGTGATAAAATAGGAAATTTTTTAAACATTTCGACGTCTATATTGGGTTTGTTTGGGTTAACGTATGGGTAAAAGTTATGGGGTTTTGAAGTTCGCGGGAACACGTGATATAATGGGGCATTTTTGAATATTTCGACGCCTACATTGAGTTTGTTGGGAAACAACAACTTTTCGGAAGTCACTTTATGGGGGAAGCTGAACCCCCCCCCCCCCCCCCCCATAAAAAGTAATGGGGTTTTGAAGTTCGCGGGAGCACGTGATAAAATAGGACATTCTTGAACATTTCGATGCCATATTGGGGTTGTTTGGGTTAAAGTGTGGGTAAAAGTTATGGGGTTTTGAAGTTCGCGGGAACACGTGATATAATGGGGCATTTTTGAATATTTCTTCGCCTATATTGGGTTTGTTTGGAAACAACAATTTTTCGGAAGTCACTTTATGGGGGAAGCTGAAATTCACCCCCCCCCCCCCCCCCCCCATAAAAAGTTATGGGGTTTTGAAGTTTGCGGGAGCGCGTGATAAAATAGGGCATTCTTGAACATTTCGATGCCATATTGGGTTTCTTTGGGTTAAAATATGGGTAAAAGTTATGGGGTTTTGAAGTTCGCGGGAACACGTGATTTAATGGGGCATTTTTGAATATTTCTTCGCCTATATTGGGTTTGTTTGGGAACAATTTTTCGGAAGTCACTTATCTTAAGAAGTACCAAATTTTGTTCGGCACATTTAGGCTACGAATATCACTGAATTACTTTTGAAGATCCTTTTTAGGGAGCTATAACCTTAAACTGTAGAAGCCGAGTTCGGATAGCAAAAAAGATAAAGAAAATAAAGAAGCATTTTCGCTGCTTCTCGACGGTGCAAACTTCAACACCATCGTCTCATTCGATTGGAAAATCGAATGGTGTCGAAGTTTGCGTCGTTGGAATGCAACCGAAGTTCTCTTTTCATATGTTTATTTTCTTGTTTTTATTATTATATCAAATTTGTTTTGCCTATTCCAATTGTGGATCTTTAAAGCAGAATCGTGAAAAATCGGCGAGAGCTTTTTTTTATAGCGAACAACAGGAAAAAGGAATTCAAAGAATTGAATGAAGAAAAAAAAGCATTGCATTCCAACGGTGCAAACTTCAGTCTCATAAAATCGAACGACTTGGAGGAGAACCCGGTCGAGGAATGGTGTTGAACTTTGTATCGTTGACACGCAACGAAATATCTTCTGGATTTTTTATTTTTATTTTCTTTTAGTTTTTATTATTATTGGAAATCCTGTTTTTGCAGGTTTTGATCATAAATTTCCGATAAGAATGCTGAATAATCTTTTAGTGTTCTCGCACCTTGAATGGGCGAAAAAAATGTTTTTATTGCATTCCAACGATGGGAATGGCAATACTATGTTGAGAGAGGAGTTCCTGTTGAATTCAATGTTGTACCCAGATTTGGGTATTTTCGATACGATCTGACGTTCTGGGGGCACGATCGAGGCTTATCTGGGACGAAAGAGATTTTCAAAATTGTAATATTTATGTGAAAAGCACACACACAGTATTTGTCAAAATATCACGATTCAAATAACACAGTGTAAAATATTCCAATTATGATGTTGAAAATTGCATCATTGGAATGTAACGAAAATGAATTTAAAACCATGTGTGTATAAATATATACGTATAAATATTTATTAATAATTGCAATTATTGCATTCTTATTATGTAAAACGAAACGTTGAAACTCAATTACGGCAGAAATCAATTGGTTATTATATATTGTGAATAAGGTTTGATTGTTCAATTCAAAGAATCGACAGATTTCGATTGGAATTAAATTGTGACAATGAAGTTTGTACATACAGACAAATAAATCATTTTCAATATTGGAATTTTATTTTGACGTTAATTGGCTGGATTTTTTAATTGGCGAATTACGTCCAATTCAAAATAGATATTGTCCAATAATGTTCTGATATGGTTTAATTTTAGCATTTTATTTGACAAGATAATGATTTATATATATATATACACACAGGGTGACATTTATAAGGTGGCCATGTATTTTTAAGGGTCTTGCGCAGAGATTTTGCGACGAAGAAAAACACAATTTTTTATGGTTTTTCAAGGCTTCTTTGAAAAAGAATATAACCTATTTTCATGATGAATAGTATTTGCCAACAAAAAATTAGGCATTCTAGAAAAAAATTCATCTTCGAGGCCAGCAAAATGGAGATAATTCAATTTCGAATACGAGGCACTACGGAATTTTTCTTTGCATCCCGTCATCGAGAAAAAAATCACGAAAGATAGATCTTAAGGTGGATAAATGGAATTGAATTCCATTTATCGGGTTACAGCTAGCTTGTGGCAGGAAAAAGAGAATTTTTCGTACAACATTTTCTGCGACTACGCGTGCAGGTTTTCATTTTTTTTAAAATAAAGCGTCTAGATTTAATCATTTTTTACAATTTTTGGATTGAAAAATATTTATAAATCTGATAAATACCAATGATTCCAAACAATTTATTTTTAAAAATCATTTTTGTTTGTATATTTTGACTCTAGAATATCTGTGGAGGCCATATTGAGGGGCTAAGAGTGAAAAAAATTAATATCTTGAGCGGTAAAGACATTCTCATCTTTTCTATATGCCTCATATATTCATAGTGCTTAAGGAAAGCCGCAGAAAAATGGGCAATGATTTAAAACTTCAGAAACTCACCTTTTTTGGGGGTGAAGGTCGAATGAAAATCGTTCATTTTGATGGGTCTGCAGTTTGAATCGTTTCAACGCAGCGGTTTCATTTACTGAACTTTAAAAAAAAATTCTATCATTTTTTTGAACATTTGAGGTTTATTGTATAAAAACATATCATAGAATATATTTTTTATGTTTTCCACCACCGGGACCCACTCTTGTCGAGGGATGAATGATGAAAAAAATCCTATCTCTTGGGGCTTGGAGATAATAATTTTTTTATTGCCATCGTGTGTACCGTCTCCCCAATAGAGACTCAAAAAAATCTTAACGATTCTAGAACGGATTCTCCCTCGAAACGGATTCTCCCTCCCTTATTGGGGGATGACAGTTGAAAAAAATCCTAACTCCCACGGGTTGGAGATAATTTTTTTATTGGCTTTCTATGTACCGTGTCCCGAAAAGTGCCTCTGAAAAAAATGCCAACAATTTTTATTCTCTGAAACCCACTCTTATCTGTCGAAAACGAAAAATCGATTTCTTTCAAAAATAAAAAATAAAATTAGTTAATAATTATAAAAAATTATAAAAATCATACAAAATTATAAAAATTATAAAAAATTATTAAAAAAAAAATTACACTAGGTGTAAGCCCTTTAAAAAAGTGCCACTCCTTTTTAGGAGTGCTCCGTGGCCAACTTACAATTGCCACCCTGTACATATAATCTTTCCTGCCTTAAAGCCTTGTATATCTTGAAAAAAAAATGTGTCGTTCATTTTTATTGGCTTAAATGATGTACAAACATCCCAAGTATGATATGGTCGGAAGAAAAATCGTTTTAAAGCATTTAAGCGCGTTTTTCTTGAAACGATGTTTTTTAAATCAAGCGAACTCGTAGCTCCTACGGTTTTCAACCGACAGATTCCAAATTTCAACTGTAGCTTCTTAGATATATTTTCTAGCGAAGTACACACGGTTCTTACGATCGATTAACAATTACGGTTTTTATGAACAAATTAAGACAGTTTTTGTAGTCCTGCGCCTTTTTTTTTCAAAATGACGCCAAATTTGGTCAAGTCAATATTTTGTAATAATCGTGTGTACTTCGCCAGCAAAGCTCATGTAGGTTACGAAAAGAAAAAATTGTTATGGGTGTTCATGTGCATTTTGTATTTTTTTGTAAAATAAAAAATTGATTTAGCGCCCTACGGATATGTAAAATAAACCGTCCAAACCTCATTCCGATTGATTTATTGGTATTAAAAGAAAATTCCCAAAAAGCTCTGTTTTCCGACCATCCAAAGTTCTATAAGGCCTTAAGGGGGGAGATATCTTTAGACAAGGAAAAAATTGTTGATTTTCATGATTTTTTTAATGGTCAGATTTCATCACCATTTTTTAGACTTAGGGTATGTTTTATCAATACTTCTGGCTTTTACATGGTATTTTTTATCTTTATTAATCTTTAAAAATGGCGGAGCTATGGCACGGCCCATCTTCTAAATGGGTTGTGGCGGATGTTGTCAGGCGGCGTGAGACGTAGCGTCGGCGGGATTAATCCGAAAAAAAAACCAATGAAGATTTTTCTTTCGTTAACATTCTTACGCAGAATATGAACCAAGAAAAAGTGAGAAATGTTGAAAATCGATTAAATGGTACGCGTTGAAACAAAAAGATTGAATTTTCCGAAATAAATGGCTACATTTTGCAATAAAAAAAAACTTGTTTTAATTTTCAAATACCTCTAGAATGGTATTTTGAACATTAAGGGTAGAAAGATTGATACCAAATTTCGTTTGTATCGTTGGAACGCAACAAAAGTTCTGTAGACTAATTTTTGTTTGCAAATTCAGCCCTCAAAAATCACTTAGATTTTTTTACGAACTTCATTAGAGATCTTCAGCCTAAATATGTAAGAATTTGTTTTGAATAATAATGGAAATGAGGCAATACAAAAACGAAAATAAATTTTCGTTGCATTCCAACGATGCAAATTTCGACATCGTAATTTCGTCAGAATCGGTTGACTAGTTTTTTAGCTATACATCACGCCAGTTTTGAAAATGCCGTTTAGAAGACCGTGCCATATCCACGCCATTTTTTAAGATTCAAAAAATAAACAATTCCATGTGGCAGCCAAAAGTAGTAATGAAACTAATATAGTAGTAATATAGTACACTGAGAAAAAAAATCATTGATCCAATATCATTGGTGTTATTGAATGAAATTTCGTTGATGCAATTGTAAAATTGTTGGTGTAAATAATCAGATTTATTAGTCAAACCAAAACGCCACTGACTTTAATAACATGATAACATTAAAAGTTTTTTTTTTTCATTCAAAATATAAATTGTTAGCCAAGAACAATATATGATTGATACTATCTAAAAAAAATATCGCGAATAAATTGTATAGTTTTGAATGCATTTTCTGCAACGAACAAAAAAAGCGTTTCAATTCATAACATGAATATTGTTGATTCGAGTACACAGGAAAAATTGAATTTCGCTCGTTTGATTCAGATAAAACATCTATTGAGTAAATATGTTATTTAACTTTTTTCACCATATCCGATATTAATTTCCAAATACATTATTCGTTAAAATATAAATATTTGATTTTTATTGAAAAATATTAAGCAAATGTCTGAATTGGTTAAAAAATTATGCGAAAATAAAAGTTGTTTCTTGCGTATTTGGTTGAAAAAATTCCACCAAATCATGGCCGAGCGCCACCGAAATTATAGGTGTGAGGAAACCCGTAGTTCTCGGAGTAACCGCTAGAAGCCGCACGCGCGCTCGTTTCTCATAAGTGTAGCGCGAACCGAAAATCTACTTAAACGCCGGAGAAGCTCTAAAGAGTATCGTTTCTTGGCCTGGAGCTAAGATCAAAGTGTAGTATCTGTTCTTATCAGTTGAATATCTGATATTCTCTGCATGGATATTCCATTGGTATCTGATATTCTCTCCACTATTATCGTGGATGATCATTCTAATACCCACTTTGTATTTAAGATTTAAAACAAATTGAAAAACTTACGTCCCATGGCATATTCGTTTCGATGCAGTAAAGACATAATTCTATTGATTATATTTTTGTACGAAATAAAAAATGTTGTAGCAACCGCTCAATTAATTCATCCACACATATACGGATTGTTTATAGAATGATTTCAATAGAATATAATTTTATTTGAAGGATAATGTAGATATTCAGAGAACAGAAGAGCTTTTTCAAATAAAATAATATGTTATTTGAATCAATCACATTTTCCAATATTTGATAGTATTGTAACAATCTCATATATCGGTATGGACTTGAGGTTTGCATCGTTGGAATGCAACGAAAATTCTTTTCACTTTCTCATTTTCATTATCATCCAAAATCATAATTTGCAAATTTCTTGTAGATCGCTAAATAAGAATGCTAGAAAATGTTTGCGTTAATTTCGCAGTTCAAAATTTGGCAAAGGAAATTTGGAAAATTAAGAAAAAATCTTTTTCGTTGCGTTCCAATGATGCAAACTTCAACGTCATTATATCGGTGGCACTCCGCGGCAGCACATTTATTTGGATCAACCAATATATTTTTTTGATTCAATTGATTTTTTTTTTCTCAGCGTAGTAATAAAGTTATAGTAATAGTAATGTAGTAGTAATAATATAACTAATATAGTAGTAATATAGTAATATACCCCAAGTCTAAACAACAGTGAAGAAATATTTCCTTTGAAAAAAATCACGAAAAACGGCAAATTTTTTCCTCGCCTAAAGGTATCCCCCCCTTAATTTAATTCGACCGTTTTATTCGACGCGATACAATAGCGCATTTATCGCAACAATGAATAAGGGATTACGGTTGTGATTGGATACAGATATTCAGCAGGTATCGAGTAACACAATGATACCTCGAAGTCATTGGTTTCCGAGCAGGCCAAGAGAGGAAGAGGGCTGGCTGGTGCGAATGAGAAATGAAAATCTTGAGGCTGCGTTAATGGAGCTGCCGGTTGCAAATGAGCCAGCCACCCTTTAGTCTTTTTGTATCGCCCACGGGGCAAAGTTAAGTAGGGTGGTCTCCCCCCGCGGGTGGCCTCAACGCCGGTAGCAAAATCTGATTCATCGAAACGGGGGCGGAGGGGGGGCGGCACACGTTTCGAGGCCCCTGGCCGTCACAATGCACCATTAAGCTTATATTCAAATAAAGCCTCCTGATCCCGGTCGCGGTCACAAAGCTCGCCCGACGTAATAACGAGCGCGGCTCTCATTATCGTGACGACGTCCACGTCGGACCCGAGATGCGGTCAATGATTTTTGTCATTGTTTCGCTTTTTTTGTTCACGCTTTTGTTTTTCTCTTTTTTTCAGTGGAAATCACGATGGTGCGTGATGAGGAAGCTGTCACCGGTCGCAGGTAAGCGATAATCGATACAAGTTTTATCGACGATGAAAATTCATTAGAGGGGGGAGAGAGAGAGAGAGAGAGAGAGAGAGTCACGCCGCGGAGCGCCTAAAAAAAGATAACAAAAGAAAATATTAGTAGTCGGCCATTTTGTACATCGGAAAAAAAAATATATGCTCTCTAACAGTTTGATATTCATACTAAATAGATGTGTAATTAATTTTAAGAGCGAATCACTTTTTTATACAAAAAAAAATTGTTAAATTCGCACATGATTTTATACCCGTTACTGTGGCTTAACCCCTTATTTGCCGTGACACTTAGGACATAGGATCTAAGAGTGAAAAAAGTAACAAAAGGCCCCCTAATTCCCCAAAAAATTGTTTCGGTCCATGTGCCAAAGACCATGGATAGGAGAGGGAGAGAGAGAGAGAGACCACGTTGAAAATTTGACAAAAACGAATGGGGTTGAAGTTTACATCGTTGCAAGGCACTGAAAATTCTTTTCAGTTTTTCCAAAAAATTAAAAATTGACTTATTAAACTTACTTTTCATTCAGAATTAAAGGAAAATCTTAATCCCTTCTAACTCGAAACTAATCTTAATTGGAAATGGGGTTAAAGTTAAACCAATCTTAATTGGAAATGCGGTTAAAGTTTCAATCGTTGGAATACAACGAAAAACTTTCATATTCCTTATCCTTATTTTTATCAAAAATCACATTTTGCAGTTTCACATCGTAGATCGCCAAATAAAAAGCCTAAAAACTACTTTTGCGTGATTTTTGTAGCTCAAATCTGCCAAAAAAAGTTCGGGAAATAAAAAGAAATTAATTTTCCCTGCGTTTCATCAATGCACACTTCACTGGCTTAAAAAAAATTGTTAAATGGACCATGGTGGACGCGCGTTATTATTGGCTCTAGCCAATACTCGGATGGGTGACCGCTGCCTGCGAAACGTAAAAGCCCGCAAAAACGTACGGAGAATCTTCGAAAAATTTATGAAAATTACGCAGCCTCCCGTCTTTTATTTACTCCAAAAACTGGCAAGAAAAAAACTGACGTATTGTGATTGATCGATCGAGCAGTTTTTTTCGACAGGAAACTCGTATATTTTTCTGAATCCTATTGCTGACGTTTTCCATCGTGGACCGGCAACCGGAAGTCCGAATTAATCTTCGTCCCGTTTTTCGAATACGGAGGGGGACGAGTAATTATCGTTTACTCCTCACTCAATTTATTTTAAAGTAGTCACGTGTTCCCCTCGATAGGGTCACACATGCCGAAAAATATAGTCTATTTTTGAGATACACCAGAGATATATATATATATATATATATATATATATATATATATATATATATATATATATATATATATATATATATATATATATATATGTATGTATGTATGTATGTATGTATGTATGTATGTATGTATGTATGTATGTATATGTATATGTATGTATATATGAGGCCCTTAAAATTCTCCATGAGTTATCAGCACGATTCGTCGTGCACTCCCCGGACCTTTTTTAGAAAGTCTTCTTCGAACATCTGTCCCCAGCCAATAACCAGCGTTAAATCGTCGAGCTTTGCCGGTATCAGGATAGAAAAAAAAACAAAATTCCGAGAAGAGCCTCTTGCATCTGCCCGCAACTACTCAAGCTCCTACTTGCCCCAAGACCAATCGCTCGCAGGGCAAAAAGTGGGAGAGAGGGAGAGCAAAAAAAACAGAAGAAAACCCGACGTACGTGCGTGTGCTACCCGAGAGCGTGTTATCTGAAACCTGCACGGTGCGCATAAGTCACAGTCGTGGTCAATTTGAAAGGGAATTAGCGCTGGAGACCAGTCCACTCGTATCTTTCCACACAGGCCTGCAATTTGTACTATGAAAGCACCACAAGTTTTTTACCAGAACACACAGAGTGCAGACGCAAGGTTTCGTTTTTTTAAATCTATATGGAAATTTTAACAACCGTATTAGCCGAATGTTCGAAGAAATGATTAATTATTGAAAATTAGCGGAGTGTTGGTAAAAAAGGTTTTTGAAGAATATAAGAATATAGTCATATTTATTACTGGAGATTGAAAGAATGTGTGAGATGTTTTATAAAAGAATGAATAACTATTATTTAATTATCAGAATAATCATAATGACTTACTAATTTACTTATTAATTATTATTTATTAAGTATAACAACAATAGTAGCAATTATTTCTGTTTTTATATGAGTAAGATATTATTATTAATTCTTCAATATAGTAATAATAACAACGATGGCGATATTAGTTATTGAGGTATTAATGATCTTCGTAATAATTACTGACCAATTAATTTAGTTATTATTATGATATATTCAATATAATCATTATAATAATCAACAATAAACAGTTCTGATTATTATTATAACGATAATGATTAATAATAAACCTTTATTATTATTGATTTTATATGAGTAAGACCATATAAATAAAATATTTTAATAATTAATAAATTATTATAATATAATATATAAATATAATATAATATAATATATAAATATATAAATAAAAATAAAATTTATTATTATTATATCTGATTTTATATGAGTAAGATATTATTATTAATTCTTCAATATAGTAATAATAACAACGATGGCGATATTAGTTATTGAGGTATTAATGATCTTCGTAATAATTACTGACCAATTAATTTAGTTATTATTATGATATATTCAATATAATCATTATAATAATCAACAATAAACAGTTATGATTATTATTATAACGATAATGATTAATAATAAACCTTTATTATTATCATAGTAATGATAATAATCAATAATAAACTATTATTATTATACCAATGATTATAATCAACAATAAACAGTCATTATTATGGTAATAATGATAATGGACAACAATAAATAATAATAATTATTATTATGATAATCGCTTAGTCTTTTTTTGTTACGAGTCAGTCATTATTATTACCAATTACATAAATCTATTGTTACTAATTACTCCTATTTTCATTCCCATTAATAACGGGTAACGGGTATAAAATGATGTGCGAATTTAACAATTTTTTTTCGTATGCAAAAGTGATTCACTCATAAAATTAATTACACTTCTATTTAGTATGAATGTCAAGCTGTTATAAAATATTTCTTTTGATTTCGATGTACAAAATAGCCGACTACTAATATTTTCTTTTGTTATCTTTTTTCAGGCGCTCCGCGGCGTGACATTTAGTATCCACAATTTTTTACCTAGAACCCAAAACAAAAATTCTCATTAATGTACATTAGAATACCTAGAGAAGGACGTACGGAATTTAAAAAATATTATTTTATTCAAAAGTTGTAGGTATTCGAACTTAAAAAATGAATTTTCAGTTAAAAATTTCGTTATAACTGCTCATAAACTGCTCATAAAATAAAAAGTTTTCGATTAATCAGAAATTCCGTACGTACTTCTCTGCGAAATGCAATTAGGAACATAATTTTTAAATTTGAAGTATATCGAGTGAAAATTGTTGAAGTCATTTGTCACGCCAATTGAAAAAAAACTGTTTCGAGAAGTTTCGAGTAGCGGGCCATTTTGTACATCGAAAAAAAAATTCTAACAGCTTGATATTTATACTAAATTGATGTGTAATTAATTTTATGAGTGAAGCACTTTTTCATGCGAAAAAAAAACGTTCAATTCGTACATGATTTTATACCCGTTACTGCGACCTAATGGTTTAATGATAATTACTGACCAATTGACGTAATTGCTATTATTATATATTTAATATAACAATGATAATTATTATGACAATGATCAACAATAAACAATTATTATTATAATGATAATGAAAATAATCAACAATAAACAATTTATATTATTTATATTATTATCAACGATAAACCGTTATTATTGTTATAGTTAATCGTTTAGTCTTAATTTGTTAATAGGAAGTAATTATCATTACTAATTAATACAATTTATTATTACTTATTACTCCTATTTTTTATTCTCATTCTTATATAATTGTTTCTTCGTCAGACTGTCTACACCTGCAACTTTACGGCGACAGCAAAGACAGATACAAACAAGGCCAGACGAAAGCCTCCCTGAGCTTACAACATTTTCTGGGAGTTGAGAGCGGCTTCACCCTCGACAAGGAATCGAACACTATTGCGATAATATGCCAGGACTTGACGGTCGTACTCGCTTTCGATACGAGGGAAAGACTCATACAGTGGCAAGTGAAGATTTCCAACAATTTGGGAGAAGGTAAAGTAGCCTCGTTGTTTCCGATTTCGCGTTGGTTTGATTGAGTTTTTTAACACACACGCTGGTCTGCGTTGTCTGTTGCATGTAAAGAAGATTTAATGGTGTTGAAGTTTGCATAGTTGGAATACAACGAAAATTCTTTTTTATTGTTTCTTATTCCTCTGTTTTTTTAATCCTCGATATTCTCTGCAGTTTTAGGTCCTAGATATTGAATAAGAATTCGACAAAAATGTGTGTGTCTCTCGTGGCCTAAAAGTGGCGAAACAAAATTTGGGCAAATTGAGAGGGAAGACAAACATTTTTATGCAGCTCCAACGATGCACATTTTAATATCATTGCGATGAAAAGTATTTTTCCAAATTCGACCAATTTTTTTTTGCTTCTTTCACGAGGAACATCAATCACTTAAGACGGGAGCCTGAATTAGAAGGTCGAAAAAAGCGTTTCTTCGTGAATTTTTTAGAAGGGAAAAAAACAATTGTCATATATTTTTCTTCTGGGTGAATTAAGAAAAGGCTGAAAAAATCGTGAGATTGTAACTTGTCTCAGGTTTGAAAAAAAATGTGTTAAAAAAACACTTTAACGTGGTATAAAAATGATTTAAAAAGCCTTTTTCAGCGACTTTTTTAATTCACTTAGA
Source organism: Ophion slaviceki (assembly GCA_944452715.1). Taxonomy (NCBI): domain Eukaryota; kingdom Metazoa; phylum Arthropoda; class Insecta; order Hymenoptera; family Ichneumonidae; genus Ophion; species Ophion slaviceki. The sequence goes on from OX101791.1 coordinate 34,572,630, forward strand.
AGAGATTTTTTTATACTGAAGAGAATAAACTTTGGTTTGATTCAATAGGTCGTTTAGTTTTTTTTGCTATCACGCCCGCCGATTTGAAAAAATCGTGAAAATGAAAACTGGAGAAAACGCGCTTCAAAGTTTTCAATAGAAGGACATATCGTTATCAAATATTAATCGTCTCTCTGCTTTTGGCCGTGTATTTAAAAAAACCGATTTTTCGGACCTTCCAATTCAGGCTCCCGCCTTAAGGAGGTTTGGACGAGGAAAAAATTGTTGATTTTCATGATTTTTTTCACAATGGCAGATTTCATTACCATTTTTCAGACTTGGGATATGTTTTAGCAATACTTCTGGCTGTTTTTTTTTATTTGTATTTTTTATTTTTTGGTATTTTTATTTTTATATATTATACTTGGTATTTTTTATTTTTATTAATCTTCAAAAATGGCGGAGCTATGGCACGGTCTTCTAAACGGGTTGCGGCGGATGTTGTCAGACGGCGTGACACGTATCGTCGACGCGATTAATCTAAAAAAAGTCAACGAAGGTTTTTCTTTCATTAACACTCCTACGCAAAATATGAACCAAGAAAAAGTGAGAAATTTTGAAAATCGATGAAACGGTACGCTTTGAAACGAAAAGATGGAATTTTCAGAAAAAATTGCTACATTTCGCAAAGAAAAAAATAGGTTTTTTTTTAATTTTCAAAAACATTTAGGGTCACGTTTTAGACAATAAGGTTTGTAAGATTTATACCAAATTTCATCAGAATAGGTCGATTAGTATTTTAGCTATACGTTACGCCAGTTTTGAAAACGCAATTTAGAAGACATACATATACATCCGCCATTTTTATAGATTAATCGAAATAAAAAATACAATGAAACAGCCAAAAGTAGTAATAAAACATACCCTAAGTCTAAAAAATGATGAACAAATCTTTTCTTAGAAAAAAAATCATGAAAATCATTTTTTACTCTCCAAAGGTATCTTCCCCCTTAAGTGAAGTTCCTCGTTAGCCTGCGGGAAACACTCAATCATTTTTGTAGAATCCAGGTTAACGGGTTACACCTAGTTCCGGACCAGAAAAACGAGGTGTTATCGTGAATTTTTTTTGGGAAATGGGCGCAGGTTTTTAACTTTTTTTTCATAGTAAAGGGTATCATTTCAAGTATCATTGACAATTTTTTTATTGGGAAATATTTATAAACGACGGAGATACAGTAAATTGCACAGACCGTTGTACAAAAAAGGTCCTTCGCGGTGACCACTCCTGCTCGGGAACAAATCATCTGAAATAAAAAAAAGCGAATGAATTTAATTTTTGTACCGTATTATCTAGTCTTTAATCGAAGGATTCAATAAAATAATAATTAAAAAAAAATGGTCGCCGATCAAAGTGATCGTCAAAGTTTCGGTGAAAAAAACACTCTCTTATCCTTGGTAAGAAAAAAGTATGCATTGAAAAAAAAATCCTTCGATTAAGAACTGCCTTTTGAAATACAAAAAATGTCTGAAATTTGAAGCCGATCGGTTCGGTGGTTTTTGCGATATTTTGGTCATCGATTCTGAAAAAGTCATTCCGAGAAAAACGCGTTTAAGGGGCCAGTCAACTTTGGAGCCATGAAAAAGGCTATTTTCGCGATTTTTTAGAGGATTTTATAAAAGATATGAATATAAAAGTTGTTGGGCTTGATAAAGTCTTGAAATACATTTAAAAAAAATTTAATTCATTTTTATTAATTTTTAAGTACAAAAACTATAGTTTAACGTAACGCCTCAAAAATAGGTTGGCTAGGTAGCTCCATCACAACTCGGCAACGGCTTGTCTGATACGAAAAAATCAAAGTCCATTAGATTCAGTATGACACCAGCTACAAAATCACCCTCGGATATAAAGTTTTATAAAAAAATAAAAAAAATGGCAGATGAAAAATGAAAAAAGTAAAAAAACGCGTTTTTTCGCAGTTTTTCGCAAAAAGAGAGTAAAAATCAAAATTTTAAAACCATCGAGGGTCATCTTGTTGCGAATCATGTTTACAATATGTGGTTCAAATTTCAAGAGAATCGGTTTATTAGTTTTAGAGATACGATGGAGCCAGATTTTGAAAACGTTGTTTCGAGAAAAACGCGTTTGAAGCTTATACTACGAAAAACTCTTACCTAAACTCAATCGGCAATTCCTGCACCGTAAAAAATCCCTTCTGATTGCTTATCATCGTCGATTTCTTCGACTCTCGCTTGCCTTCGATTTTTTGAAATTTTCAGTGGCCTTCCCCCTTAAAGTTTTGACCTGTAACGGTAAAGCGGTAAGCGGGCCTCATAACTCCCCCAATTTTCAACGGGTTGAATTTTTCAGAGAATTTTTTTTTAAAGGTTATATCACAAGAATCTGTCGAAAACGAAAAAACGAGTTTTTCAAAAATTCCAACTAGCTATAACCCCATAAATATCTAGAGCGTGAATCTGCAAAAAAAAAGATCTACGATAACAAAAATGGAAAAATATATTTAAAGAAAGGAAGAATTTTCGTTGCATTCCAACGTTGCAAACGTCAACATCGTAAAGACCACCGGATTACGAAAAGCCGGAAAAATATTCATCATGGGTTATCCACCCTCGTTTTTTTTTGTGTTTGCAGATCAGCAGTTCTTGATACTGATATCGAGCGCGCCAGCAAAGGCGAAAGTGTCGAACGGTCCGGCGCACTTGCACGTGCAGGATCGTCGTTTCTGCATAACGGTTGGTGTGCCACCGAGGCTCGTCGGTATCTGGGAGATCGGTCATCTCCGTCGTTACGGTGTGGTCGAGGGTCGTTTCTGTTTCGAGGGTGGCTCGCGTTGCGGACGGGGCGAGGGCCTGCACGTGCTCATCACCGATCAGGGTGACGATATCGTGAAGACGCTCCAGCTCGCCGCCGAGGGCAAATTAACGACCCGAAAGAGGCCGAGCTGCCGCGAGATACAGGAAAGTCCGCGTCGTCAATTCGCACGTTCGGAGACGCGTGCGAGCGATTTTTTCGCCTCGTCGAGCGTATACACGGCCCAGTACGAGGATCACTGCGACGGTTGCAAAAACGAGGGCTCGTCGTGTTGGTCGTCGACCGAGTCGCGACATCAGAACGAATTGGAGGCCGATTACAGCTGTCGCGATACCGTCTCCGTCTCGGAACTTACGGATCAACCGGGCGAATGGAGGAGCTGCTCACTCACGCGACAGAGCACCAACGGCCTCGAAAGATGCGCCAGTTGCATAAGCAAACTCGGCACTATATCGAAATCGTCGACTTCCGGTGGGTTGTAGCTTCACTTCACGCACGAGCCTCGAGTCGGCGATTTCTTTGACGGGAATTAAAAGTCTTCTGGAGCACGGCCAAATGCCCCCTTGGGGGCCTCTCTCCACTGACAGAGAAATAGACATTTCGAAAATATTGGCAATTGTGGAAAAATAGGAGGATTTATTTTTTTATGACTTTTAGAATGTTTACCGAAAATTCGTTACGTATTGTTGTTAATTCATTATCTATTATTCATAAATAATCGATTTTTGCCCCTCGGAATACTCTGGGACCGAAAGTCCGCGCGAGTTTCATTTAACTATTTATATTTAGCTACATCTACCTAGAGGCCCGAAAAAATTAGCCGAATTCCGATTTTTTCCCCTGGGAACCGGTTGATGAAAAAGAAACGCATTTTTTTAAAGACAAAGGTGCATATATCAAGGCGGGATATACATTTACAATGATAAAAAAATCGATTTCTTTTTTTTCTTCTTTAAACGATAGAAATATAGATGTAGAATATTTTCCCAAAGTTTCAAAGCGAAATTCGAAAAACTTCAAGCGTTACAGCCCGTCAACGCTGTGCCTCACCGCTCGGATTCGGAGCGGGCGTGAATTTCTAACGCGTTTTTCTCAAAACTGCATTATCGAAATTGGCGTGCAGGATTACTCAAAAACTATTGAGCCCATTGAGTTGAAACTTGGTAGTAATATTGATATTATTGGTACCTTCTGCTTGACGAGAATTGTTTTTGAAAAATTGGAAAGGAAACTACTTTTTTAAGGCCTTAGGCCATAGTAACGGGTATAAAATCATGTGCGAATTTAACAATTTTTTTCGTATGGAAAAGTGATTCATTCATAAAATTAATCACACATCTATCTATATATATATCGATGTACAAAATGGCCGACTACTCGAAACTTCTCGAAACAGCTTTTTTTCCAATTGGCGTGACAAATAACTTCAACAATTTTCACTCGATTTACTTCAAATTTAAAAGTTATGGTCCTAATTGCATTTCGCAGAGAAGTACGTGCGGAATTTCTGATTAATCGAAAACTTTTCATTTTATAAGCAGTTTATGAGCAGGTATAACGAAATTTTTCACTGAAAATTCATTTCTTAAGCTTAAATACCTACAACTTATGAATGAAACAATATTTTTTAAATTCCGTACGTACTTCTCTAGATATTCTAACGTAGATTGACGAGAATTTGTTTTTTGTTCTAGGTCAAAAATTGTGGATGCTAAATATAAAAAAAAGAAAATAGTAGTAGTATTCCGTTTATTTCAAGTATACCCTCTCCGGGTGTTTACATAATTGACCCCCTCCGCCATGTCCAATCGTCTTTACATACGTTCTCTTATATCTACTTATATTCTATTCCTTATTCTATTTCTTTTCACAGCTCTCTTTGTCTCTTTTCCCTTTCATCATTTGTTATTTCCCTAACCAACCTTTCGAATTCTTTAACATAAGTACACAGTTGTGTCGTCGGCTTCTTTTTTAATTCCGCCTCTATTTTCTCCTCTATCCGTTCTCCCTCCTCGTCTCCCAACCACCGGTCTAGGTCTTCTACGATTTCTTTTTTGATTTTTTCTCTGATTTTAGGACACGTGCAAATGTGTCCTAAGTTTTCCTCCTCCAAAAAAAGGAAAATATTAGTAGTCGGCCATTTTGCACATCGAAAGAAAAATATATATTTTCTAACGGCTTGATATTCGTACTAAATAGATGTGTAATTAATTTGACAAGTGAATCACTTTTCCATACGCAAAAAATTGTTAAATTCGCACATGATTTTATTCCCGTTACTGTGGCCTAAGGCGTTAATCCACATTTTACAGAAATGTTGCGTGAATTGCTGATTTTTGTTGGTAAATGCGTGCCATTTTTTTTTAATTTTCATTTTCTTCATTTTAATGACCGTCACATAGAAACTGTGCATGTACTTCTCGTGAATCCTCGACTTTTCTGACCGAATCTTTTTCGCCACAGGCACGACGTGCACGAGCGGCGCCCTCAGAAGTCCAGCGCCGACAGCCAACAACTCGACCTGTCACTTGCCGGTGCGTGCTTTCGACCGGCTGTCACTCTCGTCGTACAGCAGCAGCAGCCACGAGAGCAGCGATTATTCGGGCTCGCAAACGGTCGAGTGCCAGTGTCCCGGCAGTTCCAAGAGCGCTCCGCACCAAGCTCCGAATCCGCTAGCGCGCTCGTCACCGAGTCCAACGGCGCTGCCACCCAGGCCGGCCAAACATTCGCTCGTTGCCGGTAAGAAGCCAAAAAAGCCACCGATGCCGTTGCCGAACGAGCAACAGGCGAAGCAACAGTCGTGCACCTGCCGAATGACGAATCAGCCGGGCAATCGCAACAGTAGCGGTCCATACGAGAATTACGACGTTCCCAGGAGCATACTCGGTCATCACATGTCCCTGGAGCCTAGTCCACCACCGAGCGCCGATCAGTATTACGACACGCCACGCAAGATCAAGGAGTGTCTCGCCCTACCCAAGACATATCCGAACTACGACACACCTCACATTCCCCAAGCGGTTGTCCTTCAGCAGTGCGGCTGTCCGGCAAAAGTACCCGCGCAATCGCCGAGATCGGCCACCTGTCCGTGTCACAACGTGATGAGCTGGGCCGGTTTCGTGCTGCCTTACTGTCGACGGGGCGCCGGTATCGAGGCCACCGGCGTCAACGTTCAGCCGGTCAGACTCTCCGGCGAGGGTAAAATGCCGGTCGTCAATGCCAGCGGCGAGCTTGCTATTTACGCCAGCAAAGCCACCAACGGGTCGTCAACGTGCGAGAGAATATCCGAAAGAGACGACGACGAGTGCGACTGCGGGAATACCGGCAATTACGAGAACGTTGCCCCAATTGTCATCGATACGCAGCCCGAAGCCGCAAAGTCCGCGAATTACGCGAATATCGACTTCACCGAGTCACTCGAGCACTACGAGAACAGCAAGGATCTCATCGCCAAGGCTGGCATCACGAGGAACGAGATCGAGGAAATTGCCGATCAACTGGAGAACGGGAAGAGCGAGGAGGACATGGAGAGAAAAGTTTGCGCCAAGTGTGGCCACGCGAAAGACATCGGAGCGGATTACCTGATGATGGAGCCGGAGAAACAATTGACGAAGAAACCGTTCGCTGGATATCTGACGATGCAACCGGCGTCCGCGTCGTCATCGCCCAACGCATGCTCGAAAGAAATCCTTTCGAGGATCTGCAGCAGCAGCGTCAAGAGCTCGAGCAATCCGACGCTCTTCGGATCCACGTCGACACCCGAGGCTACGAGAAAACGCTCGGACTCGGAATTTCGCGTGCCCGGCTCGGCGATGCTGTCCAGTCCTTATCTGCGAAGACGCCTGATCGATCCTACCGGAAGTATCGAGGCGCCCGGCAACGTTGGCATGCTATGGCGCAAAAGATCGTACTCCGCCGAATCGGCGCATTATCTCGACGAGCCGAATCCTGGTTTCACCTCCAATCTCACAATTCACAAGTGCTCGAGCGAAACGGAAAAGCCAACGGTCGCCAAGGATCATCGGGGATCGCCCAATTGTCCGGATGTTGCGAAAATCGAGAACGAGTCGACTTCCGGTCAACCGTTCTCTATTAAGATACGACGATCGTCCTCGGTGCCATCCAAGAGCGGACACAACAGAGACTCCTCGAGCAGCAACGACTCGGGCGTATCCACCGGCTCGCTCAGCCATCGAAACGCTGAATTCGTCGAATTCGAAATGTCACTCGCACCCATATCGTCGTCGAGGAAACAAAATATTCTCACCGTATGCCGCAAGAGCCCACCACCCGTTTGCTTTCACAACAGCCTACCGAGGAAATCCAAATCGAGCGATCCGCTGCGCGAATTGTCCTTTCAATTTCAAAGGATCAACGTGCCGACTAAATCCTCGTCGACCGAGGCCGATATACCGATATGCCTGCCAAAAAGCGCCAAAGGGTACGGCAGCCCCGGCGAGGTTACCGGTACACCTTATATCGACTCGCGGAGCACCAGCAGCGGGACATCCGACATGTCCGATTACATCGAAACACTGTCGCTCTCCTCACACTCGTCGTCCGATACACCGGATAGCCTCAGGTCAGACACTCAACGAGATTATGGTGGTGAAGTTTGCATCGTTGCGGCGCAACGGAAAATTAAATATCAAGGCCTTGGGCCACTAGTACGGTCGTGCTGTATATTGGAATCGGAACAAATTAGAAGAAGGCTAGTTTTTTGACAGGTGATTTTGTAGGTGCTGTAGGTGCTAAATCCAAGTTTGACTAAAAATCGGGGTGTGGGGGGCTTTTTAGGGGATGAACGGGGATGGGCGTGGATTAATGCCAAACTACAACCCCCACGAGGTCGGCGCCAGGAGACAAAATGTTCAGAAAAATCCGGGTTTTTGTCCACAGCGCCGAAGTCGTGGAAGTTCATTTTGGGGGTGAAAAAGTGGGGTGAAATTTGGAAAAATCAGTTTTCATTCGATAACTCTTTAGGAAAAATTCTTATAATTTTTGTTCAAGTGGGAACGTTGTAGCCCTTGAAAAGACGCGTCGATCGGGTATTTGATCATCCCTCGCCAATAATACCTTAACCCTCAAAATAATTGTTGAACTATAAAAGAAAATTGTTTATTGAATAACTCAAAAATAATCGATTTTTCGGGAATGGTTTAAAATGTACGAATTTTGCTCGAACCCCTCTTAGGGGTTGAAAATTCATAATGAAATTTTGGGAAAACTATTGACCGAAAATAAAGAGATACAAGTTTGGCGCTGTGGACAAAAATGTAGTTGAGGGTTCAAGCTACATATTCTTCCACGGCAGCGAATTCGTGCGGTCAATAGTTTTCCCAGAATTTCATGTTGAATTTTCAACCCCCGCGAGGGGTTGAAAAAAAAATTCAAGGGTGGTTCATAGAAACGAAAATATAGAGAAAATTATTCTCTATTTTTCGTACATTTGAACCATACCCGAAAAACCGATTGTTTTTTTGGTTATTCAATAAATAATTTTTGTTGGTATTTTAACCATTTTTTTGGGGATGAAGATATTATGGTAGAGCGATGATCAAATACTCGATCGAGGCGTCTTCTCAAGGGCTACAACGTTCCCATTTGAACAAAAACTGTACGATTTTTTTCCAAAGAGTTCTTGAATTAAAACTGATTTTTTAATTTTTCACCCCACTTTTTCTCAATTTTCCACCCCACACCGGATTCCGGGGTTTTTTAGCGACAGCACTACTGTACTACACAGTAGCGGGTATAAAATCATGTGCGAAATTAACAATTTTTTTCGTATGAAAAAGTGATTTACTCATAAATTTAATTACACATCTACTTGGTATGAATATCAAGCTGTTAGAAAATATATTCTTTTTTTTTCGATGCACAAAATGGCCGACTACTAATATTTTCTTTTGTTATCTTTTTTATAGGCGCTCCGCGGCGTGACATTTAGCATCCACAATTTTTTACCTAGAACAAAAAACAAAAATTCTCGTCAATCTACATTAGAATACCTAGAGAAGTACGTACGGAATTTAAAAAATATTGTTTTATTCAAAAGTTGTAGGTATTTGAACTTAAGAAATGAATTTTCAGTGAAAAATGTCGTTAAAACTGCTCATAAACTGCTCATAAAATGAAAAGTTTTCGATTAATCAGAAATTCCGTGCGTACTTCTCTGCGAAATGCAATTAGGAACGTGACTTTTAAATTTGAGGTAAATCGAGTGAAGATTGTTGAAGTTATTTGTCACGCCAATTGGAAAAAAGCTGTTTCGAGAAGTTTCGAGTAGTCGGCCATTTTGTACATCGAAGGAAAAAAAAATCTTTTCTAACGGCTTCATTTTCATACTAAATAGATGTGTAATTAATTTGATGAGCGAATCACTTTTTCATACGAAAAAAATTGTTAAATTCGCACATGATTTTATACCCGTTACTGTGACTTAAGGCCTTAATTCTACACATTTTTGGCCGTTAGACTGTGAAGATCACTCAAACTTTTTTACGTGTTCTTATTGGAGAATCGCGACTTCAATTTGTAATAAAAAGGCCTTGGATCATGACAAAAGTAAAGAAATAAAAATGAATCGAATAAATTGTTGCATTCCAACGATGCAAATTTCAACGTTATTCTTCATTTATTCATTTTTATTATTTTTTTTATATTTTATTATTTATTTTTATATTTTATTTTTTATTTTTATATTTTATTATTTATTCATTTTTATTATCAGAAATATTTTTTGCAATGTTCGGTTATAGATTTTTAAGGGACTCCATCTAGAGAGGCCCGAAAAAAATGGCCAAATTCCGATTTTCTTTTCTGCGAAACGGTTGGTGAAAAAGAAACGCATTTTTTTAAACCCAAATATATGTATATATTGAGAGCCTTTAAAAAAATACAGAAAAACAACAAAAACATGGCCGCCGGCAGATGATGAAATTTTATTCGCTGCGTTTGGCGGTGGACACTCTCGAGATCAAACGGTCCATCCGAAATCTAAAAACCAAACGGGTTACTCAAGTTTACAATAAATACGAGTCGTTGACGATCGTCAATTTTGAAAATAATTTTTTTTAACAACGTGGCGACACATTGAAATTCGAGTTTCCAACATCTATGAAAAAAGTCGTCATTTTTACGTAACTATTAAAAAATGAAGACCGATTTATAGAAAGTGAGATCGTCAACGACCTTTAAATGTTTCTCATCGTATTTCCTGCAAATTTAAAAACAATCCATCAAGTGGTTCTCGAGATATCATGTCCACCGACTTTGGAAACAGTTCGAGAAAAACGCGTTTAAAGTTTGAAGTATGGTGCTGCTACGGCTCGCCCGCTCGAATGTTAGAAGCCGCTGCTCATTCAATTTTAGGAATATTTCAATGAAATTTTCAGGGAATATAGCTAAAAGGTGATACTATCGGATAAGAATATAGAAAATGCAATTTTTTTGATCCACCTAGGTAGATGTAGCCCGTTAAGTGTATACATTTTATTTGGCCCTTTTAGACTGTGAAGAGCACTCAAACTTTTTCACGTATTCTTATACGAGATTCGCGGCCTCAATTTGCAACAAAAAGGCCTTGGATCATAATAAAAATAAAGAAATACAAAATGAGACGAAAAAATTGCATCCCAATGACGCAAATTTCAACGTCATTCGTCATTTATTTATTTTCATGATCTAAAATCTGTTTTTGTAGATATTGGTTATAGATTTCTAATCGCAAAGAAAATACATTCTCGTTGCAGTCCAACGATGCAAACTTCAATGGCACACACGCAAAATTTTTCACACGGTTGCAAAATTTGTAATGAAAAAGTAATGCATTATTCATTACTTTTTTAATGGGTGATGAAAAAATATTCCATTACCCATTACATTCAGTAATGTAAAAAAAATCCATTACTCATTACATTATATTTTATAATGCAAACAATTTTCGTTACTCATTACATTGGATTTTGTAATGTAAAAAGTTTCCATTACCCATTACATTATATTTTGTATTGTAAAAAAATTCCATTATTCATTACATTACATTTTGTAATGTGAAACATTTTTATTACAAAATGCAATGTAATGTGTAATGACAAAAAATGCATTACACATCGTACCCACCCCATCGTAATGGATAATAGAATTTTTTCACATTACAAAGTGTAATGGATTCAGTAATGGAATAAGTAATGGATTTTTTTCACATAACAAAATATAAGGTAGTGAGCAATGGAATTTGTTCACATTACAAATGTAATGTAAAAAATCTTCATTACTCGTTACAAGGCAATATGGATTATTATTCGTTTCCTACCGGGTCAGATCGACCCAGTACAAAAACCGCTGCCCCTAATGGGAAACGAATAATAATCCTCATTACATTGTAATGAGTAATGGAGATTTTTTACATTGCATTGCATTAAGAATGTGAAAAAATTCCATTACTCATTACCTTGTATTTTGCAATGTAAAAAAATTCCATTGCTCATTGCTTTACATTTTGTAATGGAAAGAAAATCCATTACTCATTACATTACATTTTGTAATGTAAAATATTTCCATTACTCAATACATTGGACTTTGTAATGTAAAAAAAATTCCATTCCTTTACAATTACAATGTAATGTAATGAGGAATGGAAATTTTCTACGTTACAAAATTTAATGTAATGGACAATGGCAATTGTTTGCATTACAAAATGTAATGTAATGAGTAAAGGAAATTTTTCACATCACTGAATGTAATGCAATGGGTAATGAAATTTTATTTCATTACAGAATGTAAAGTAATGAGTAATGAAAATGCTAATGCATTACAAAACGTAATGCATTATTTGCAACCCTTCACACGCTGCATCTATAAAGATTCTTTTCGCGAAACTACTTTCTGCTTCTTCGCTATTATTTGATTCGTCGATTGGACTTTGTCCGAGGGTAAAACTGAAAAACGTGGTTTTTTTCGTTTAGATTGGGTGGCCGAGCTGGTACGACAACGTTGCGTCCCCGCAGTGGAAAAGAGTACTACAAGATAGACCGTAGCATTCTCGCTGAACAGGGCCGCACGCATTCGACGAGCTCGACGTCCTCGAGCTACGCGAACATCACGCCGGTCATGGAGAAGAGCGAATCACCCTCACCCGGATACATGAGCAGCTCGCCTTTCGAGCAGCCCCAACCGACGCGGGAACACTTTCTCTTCCCCGAGGTGAGTCCTCATTCGCTTCTATCGATAAAACGCGAACGCTCAAATAGAAATCATTCATACTTGGTGCAACGACCTCTCGAGCACGATCCCGTTGTACACCGACCGAAATTCCCTCCCGTTTAACGCCGACAGCTGAACGTGCCTATTTTTAACTTCCCGTCGAACGAAAAAAAAACCCTCGCAGACTCGCGACATTCCTCGATTCTCTTTTTTCCGCAGGAAGCTTGAGTGCCACGACCGTGTCTGGGAGGAAAGAGAGAATGGAAGCGAAACACCAAAAGTTCCTAGGATTCCAAACACTACGGATAGTAGAGCGATTCAACGTTGAACGAGAACGCGGGAAGAGTGAGAAAGGGGAAGAAAAAAGGAAGTGAGGATAAACCGGAGCGACGGCGACTATTTACACTATACGCGGATGTCTGGTGGTTCATCACATATTTTTTTAGACATCTACAATATGTCCCGAGTCGACGGATATACACGTCCCGAAATATCGTGGAAATTATCCATTTTTTGTTCTCTTCGCAACAATGTGCTCTTCAATGAGCGAAAAATCATCTTTTTCCCTTCTGGATCTTCATGATCTTGAAGTTTGCAGCGTTGGAACGCAACGGAAATTCTTTTTTTCTATTTCTCGTTTTTCTTCGTTCTTCGTTTATTATTTATTTTCTACGTCCTCGTTGTTTTTTTTTTCACATTTAAATTCTCGTTTTCTAAATAACCGACTTAAAAAATGATACGGGATTTTTCCTAACGAAGATTCGCCAAAAAAAAATCGCGCAATTGAAAAATAACAATTTTCGTCGCATCCCAACGATGCAAACTTCAATTTTACGGATCTTCGTTTTGATCTCGGAAATCTGTGATAGGCTCACTCATCGAACGTCCGAAAACTCTCGGCTCTAGAGTCTTCCCGCCAAAACTGCCATTGAAAACGTTTTTATTTGTCCCTCGTTTCGTGTTCGTTGCCCACCGAGATTTGTCGATTCGTTTAGTGTCTTTTGATTCGCCGACGAAAGGAACTGTTCCGTCGTATAGTCGAAAATAGACTCAATAATCAAACACTTCCTACAACGACTCGAAGAGAAGAGAAAAGAAATTTCTAAAGTACGCTCAATAAGAAAAATTTATAATAGAGATTGTATAGATGAGATAATCCTGCCCTAGATTGAAGGATATACGCGCCCAGTGTCGTATATGCTTTGGATGATTGCGTATACTCTCATTTTCGGATGCTTTTATTTTCGATGAGTCCACACCTTTTTATAGGTATCGTATTGTACAGACGGGGAAAGAAACGGGAATAACGCGATTGAAGGCTCTTTTATTTCGTACCATCGAACAGGGGAAAAAACTATGAGTCTTGCTGCTTGAAAACAAATGAGATGAAGACACGATAGTGGCAAACTTTTGATAGAACTCACAGGGTTTTTTCTACTTAATTACAAGAACTTTACGATGAGAATATTGGCGCGCAACGGGCTCCGGAAAAACCGGAAGCTGATGATTTTTATTTTCACGTAGAGGATTCTTTCTAGTAGTTTTTGCAATTATGATGACCTCGGTATTCCGGCGCAACTTTTGTTACCGTGATATCGCGAATATTGGATCAAGCTTGGATAACGAATTCACACGCGTGTCATCAATTTTACATACAACGAAAAATAGACGTACGAGCCTTTTTACCTCACGCGATCTCGTCCTCCCACGCTCCAGTTGGCGCCGCGATCTTTTCCGTCACAAACGCTCGTAGCACTTTGCTCTCCAGGGGAAAAGATTGCTGATCTCCCTAGCTGTCACTGAGATCCGGGAAAGTTGTTTCAGGAGCTCGTGAAGCTTTTTCTTCTCGCACAACGTTGTTCAGGATCTTTTTGTCCCAAAGTGGCCCATCTTTTTTTTACCAGGATTGGCTCGAACAACGTTTGACGTTTTTATAGGCCGAATATTTTCCGCGTGTCAAAAAATGAGAATTCGCTCGGAATATCCCACGAGTACGCTTGAGCGCGTCGATACTGTACTTAATTATTGTTTACGCGTCGCACCACGTTACGTTCCTTGATTACGTTTTGCCCTTTTTTTACATGGGCCGTGCCTAGTTGTGACAGTCGGAAAAAAAAATCATTTTTGGGATTTTTTTTTGGAAAAACGCGATTTCTACAACAATTTGGTATTTGAAAAAGTATCATCCGAAGAACACTGTAATCTTTTTGTGTATAAATATTTAATTATAATCGACTTACTACCGATGTCCGGGAAGCACCTCGAAAACGTCTTTTGCGGTGAGCAATGCCCTTCTGAAGGAGGTTATTTAATATCAAAAAATCAAACAGACTTCGTTAGTATATTAGTTCATTTTATGATCAATCGAAGGAATTTTTGAAAATATCAAATTTAAACAAAATGGCGCGTTTTCGAAACGAGTCGATTTTTGCAAAAAAATGGGCACTTTTCGTTCATCAAATCGAAAGTATATATCGAAAAAAAATCCTATCAAATACTATATTTATACATTTTTAAAAATCCCGAAAAAATTCCGAAAGATTGATGCAGTAGTTTTTGAGATATTTTGCTCACCGACTTTGAGGACGGACTTTCGGGAAAAAAAAACGTTTAATGTTTCGAATAACATTCTATAAATCTTTCAATTTTGATTCGATCACCTTGAAATTTTCCGGGATATCAAGATATCCTGTCAAAGTTTTTGAAAGAAATGGTTTTTCGACTTTTGCAACTAGGCATAACCCCTTAACACGGTTTTGTTATTTTTAACGATTCGCTAGCGGGTATAGCCATTGGCTGACTTTATTTATGACGAAACAAAGTATTTATCGTACTTAATACTGGTGCGGGATTATTAAGTTATTTTACGAGCAATAAGCCTCGAATTATTTGTATCGCCGTCAAGGAGCCCCAACTATGCCTAAGACGTTATTTTAACGAGTTTACACTTCGCTTAGCCGTAGCATTTATCGCGAGCTTTCCACCGGTTGATTACTTCATCGAATACTGCGCTCTTCTCTCCTTAGCAATAATTTTCCATACCGTCGTCCCTAAACGCAGCTCATAGGAATTATCCAAACTATATACCGTGCGAGGCACTCGCGAGCAGCTGATTACATTTTTATTCATTAACGTAGTGATAACGAAACGCAATAAATGAAGGGAGTCGCGAAACAAATAGGACTCTTTGTTGAATAATTGTATCTACGAATTTCGCGCTCGGAGAAATACGAAAACAAAAAGGATCGAACGAACGAAGAGTGGGAGAGAGAGGGAGAAAATAGTGAAATATATGTTGGACAAAAAGTATTTTCCGTGCCGCAATGTCGAAGCTTATTACCGTATACGTCGTGCCGAGGAATAACGAGATGAGAAAACGCGTTGAATCAAATTGCGGACATTGCAGTGGTCCTGACGTTTGCATCGTTGGAGTGCAACGAAACATCTTTTTCATCTCTTTGTATTCATTATTATCTAAACATTTTTTGCAGCTTGTGAATTTTACCTTCGGATTCGCAAAAATGTTCCAGTGATTTTCGTAGCCCAAATGGGTTTGAAAAATTACGGCGTTACGAAATATATTTTCGTTGCATTCCAACGATGCGAGCTTCGACGCCGTTACATTGTCGTGTGTGAGTGCGTGTGTGTGACAATAAGTCATGAAAAAAAAAACATTATCAAAAGCAACAAGAAAAAAGGCAAAAAATTGCCAAACGAGCACATTATACAAAAACACTATTCAGAAACATAAATATTTCTCTCGTATGAGTTGAAGGTGAAAAAAATCCTTGACGATTATTCAAAAAAAAAAAAAATAACACCGATCCTTTTTCGGTGAAGACACTTTTCTAAATATCTACTCGCCGTGACGAGCAGAATCGCGAATTCGCTTCGAAAATTATGTACATTTTACGAAAAAGAAAAGAATTTCGATATTTGTACGGTAATCGAACTGGTCTCGAGTTTGTTTTTTTTTTCGTGCGCTACAGAACGTGTATACGCGAATGAACTTTCACGTCCATGAATTGTGCACGCTATGGAAAAGTATTACAGTAGTATTATCACAAGACTGATAATGACGCGTGTGGGCGGCGAGAAATCATTTTCAGAGTTGAAAAAAAAGAAGAAACAATAGAAAATCGACTTTTACGTCGATAAAGGGAAAACGTATTTCGTTCGCGATGGTTTTTTTTTGGTTCCCCACTCGTGTCGTACTGCCCACAGGAATTTTTCTACGAAACAATATTGCTAAATACTTTGAAAAAACGCGTTACTGTAATGCTGACGTTTTTTCGACGCTTCGAACTGTCTTGGATGGTCGAAGAAATACTTTTTTTAACAGCCTTTGTACAAGAGCTCGTTAATGGAAGAATGAAAAATGGAGAATCACGTGTTGTGATTTGGAGAGAGAGAGAGCGAGAGAGAGAGAGAGAGAGAGAGAGAGAGAGAGAGAGAGAGAGAGAGAGAGAGAGAGAGAGAGAAGATTGAGGAGACCTTAATCAAGATATAGTGCCACGCAAATATTTCAGGTTTATATACGGTATGAGAAATATTTAGTATTTTAAGATGAAGCGATCGAGTGTCGCTTCTCCGCGAGGATTCTAAAATCCCCGTGGATCTATTAGACCGTATCGTCCTTAAGGATAACGTAGTATCGTGAATCTAGGGACCCACAATATTCTCCCTCCTTACACACACACACACAAAAAAAAGCAACCATTGTACTCGCGTTTATCGTACTACGAGACGAAAAAAAAAACACGAAAAAAGCAACAAATGTACTTTAGTTAAGTGACTCCTGATTGCTCAACGATTCGATTGAACGAAATTATTATTGTGTGTCGTTTTGGCCTAGCCAGAGTAGAGCTCAATCATTTAGATTATAGTATTTTTAATCCTTAGTTAAGGAGTACGAAGCTGAAATAGTGAGCGAAAGTGTACGAACGTGTCGATAAGAAAATTGGCGATTGTCGTGTTAGGTTTTTTTTTTGAAGGATCGAGCGTTTTAATGATTGATGTTAAAGGATACTTTTTTTGTACCTTGCTCTGTGAAATTTGTGTACATTTTACGACGTGTCGAGAATTTTTTTTCTAGATTATTTAGCACACGTTCTTATGAGTCGTGGAACTGAAAATTTAGTCAGCGAGACTTTAAGTGCGAATTTTCGATTTTTTGTGAGAAACTGCTAAATTGGATTTTTATATTCTTTTCGAAAACGCTGTATCGAAGTTCCATTAAACATCGGAGCTGAACTTTTTCTGGGTGTATGGGCGTCAAGGGATAACACCACTCTAGCGGCAGAAAATAAGGAATATCTTTGACAATTTATTTTGGGAGTATGAAAAAAGGAATAGGATTTTTTTTGAGAGGGTTTATTTAATACACATTGAAGTATTTAAAAAAATATATATTATCAATTTCATACAAAATGGCGGCGACAGAGCCCATCTTGAAAAACGTGTTTTTACAAATAGCTTCACGGGAGGACGGTTTTCTCGTAAAGTACAAGACCTGGAACAAAAACCAAAAAGAAATGATAATCCATATGTTATTGGCTATGGGACTACGTAGGGATTTTTTTTTATCGAATTTGGAAAAAATGGCGCACTTTGAAAGAAATAAATCGATTTTTTGCCCAAAAAATAAGCAGTAAATTGTTTATAAAAAAAAAGTTTATATTTAATCAAAAAACGGCTACGTACTCCCATAGAGAATGTAATTGTGATCGAGTAATCCTTCCTCCCAGTTTGAAAAAAGTGGTTTCGAAAAAAACGCCATTGAAGTTGTACGAGGCGCTGCGGCAAAATCGATAATTGAACGTTTCAAAAACAAATTCGCTACAGGACTAATTGCATATTGTTTATACGACCCCAAAGTATTTTTTAAGAAAAAGAAACGTTTTTTCCAAAATCCTAGACTGGTGTTATCCCTTAAGGGGTTTAGGCTACTGTGACGATCCGAATATCAGGGTTATTCAAAAAAACTAATTTTGAAGGAATAAGGAAGACGATTGAAAAGTCGTTTGGACATTTATTTGCATGTACATTAACAAAGTTGTGCACGAAATTTCATAAGAAAATCTTAATAATTAAAGAATTCATAAACAATCTCGTGAAAGACCTTTGAACGTCAAGGACTCAACGGTGTACTTGATTTTAGCCACCCGGGTTATCAGAAACGAAAAAGACGAGTTTTTTCTGAAAATAGATAATATTGGCTAAGACTTGACCGAGCTTCCTTACGTTATCGTGTATCAATTGTCAAAAAAAAAAATTGTGAATTTCTTTTTTCCGATCTTTTGAGGAAAAATTACATTATTGTTAATAACTAATGCGACATTTTTTTTAACAAGATAAACGTCGGTCAAGACTAAACTACTATCACACTGAATAAGTGTACCAAATTTCACGTCAATCCGTTCATTGGATATCGAGAAATCGTGTACACCGTTTCGAAAAACACGATGCTGAAGTTTGCATCGTTCGACTGCAACGAATTTAATTTCTTTTGGCAGATTTCGCTCACAAAAGTTCTTCAACCATTTTTTAAGACACTTATTCAACTATCTACATTACAAATTTAACAAAAAAAATCGCCTATGGCAATAAAAATATGAAAAGTAAAATGTAAAAACGGAAATTTCGTTGCGTTCCAACGATGCAAACTTCAGAACCATTGAAAAACATAGTTTTGAGAAAAACGTGTTTAAAGTTTTACCAGCAGTTCTATCGTTGTAATCGTGAATTTACATTCAATCTGAGACTCCTGCACCATACTTCGGAGCTTCCTGTTCATTTTGAGTTGCCCCAAGTGACGTGCGAGTGTTGGTCATTTTCACAGCAGCCCAAGTCTCAAAAAGTCAGTATGCTTAATTAACATCAATCGTTGAGGCGCTCAAGCCTCCTTACTCACATAATTCCGACATTATTCTTTCGAAACGAAGGGACATTACGAGTGGGTGTTGCTTTCGTAAAACACACATGCTAGTCAGAGATTAAGTACTACTACTTAGCGATACTATATTTTTATTGCGAAATGAATAAGAAAAAAGAAACAGTTATCCGGATTTAAAAAAACCTTGTACATCAGCGTGCGCTACGATTTTTTTTTTATTACGAAGCTACCTTTTTCGTAAAAGTAAAAATATGATTGGGGTAGAATATCCATAAGTCGAATATCCTTTAGTGAATATCCATAAGTCGAATATCTATAAGTACGAATATCCATAAGTGAGTAAAAAGTAGAAATGAGTGCTAGAAAAGTGAGTATGAGGGAACCCAAACAAATCCAAACAAACTAACTTATCACTACCTCCCACCATTTCTGGCACTCATTTCTACTCTATACTCACTTATGGATATCCGACTTATGAATATTCATACTTATGAATATTCATACTTATGGATATTCGTACTTATGGATATTCGACTTATGGATATTCGTACTTATGGATATTCGACTTATGGATATTCGACGACAGTGAAAAACATAAGAACGATTCTTCGTAACCAACACATTGGAGATTTAATTTTTGTACCGTCGTTCTTTGAATTCGGAATTTGCGAAAATTTGTTTCCTTCGGGCCTGCGATCCGTCGAGTCCCCCGAGCAATGGGACGCGGACGAAAAGATTTCATCTCTTGAGAATGATGGAGAAAACTCGAGTATACAATTAGAAATTGTAGTAGCCTTGGATAAGCCCATTGTACATGCGTAAGAGAATTTTTTTCATTGAACTCCTAGTGATGAAAAACGCTGTCTTTATTTTTGACAATTAATACGGATTTAAAGAGAATAAAAAAAAAACAGACTCGAAGGAAGAAAAAAAACGACGAGCCGTAACGATTCCAGTCGCGAGGACTCGCGAAAAATGAGGACAAAAAATCAATCCGAATATCCGGCATCGTTGTAGTAGAGATTATTGTCTCGGAGACTGGAGTACAACGAGATAATTTTAAAAAGGACGAAAACGTCTCCAAGTTGTCAAGGAAATGTCCCAGTGTATTATAACGGGACTCACTGATTCTAAACTACTGCCGAATTTTTCTTGTACACACATCGATTCTAAAAGAAAGAGTAACGGCTTCGACGATGAACCATATCTTAATGAATTTAATTAGAAATCGCGTATAATTGAAGGGAGAAAAGAGAACCGATGCGTCCAATGAATTTCGAGGAAGAACAAATAAAATATAAAAATAACGAATAATGTATATACTCCGTGTGGCACAAGTAGCGAATATTTTTTTTTCAATCTTCAATTCGATCGACTTCTACGCGATTTTAGACGAATGGAAATACACACATTTTTTTAACGAAGCCTCTCAACGATTGTAAATAGCGTATGAACGAGGATAATGAAGCGTTGCGCGATTAAGGGGTTATGCCTAGTTGTAACAGTCGAAATAAGCTCATTTTTAAAAATTATTTTATAGAAAATCGTGATAAATTCCTACAAAAATAAGGTATTTGAAAATGTATCGTTTAAAGAGCACTAATTTTTTTGTGTAAAAATATTTAATGGATAAGTTTCCGATCGCGCTGAAATTTTGCACAAACCTCCCTTTTAACATTTTAAGACAACCCCTTAAGGGATTTTCGGCGACTCGCAATAGTTTTCGAGATATTGAATTTTTAAGTTTTTTTTTAAGGATAAGGTTCAGGACCCCCCGATCGAGCTGAAATTTTGCACAAACCTCCCTTTTAATATCTTAAGACAACCCCTAAGGGGTTTTTAGCGACTCGCAATAGTTTTCGAGATATTGAATTTTGAAGTTTGTTTTTAACGGGCGCCGACTATATACAGGGTGTCCCCTGTTTTGAAAATGGAATGGTACATTTTTTTTTCAATCATCTTGTGGACCACCTCAAGCCGCATAAAAAACGTTAGGGGGTCAAGGTCATTCAAGGTCAGTATCGATGATACAAATCTAAATATCTCGGATCACTAGCAAATATTTGGTAGTGAACCGATATATTTAGATTTTTATTTCATTTTAATAGGTGACCTTGAATGACCTTGAACGACTTTGACCCCTGATGTTTTTTATGCGGCGTGAGGTACAAGATGGTTGAAAAAAAATGTACCATTCCATTTTAAAAAGTGGTGGTGAGCTTCACTGTGCGTCGGCGCTTCCACCGAAAAAAAATTGGTTGCATTTGACGGCCCTCTTCACACCGTACAACTTTTGTCTGGAACATTTTTTTGTGACGTCGATAATTACCGAGTTACTTCGGGTGGCAGAGATAAGAGGGGCACCCTGTATATATCTGCTACGTCTGAAGTGATTTTTCGACTTTTGCAATCGGGCGTAACCCCTTAATCGGGATAAAAAGTGGCGTATACACTGCCACGGTACAATAAGGTTCAGCTAAACGTTACATCTGTATACAGCACCAATGTAGGGTACACGACGATTTATACATAAATTATTACGAGCGACGTTTTTTTTTTTTTCATTTTGGAAAACAATCTCGTAAACGTCTGGCGATCTCTTTTCAACAATCTCGCTTATTAATCAAAAGAGAAAACAAATGAATAAACGAACTTGACGCAATTGGAATTTCGTTGGTAAACAATTCGCAAATCATTGAAATTACGCGATCACTCCGATGTTTCGAGGAAAAAAAAAACAAAGGAAAAAGAAACATAACGGTACTATATAAACATTTGGGTGTTTTTTATTTGGCAAACTGCACTTTTACTTGGGTCTCGCCATCTGAAATGCTTCTGAACTCACGTTTCACTTTTATCGGAGTAAGGGGGAGGCGAATATTGAGAAAAAGGTCCCTATTTGGTGCCCTGAGAAAATGAAAAAGATTCACAAAAGTGATCCTCGTTACCCCAAGCTTTCCTCGAAACCCGAGGTTGGGAAATAAAGTCTAAAAAATCGAGAAAAAAACCACAAAGTTCCACTATGAACCCAAAGGAATTTAACATCCTCAAAACTGTATAAAAGCTCCAGACTCCAGCAAATCTCAGATTTTTTTTTATCGGAGCTTTCGATGGCCGAGACTCCGAGAACAAATTTCGTCCAATAAGAAACACTCCGGTACACATTTGTATGATAGTTAAACTATTGAGAATGGAATTTTGTGAATATACGCGTAGATAGCCTATTATTTTTCTAATTAACATATAAAAATATTCAATAAAAAAAACCTGAATTGCTGTTCACGCAAAGAAAAAAAAAAGTATAATAACAATCGCCTTCTCATCCACGTCTATGATTTTCCAATTTCCGCGGACACCGCAAGGCACACGCAATAGCAGACTGCAAGAGCGAGCGAGATAATTCTCCGATATTTCAATTATTCGCATTAAAAACGAATTAATTTATAATATTAATTACTATATCTAAATCTAGAATCATAAATGAAACGATAAACGACGCGAAGCCGCGGGTGAAATTAATCAAGAGTACAGACTGGCAAACGAATATTTGACTAAAAAAAAATTGTTCATACATAATGGAGCTTATGTACTCGTACAGTGTCAAAAAAAAAACATTTTATCCCCGAATACTAAATTAATCTAGTATCCCGAACTTTTCTATAAAATATAAAAAAAAATAAGACAAAAAAAAATGAGGAAGCGTCGAGGTGATTAATTTAATACGATATATTGTGTAAGTGAATTGAAACGAAAAATTATACGCAAACTGTAGTGATTGAAAGCGAAGGAGAAAAAATGGAACTACTTTTAGAGGAGTGGGTGAAATAAAAGTACGTAAAAAAATAAACCAAATGTATGTATTGTTTTACTTTGTATATTATCCTTACGTCCTACATCCTCGAAGACACGATTAATTCGAATAAACGTAATAATACACGAGGGGCTGGGGGCAATACTAGAGGCGAAAAGTAGTCGGTAATTCGTGAGATCGCGTTGCAACAAAAATGGGATCTATATGTACAATGAGAGTGGTAACGAGATAACGCTTGTTTCTTTTTTCCACGATGAAAACAATAATGCAATCGAGTGTTAACAATTATTTGTATTCTATACAATAACATACTATATATCCCCATCGATACATTCAGCGTATGTTACCTCTGGCACGTAGGTTGATATTACACGATATAATAGATCTATACAAAAATAAATGGTATCATTCAAGCATCACGCGCATCGAATAACATTTTTTTTTTCGTTTTCCCTTGATTCCCTTGATTTTGCTTATTTGTTTCGTCCCTCTCGGCTCGACATTCATTTTTTTTTCTTTTTTTTATTATCGTTCAATTTTCCTCCCAAAATTTGTCTCACTTGGCCGATACGTGAAATTTCAGTAGCGCGATTCGCGACGTCTAGTCGATGAATTCTACAGGCCGAAGAGCATCGGTAGTCCGAGAGACGTGTAAACAGCTGGACGAGCAGAAAAATACGATGCCTTTGGCGTTTCGTAATATATGTACATGATCGAACAATCGTAGTGATATTGTTCCTACCGGAAACGAGGAGCTCAGAAGTTGCAATACCTTTTTTTCGGCCCGGTACTCCGATTTCGTATTTGGTCTAAGCTTTTTCGTTTTTTTTTCTTCTTTTTTTTCGTCTAACGCTCGTATCTTAGATGGTAACGTGTCCATGATAGGACGTACAGTTTTGTTTTTTTACTCTTCTAGTTTGTTCTATTTATTCTATTGCTCAGAGAAAATAGTTCGCCTCTCGTCGACTGTTATGTCTCGCACGATGAATCTTCGTTAATTGTTATGCGCGCTTAACACGGTGTTCTAGGTTACGACTATGTTTTAAGTTCGGTGTAGTAAAATAAATAATCAGCTTTGTCACGTTCCGCCGAGTTGGCCAATTTCAACGCGCCGACGTCCCTACGAGAGGCCTCTTGCGATTTCTTTTCGTTTTGGCTTTAAGAACGCACGCTAAACGGCTTTTCTCTTCGACGATACGAGACTCTTATGATTTTCTCGTGGTCGCATCAGCCGACGATTTCGTGCTGCACAGATACATAATGTTTTCTCTTTTATGTCGTAGTTCTAATATAGAAATATATCGGTAAATATATGTAAATATTTATGTGTGTGTGTCGGTTTTATCACGAAGGAAATGACGTGCGAACGCAACGTCAAAGGCTCGTCAAATTCACCCAATTGTATTCATCGTTTGAAACGGCTTAGCACAGAAATTGGATGGTAATGAAGTTTGCATCGTTGGGATGCAACGAAAATATTTTCTTTTCGTACTGCATCTTTTTTTTCCACCACATTTAGACTACAAAAATAGCTGAAACAGTTTTCAACATCCTTGTTAGGAATCCACAACCTGAAACCAGAAAAAAAGAGTACAAAAATGAAGAAATTAAAAAAGTGGAAGATTTTTCGTTGTACTCCAACGATGGAAACTTCAACGCCATGAAATTAGGGCGAAATTTACTCGATTTCGATAGATGAAAATAAATGCTACTCTCATTTCTTGCCTAGCTGGGAAGGAAGATTATTAGCTTTCTCGAAGAGATCGTTGAATTATTTCTGGCGCGTAACGCAGTTACAGGAAGAGAACGAATTTTTTTTTCTTCAACTATGCGACGGATACTTTTCGCAGCACTCGAGAATCGAACACAGTCTTCGATCGCGTTAACGGACTAGATCTAGTACTAGTTATTTTAAAAAGTGAGTACTGCCAATTGTCCTTTGTGTCGCGTTCTCGATCGTCGTTCGAACACGCGCAATCGGCAATTAGGCAAATCGAACCGAAACTTTTGTCCCTGTGTGCTCGACGATCGAACATACGATCAAAATAATACGAACGGTAGATCTAATTTTTCTAGCGTTTTATACCGAACAGTCTTCCACAATATTCTAATTTCTCTTTATCATAAATATACAACTCGTAATTTGTTGTTTTTTCTTTTCTCTCGATAATGTACATTATTCCACGTGAGTTGAGGATCAATAAATAAACGAATAAAGTTTCGCTATACGGGACGAGAAGAATAAATTATTACATAACAGTTATGGACGCTACCTCCTTTATAAAGTTCTGTGATATTCAACACTGGGTGTATATGTATAAATATGTATGGGCGTTCCAACCCAAGTCGATCCATCGATAATGCTCATGATCCATGGTTTTTTTTATAGTCTTCAGTGTATTCTGTTTCGAAAATAATATTGCACTAATTTTCGATTTTCAGAATGCACCGACAAATATTGCACATGTTCAATTAGCAAATGGATAAATATTAGTCAATATTTATTTACTTAATTAAATATATTTTTTTTTGGATATTTATTGTTGTTTGGATATTATTTTTTGTTAATTTAGTTGAAGTTTTATATTAATAGCATTTACTTTAAAAAAATAATAATTGCACGAGTGTATACTTCGATGATAAAAATTTGCAAACGTTTTTCGTGAGTTGCTTCTGCGGTGTTTAGAATTAATGAGTTAATTCTTAATTCGATGTTAAAATTTGCATCTTTCAAATGCAACAATTTGTTTATTTCCTTATTTGGAGATCTATCATCTAAATTTGCAAAAAAGATTTTTCGGAATAAAGAAAAGAAGGAAATGAAAATATTAAAAAATGAATTTTCATCCCATTCCATTTGCATTTTCTTGATCCAAACTTCGAGAGCATATTAATATCGAGTATTACGTTTAATTGATCTTAAAATTCGACCGAGCAGTCCGTTTTTTTGTCGATTTACTTGAAGTTTTATATTTATAATATATGCTTGAAAAAAAAATAATTGCACAAGTGTATCATTCAAAAATAAAAATTTGCAGACCTTGTTCGTGAGTTGCTTCTGCGGCTTTTTACATCAATATACGACGTTCAAGTTTGCATAATTGGAATGCAACGAAAATTGTGTTTTTTTATTAGCTCCATTTTCTTATGGTAAATTATTAGCTACGAAAATCCCTAGACAATTTTTTAATTTGCTTATCCAGAGATCTATGATCTAAATGTGCAAAAAATATTTTTCGAATAATGAAAACGAGGAAATTAAAATATTAAAAAATGATTTTTCGTGGCATTCCAACGATTCAAACTTTAAGAGCTTATTAATATTCTGTAGTATGTTTCGGTGATCCTAAAATTCGACAGAGCAAGATGTACCTTCCTCGTGTACACGCTGCACATTGTGAGGTGTGCACGAGGCATAGATGTCGACTTGGGATGGAATTCCGCATATTATAAATTTAAGTACAATCCGTCCAGAGCAAGTTACAAAATATAGCTTTCTATACATATATTAGGGTGTGTCAAAAATGCATGTATGCATGACCAAAAAAATGTATTTTCCGTTGCTGTCATGTGTAACAAAAATATCAGGACGAAATATAATTAGTGCTGTAAACGCCAGTCCCAAGAATCTTCAACAGCATTTGATAAATATTAATTAGGTGTTGAGTTATGGAGATTAGAACGGAAAAAGGCTATTTTTCCGTATGAATTGAGGGAAAAAATGATCCAGTGCTAGTCAATTTAAGGCAGAGAGCTCCAATTTAGTATGAATAATTTAAGGGTGGGGGGACAGCTAAACATTTGTTTCTTTTCTGGACACACCCTTATATATACGTGCACATGTATATTCTGATCAATGTATCTCGAACGCATAGACTGTGACTTGATTTTCCTCATTTTTCATTGTACATTAATTGTTAGGTGATGCAATTCAAGATTTTTTCTTCGACCGCGTAGGTGTCTATAGAAAGAGAGAAAGAGAGAGGGAGAGAGAGAGAGAGAGAGAGAGAGAGAGAGAGAGAGAGAGAGCACGACTCCAACTGTACTTCTCGAAATGCACGTCAAAGCAGTCTGTACATATTCTATTTTTGTGTGTTTTAGACACAACTAAGCGGAAAACACCGAGAGACAACGATAACTTTGTCAACGTTGCTTAACTTTTTCCCAAATACCCTGTAGAATTTTTATCTTCCTTCAAAAGAACCCAAAAGAAAAATGAAGCAAAATCTATGCTCGATAAATGAAACAACACGATATATTGCACTTTAAATGAGAATGCAAAATCTTTCTCAAATATATTAGAATAGTAATATTTTTACATGACGTTGAAGTTTGAATTATTGGAACGCAACGAAAGTTAATTCTTTTTACGTGGTCAAATTTTTGTTGGCTCTTAAAATCGCCCAACCGCTTCTACCCATTGTTATAAGAGCGACCTCAATTTGCAGACAAGCCGGCTTTGGATAAGTATAAAAATAAAAAAAACGAATGAATGCAAAAATCGATGCGTTAAAACGGTGCAAGCTCCAACGTCACACGTTTACGTCGACTTTATTGCCATTTCGCCCTATTGAATCAGGCTTGAATTTTGACGAAAATTTCATATCGATAAATCGACAAGAGCTTAAGGAGAGATATACACCTAGATGGTCGAGGTCGAGGATTTAGAAGCTATGAACATTCCGTCGACCGTAGTAGACCTACACTATGGGCCTGGTATCGATGATTCCATGTAAGTTGACAAATTTCATGATTTATTCATTCCCAAATTTTCAGACGCGTTTAATCTCAAAACCACGTTTTTCAAATCGGTACCCAAAATTTCTCGAAAACCAATGAACCGATTGCCTTGAGGTTTTTTGTGGTTATTCCATACACCATTATCTAGTACTTGTCATAGGATTTTTGTTTTCCGTTACTTAGTTTTTGTTTTATATGCAAAATAATAACTAATTTTTGGCCCAAAAATCACTATTTATGTTCAAACGTCCTCCATTTTGTCATAAATCGATATTTTCAAAATCGGCTATGACAAGTACTAGATTATAGTATCTAATTTAATAATCTTTTTGGTTTTTTTTTCAGATGGTTTTTGAAGAAACGCCAGTCGGTACCGTATACGCAGATTTTTTAACGACGCTCCAAGGTTCATACAATATCCTTGTATATTTTTGATATTTTTAAATCAAGAAAATGAAACATATTTTTGAATGTATATACTTTTAGATAATTAAAACCCCAATCCGAAATTTCAAATAGTTTTCCTTGAAAAAATTCACAAAAATGACCGTTTTTTCCGGCTCCTAGGTGTATATCTCCCTTCAAAAAAAGTGAGACTGTCTATTTCGTCGTATCCCCTCGGCGAACGAGTATTCGTTTCCGATGTGATTCGAACGAGAAACTAAAAAAAAGTTCGTTCACGCACGGTGACTCGAGACAGTGTTTGAAAATGCTCTAATACTGCTAAGGATCGGCGAGTCGATACATCGCTGGCTACAGAGAAAAAAAAGGAAAATCCAAACTAAAATTTGCGATTCTAAGGTTTCTTCCTTCTCATCCAAACGGGCAATCGACTGGCGCGACTGTTCGTCCGATCGTCCCTGATATTGGGTGGCTCTAAATATGCGAATCTGATACACAGTTTGTCGACTTCCTCGTCGCTCGAGCTGAATTTCCCGAGATGTCGTTCACCCGAGTATTCCCGTATATCGTCCTCATCGTCGGGTTGGAACTCGCGATCGAAGTTCAAGCGCGACGCTGCTCTGACGGGGCTGGATGCTCGTGTGGTGGGTGCGGTGCGGCTGCCGGACGCGAGGGCGCTTCGGAGCGATGATATTTTGCCGCCGGTGCCCTGATTGTGATTGACGTCGAGGGTGAAGTTTCGCTTGAAGCGCGCGACGCGTTCGGCCGTGCCATTGGCCTCGGTAACTTCGAGGCTGTGACGTTTGAACTTTTGTTTCGTGTCCTTCGGCTCGACCAGGTGATGGCCCGTGTAATTCACCGAGTGACGTTTGGTGCGATCGATGGAGCTCTTGGTCGTTGCGAATCGAGTTTTCTCCTTGTCCATTATGAGGGAGCATCTCTTGGCTTTGTCCTCGAAAACTTTGGATTTTCGTTGCTCGTCGCAGCCGACCCGTAATTTAGCCGTGCCAGCGGTGTATCGTCTCGATCTCGGCTCCTCGACGCAATGTTGTTCCTCGAGGTTGCATTTTCGCGGACGCGCGATGTCCTCACCGTAATTCACCGAGCATCGATTCAGCTTGGTCTGATCGACGCTGCTCGAGCGTGTTTTTAGGCAATCCTCGTGCATCGAGAAGTGCCTTTTGGATTTGGTTTTGTCGAGGATGCTCGAGGCTCTCTCGATGCTGCAGGAGCGTAGCTCGCCGTTGCCGACGATCCGACGATTCCGATAGATGATCTCCTGGAGCTTGGGTATCCTCGAGCTCGGATGACAGGAGGACAGTTGGCTCGGGGGAATCCTGATGCCAGCGTCAACGAGGAACTCGTCGTTCTGCAACGAGGTGACCGGTATCTCCGGCATCGAGCTAAAAGCCCAACAATTACTTCGACCCTCTTTCATACGTGACATCATGAGGGTCCTCGATAATACCGACTGAGCGTAATAATCGTGATGCTTGTAAAACGCGCTGAAGCGAGCTCTCGTGCAGTCGTGCTCGGTGTCGCAATACGAGGAGGAGACGACACCCGGAAAGGACGCTTTGCGGAACGACGGATGATCGCATGCTCGGGGACAAGTCTCGTATCTGTTAGTAGCCGCGTTATCGTAGCTCTCGTAATAACCGTGCTCATCCTTGTGCGACGCTGCTGCGCAAGCGGCTCGGTTATTGGGACTTACGCTAATGTTAGATTTCGACATGTTTATTCGCTCCCACAGATCCGTTAGTAGCATGCTGTTGGACGTTAGTTGGGCCCAACTCGATGTTAGATCGTTGCTAGACGTACTAGAAGCACACACGTATACAATCTTATATGTACATGACGCCCAACCCTCGGAACAAACTTAGACCTCGAGATTTCGATTTTTTTTTGCGCGGGTCTGCCCGGGGATTTGTGCAGCGCGAGTGAAGCAAACGTGTGGAGATGGCGGTTGCGCAAGAGGGGAGGAAAGTTAAGAAAAGTTTATCGCGCTCGCTTACCTAGCCTTTGGTATGTCGTTCAATCGGGAAGCTGGTGAATTCTCTGTGGAATTCGATCAACGTCATACTCGCGGCGTTTGAGAATACTTTATTTACCGTTTTGGGTGTACTTCCGAAAAGCCTACACCTCCGAATAATTTAGAACTTCGTGTACTTGTGTATCTTGACTCGCTGATCACGAATATGATAGTGAAAATAGCCGCAAATTTTATTTTCAAGGTCAAAAGTGAAAAGTAAACGGTTTTGTTGTAGTTTTTCTATTTTATTTTAACATATATTGATCTTAGAGACAAATGTCTTCCACGAAAGTTGTAGCCTATTGAAGGACTGATATTTTATGTTGTATACAGGTTTCGTCTAAAACCATTATTTTCCAAGAAAAATGGGGTAATTCTCCAATAAGTATATTTTGCTAAACTCTATTATTTTCGACGTTATCTACTTACGCACTTTGCCGCGGGGAGGTTACAGTTTAGTCTTTAAGGAGAGATATACACCTAGATGGTCGAGGTCGAGGATTTAGAAGCTGTGAACATTCCGTCGGCCGTAGAAAACCTACACTATGGGCCTGGTATCGATGATTTCATGTAAGTTGACAAATTTCATGATTTATTCATTCCCAAATTTTCAAACCCGTTTTTCTCAAAACCACGTTTTTCAAATCGGTACCCAAAATTTCTCGAAAACCAATGAACCGATTGCCTTGAGGTTTTTTGTGGTTATTCTATACATCATTATCTAGTACTTGTCATAGGATTTTCTTCCGTTACTTAGCTTTTGTTTTATAGGCAAAATAATGACTAATTTTTGCCCCAAAAATCACTATTAATGTTCAAACCTCCCCCATTTTGTCATGAATTGATGTTTTCAAAATCGGCTATGACAAGTACTAGATTATAGTATCTAACTTAATAATCTTTTTGGTTTTTTTTCAGATGATTTTTGAAGAAACGCCAGTGGGTACCGTATACGCAGATTTTTTTACGACGCTCCAAGGATCATACAATGTCCTTGTATATTTTTGATATTTTTAAATAAAGCAAATTAAAAATATTTTTGAATGTATATACTTTTAGATAATTAAAACCCCAATCCGAAATTTCAAATAGTTTTCCTTGAAAAAATTCACAAAAATTACCTTTTTCTGGCTCCTAGGTGTATATCTCCCCTTAAAGTGCATATTTTTTTGGACCAAATCCAAAGAACACAAAAAAAAATATTCATGACATTCAATATACGAAAAAATTTAAAACAACATACCCGAGTATGTTTGGGTTTGTTTGGATTGCTGTTTGTGTGTGTTTTATTTAGGTTTATTTGGGCCCATATGCAGTAAAGTGCGTGAGTAGATAATATCGAAACTAATGGAGTTTTTCTTGGAAAATAATGATTTTAGGCAAAATTTGTATAAAACATAAATTATCAGTCTTTTGATACGCTACAACTTTCGTAGAAGACATTTTCGTCTACGATCGATATTTCTTAAAATAAAATAGAAAAACTACAAAAAATCGTTTTTTTCAGTTTTGGTCTTGAAAATTAAATTTGCGGGTATTTTCACTATAATTTTCGTGATCAGCGAGTCGAAATACATAAGTCCACGAAGTTCTAAATTATTCGGAGGTGTCGGCTTTTTCGGAAGTTTATCCACCGTTTTAAGTGTTTGTTCGAGCAACTCACGTCTTGACAGCCGAGGGGGGTCCGACATCGTTATCGATAGGCCCGGAGCTTTGACCTTCGGCATACCCGTAACACTGGAATTCATGAGAGGAATTTGTGAAAGTACACTGAGGTGGACAGATGACGAAATGCAATTTGTGGTCCTTAGGTTCTCTCGAACAGTCTCGGTTCGAGGAACATCAAAATGGAAGTATGGGATTTTTGTGCCGAATTTAGTAAATTACTGTTATTCTCGAGGTATTCGTTTCGCGAACGACCGCATTTTGTAGGGGAATATGGAGCCTCCTGAATTATTGGTAAATTACAGTGGCGCTTAATAAAAATACGTCAGAATCAATTATTATACCCAACGATAAATTGGAATAAAACATTTTCCGCAAATTTAGTAGGTTTGGACACTTTTACATTTTCTCTAAAGTCTCGGCTACGAAAGTTCTCCTGCTACTCACATTTTTCTAAGTTTTATCATCAATATTGTCTTCAAACATTCGGTGACCCCCTGCTTTTAAGTCGTTGGGGAATCTTTAGATTTTTCTACCTGCGTGAACAGTTTATATCAGGCATCTAGAGTTATCTAGTGTATAAATTATTAGATAGAAATGTGGCCAGCTTGTCATCTCCATAAAGCACCGTATAAATGAGATGATTTTTAGAGTCACAATTTTTCGTTAAAAGTTCGATAACTTCGCTTGAAATTTTACCAGTATACTGGAAAGTATTTTTACTTGATTATAGACGAAAGTCAGTTTATTGTTGGATATTCGGGTTCCTGAACCAATACCTCGAGGTTGTTGCTCAATCATTTTTGAAGGGTAGGGAGCGAACCGAAGTTCCTATGCTAATACATTGTGTGACGTCACCAGTGCCAACTTGTAGTAAAATATGAATGTGTAAGAATCAATATCGCGAAAGTTTTCAAATGTACAGTAGATAATCGCAATTACTAATCACATATACGTTAATTTGAAGGAGTTAGGATCATCAAAAAATTATCTTTCGATGTTTAAAAATCCTGATGAAATAGACACGAGCTTTGGCAACATCGCACGTTTCTCTCGTAATTCGAGGCTGTTAAGTTGACTGTAGCGGCTGTCACAGTTCGCAGCTGCTACGCGCGTTTCGTGCCTGTCAGCGTTTTTCGAGGTTATGTCGTAGCAAAAACGAGGCAACAATTTATTGAGAAAAAAGATTAGTGCGCCGCAAAGTTTCTGATGGAAAAGACGCTCGTCACTGCTCGTGCCCATATGCGTTCCTATGCTCACCGAATCTAGGAAAAACCGAATACATCATGATAAATAAATAAATAAGTTCCCCTTACTCGCATTGAACTTTAACATATTTGAAATTCTCACGCTAGGTCTCCGATTAGTTATGCTATTCCCATATTTCCAACATTGCCACATTTCAATACATACGTCACAACAAGCCTCACTTTTTCGTAAACTGGTCGCATATTTTCCATACATTTTCATTAATTAGATCGATAACCTGACTTTTTTTTCGGTAATATTGTTCTGTACACTATCCTGCATACAATATTCATTTTTTTGGGTTACTTTATTCACAAATGTGGAAACTATGCGCGAGAAACTGAAATGTTAACGACGTTGCCCCATACAACCAATGCCATCAAGCGGCGATTGACGTAAACTTGAAAATTTAATTTTGAATAAACGAGTGCGGAATCCTCAGTTTTCCTTTTGCCAATGTATTCATCAAATATACCACAATTAGTGAAATGTTCATTAATATCTATTCACCCAAATATTTTTAAGCAACAACCTCAAGGGGAGGCAGGATTCACACAGGTGCGTTGTTTCTATCGGGTTTGGTACTCACGTTGATCGTGGAGTTTCGGCGGGAACGGGACTCGGTCTTCCGCCCCGTAGCATCACTCCATCAGCACTGGACATCCTGTTTGTTATTCCAGCTGCGGAAATTTATAAGTTATAAAGTTATCAAAAGTTAGAAAAATTTTATTTCACTACGTTATGAACTTAGTAAAATTAGCAAAATTTTACTAATTAGCTAAATTAGTAAAATTTACTAATTAGTAAAATCAGTAAAAAATACTAGAGTTGACCAATTAGTAAAATTTTACTAAAAATTGTAAGTTACGAAAATTTATAAGTTATAAAGTTATGAAAATTTAATTTTACTAAGTTATAAACTTAGTAAAATTAAATTTTTATAACTTTATAACTTTATAACTTTTATAACGTTATAAAACTAAGTTTGTGTGGGTCATAAAGTTATAAAGTTATAAAGTTATACAAATTTAATTTCACTAAGTTATAAGCTTGGTAAAATTTTACTAATTAGCAAAATTAGTAAAATTGACAAATTAGTAAAATTAGTAAAAAAATACTAGAGTTGACTAATTAGTAAAATTTTACTAAAAATTGTAAGTTACGAAAATTTATAAGTTATAAAGTTATAACATTTATAATGTTATAAAACTAAGTTTGTTTGGGCCATAAACTTATAAAGTTATAAAGTTATAAAAATTGAATTTCACTAAGTTTATAACTTAGTGAAATTAAATTTATATAACTTTATAACTTATAAATTTTAGTAAGATGTTATTAAGTTATAAATAAAAAATTAATTATACTAAGTTATAAAAATCATTTCAATGACAGCGGAGGACGCAGCGTTGGCCTGAGTCGATACTCGAGGTGGGCAACACTCTCGGAAGCTCTGAGGAAGTGGAGAACTAGGCAAGTGTGGGATAAAAGTGAGAGGTGCGGGATCGTAAAAGCCCACGAGGGTGCCACGAACGTACTGAGCTTAGGCGCGATCATGGTCTTTTTTATCGACGCGGGCGTCGTTTGAGCCGGCAGGCTTGAGCTCGTCACAGTTTTGCCACTCGTTATGCTCATCAGCCTCTTTTCCTCGTCCCACTTTCTCGAATCTTCGATCTCTTGTTTGCTCAGCTTTGTCGATGCCTGAAATTCCGTAGCGTCATCACTCGTAAGTGAGTTGGAGTTTTTTTTTTTAATTCAATTTTCTAAATACCGGCTGTCCCTCGTGTCGCACGTCGATCGCGTCCAATTTGTGGATTGCGCTGGTGAGGGCGGCCACGACGTCGCGATCTTTCTCGTTGTTCATCAAGTTACGAACGTTCGCCTCGAGGGCCGTGAGAAGCTTCTTGTCCGACGGTAGATATATGAACGACTTCAACGAGGGCAAGAGCGTCACGACCTTCAGCCGGACGTTCGCTATGGGATCCTCGGTTAGGGCGAGCACGATCGAGTAAAAATACTCCTTGAAGTACATCGATGAGAATATCTCCATCGCGTCGATCATCATGTGGATGTACAACATGCGCACGTAACTGTTCGGACTGCGGGCGAACTCGGTGTAGAGACGATTGCGCAGCTCGGTCCTTTGGGTCGCTTTGGAATTGTAACGCAACAGAACGAGAAGCGTTCGTCCAGCTGCAAGACGAATTGGCATTGGCCTCTGGAAAAAAGCTGTCACTGTAGTGTGCTCCCTGAATTGACGGGCCTACCTAGGTGAGTAAAAAATGGCATTTTCGGAAAATATTTTCAATCGATACTATCACTTTTCAGCTATTCGGTTTTTTAAACGTAATTCCCGCTGATTTATATTAGATGACGTATATAGCATTATCTTCATAGAAGTAACATTAAAACTATGTTGAAGTATTCGACATGACCTACGATATTCAGTATTCGAGAGTGAATTCACTTGCACACATTACTTTTTTCATAGGATCGAAAATGTCAGGTTTTGTACCAACGAAACAGCATATGTGGGAAGCTTTGATTTTTTGCTTTAAGGCAAAGGCCACAGTAACGGGTATAAAATCATGTGCGAATAAAACAATTTTTTTTC
This sequence comes from Ophion slaviceki, assembly GCA_944452715.1. NCBI lineage: Eukaryota > Metazoa > Arthropoda > Insecta > Hymenoptera > Ichneumonidae > Ophion > Ophion slaviceki. Next base: position 34,608,053 of record OX101791.1, read on the forward strand.
GTATAAGAAAGTAATTCACTCATAAAATGAATTACACATCTATTTAGTATGAATATCGAGCTGTTAGAATTTTTTTCTTTTCAATGTACCAAATGGCCAACTACTCGAAACTTCTCGAAACAGCTTTTTTTCCAATTGGCGTGACAAATGACTTCAACAATTTTCACTCGATTTACTTCAAATTTAAAAGTTATGTTCCTAATTGCATTTCGCAAAGAAGTACGTACGGAATTTCTGATTGATCGAAAACTTTTCATTACGAGCAGTTTATGAGCAGTTATAACGAAATTTTTCACTGAGAATTCATTTCTTAAGTTCAAATACCTACAACTTTTAAATAAAACAATATTTTTTTAAATTCCGTACGTACTTCTCTAGGTATTCTAATGTAGATTGGCGATAATTTTTGTTTTTTGTTCTAGGTAAAAAATTGCGGATACTAAATGTCACGCCGCGGAGCGCCTAAAAAAGATAACGAAAGAAAATATTAGTAGACGGGGATTGTGTACAACGAAAAAAAAATATATATATAGATGTGTAATTAATTTTATGAGTGAATCACTTTTTCATACGAAAAAAATGTTAAATTCGCACATTATTTTATACCCGTTACTGTGGCCTAAGGCCTTAATCTGAGAAAAAGTGCTGCTGAAAGTTATCGTTTGCTTCAAGAAACTTATGGTGAACATGCTCTATCTGAGACAACGTACGGAGATTGGTTTACAATCAGACGATTTAAAAGAGGCGATTTTGACTTTAAAGACAAAGAACGTCCAGGACAGTCGAAAAAATTGTAGATGAAGAATTGGACGCCTTACTCGATGAAGATCGATGTCAGACTCTCAAAGAATTGTCTGATATGTCAAACGTTACTGACATGGCTGTTAGCAAACGTTTACGTAATCTTGAACTGATTGAAAAAGCGGGAAATTGGTTACCACATAAAAAAACAGCAGGAATTAAGGGGTCTTCTCGCTTTAGACGCTAAAAAGGCTATTTTCATGCATTTTTTGATAGGTTTATATTATAGATATTGATGTAAAAGTTTTTACACTTAATACACTGTCGAAATACATTTAAAAAAATTTAATGTATTTATGTACCCCAAACAAACTTTAAACGCGTTTTTCTTGAAACAGCGTTTTTCGACGGCTTGTTGATAAAATCTTCGGAACTACTGAACCGATCCTTATGAAATTTTAACCACATATTCTTTATAACTATAGCTATAGCGCATATGGAGGATTACAAACAATTTTGGTATTCACTATTTTTGGCCAAAAACGGTGAAAAAAACGTTTTTTTTTTTCTAGAAACTAGAAACGTTTGATTTTTTTGTTTCGCATGAACCATCTCCGATATTTCATCAACAGCGCAGACCTACAATTTTTTTAGGACATTTTTTTAACTACCATTTTCGTCTATAAATAGTGACTTGAATAAATATTTTTTTAAATGTATTTCCAACGTGTATGTATTTCGATTTTTTAGGCAAAATTTTGGAAAGTGAAAAATTTTCCTAAAAAATCGTCAGATTGTTAATAACAAATGAATTATGCAATATAAATAAAATCCTCCAAAAAAGAATCCAACTTTTTTATCGATATCTATAATACAAACCTATCAAAAAAATTCCTGAAAATTGTCTTTTTTTAGCGTCTAAAGTGAAAAGACCCCTTAAGTTTAAAACCCAATATATTCCCTGAAAGTTTCATTGAAACGTTCCTAAAAGTGAATAAGGGCTTCTAACGGTCAGCCGGGCGAACGGTAGCATCACAATACTCCAAACGTAAAAAGCGTTTTTCTCACTGATGGTTTTCATGGATTTTGTATGCGCAAGTTTCAATTCGGCGCCACGTTGTTAAAAAAAATGATTTTAAAAATCGACGATTGTCAACGTTAATTGTATTTATTGTTAACTTGAATAACCCCCTTGGTTTTTAGATTTCGGGTGGACCGTTTAAGCTGGGGAGTATTTTTCGGTATTTTTTGGTGATTTTTTTTAAAGGCTCTCAATATATCTACGTTTGTGTTTTAAAAAACATAGTTCTATCGTTCAAAGAAAAAAAAAAGAAATCGATTTTTTTATCGTTGTAAATGTATATCCCGCCTTAACGTGAAGATTCTTACCGCGTTGAGAGCCCTCGTCAGTGCGACAGGCACGAAATAAGTGTAGATGAAATCGCTGGGGAAGCACTTTGGCAAAACTTCCATTTGTTCGAACATGAGAGCGGAAAGCCTCCATTTGTTCGTCGTCGCGATTTCTGCCTCGCACTTCAACAGAGCTCGGCCCAGTTCCAGTACCGAAGGGTCCTTCATTGGCAGGCGGAAAGAGAAACGTACGAGAGTGGCATTTTTACGGGAACTCATGCACGATACTTTGTCAAGATAGAAACAAATGGCACGTGGCGTCTCACTATTTTGTCCGTTCCGATTGTTTGGCTCTGGAGTAGAAGCTCGAATGTCGTAGCCACGTGTGGAATGAGACCTTGAAGAACCTCGTCGGAGTCGTCCTTCAGCAGTTTAATAAGTTCACCCTTGATCAGATGGTTCCGCGGCCCCAAGATCCTCGCAACCTGATGAAAAGTTGCATCGCGAATTTGTAAATTTTCAAGAAAAATTTCGCTTCGAGAAAACGACGAGATCCTATCCGTTCGTCTTCTCGAAGACGATTAATTTACCTCGTGAATTCCGCAGGCTATCGTGCGCCTGACCATGAAGTAAGGATCGCCCGCGAGATCGTTCAGCGTGGGCAGCAGAACTTTCACGTCCTCGACAGCCGAGGACACGAAGAGAAACATGGCCGGTATGTTGAAGGCGCACTGCCATCGACACTCCACATTCCGCTCGTTTATCAATGGATCGTTGCTCATCTGAAAAGCAATGATTCGTTAAACATTCATTCCTTAATGCCAATTTTTCTCCCGCTTGGAAGCTCAAGTCGAAAAGAATAGTAGGGTAGCGTGGTCCGAAACCGACCGGTGGTCCCATATCGACCTCTTCATGTCTCTCAGTACTTTTGCTGCAACCGAAACTGTCGGTGGTGGAATTTGAAAGCTCTCGCAACACCGACAATTTGGAGGTAGAGGGCCATCTTTTTCTATCATTTCATTCTGTGGTTTTGCGTCGCGTTGTGTTTTGACAACGCGAAAGTTCATTTTTGAGCTGCACGGAACTGCAGTTCGAAGGGTTTTATTTTTTCTTGAAAAATCCAAAGGTAGGTTGTTTTGGTTGCTTATGGCCTAGACTTGAACACACACTAATGAATTTGGATCACTTGCATCGTGGCAAGTAAACGGCGAGTTATTGTTTGAAACAAGTCTCGGTGGTCCTTACCCGACCGCCAATGGGTGGTCCGAACCGACCCCTACGTTTTTGCGCACTAAAAATGTTCTAGCGTGTTTATGATGGTCAAACTGTGATTTAAGGAGAGATATACACCTAGATGGTCGAGGTCGAGGATTTAGAAGCTATGAACATTCCGTCGACCGTAGAAGACTTACACTATGGGCCTGGTATCGATGATTCCATGTAAGTTGACAAATTTCATGATTTATTCATTCCCAAATTTTCAAACGCGTTTTTCTCAAAACCACGTTTTTCAAATCGGTACCCAAAATTTCTCGAAAACCAATGAACCGATTGCCTTGAGGTTTTTTGTGGTTATTCTATACACCGTTATCTAGTACTTGTCATAGGATTTTTTTTTCCGTTACTTAGTTTTAATTTTATAGGCAAAATAATAACTAATCCATCCGGAAGCCACAAACTCTTCTCATTACATAAAGAGCCGTGAAAGCCTTAAAACTAAAATAATAACTAATTTTTTGGCCCAAAAATAACTATTTATGTTCAAACGTCCGCCATTTTGTCATAAATCGATATTTTCAAAATCGGCTATGACAAGTACTGAATTATAGTATCTAATTTAATAATCTTTTTGGTTTTTTTTTCAGATGATTTTTGAAGAAACGCCAGTGGGTACCGTATACGCAAATTTTTTTACGACGCTCCAAGGATCATACAATATCCTTGTATATTTTTGATATTTTTAAATAAAGAAAATTAAACATATTTTTGAATGTATATACTTTTAGATAATTAAAACCCCAATCCGAAATTTCACATAGTTTTCCTTGAAAAAATTCACAAAAATGACTTTTCTCCGCCTCTCAGGTGTATATATATCTCCCCTTAACCGACCGCTAATGGATGGTCCGACACCGACACTTACGTTTTTGCGCACTAAAAATGTTCTAGCGTGTTTTGGATAGTAAAACTGTGATTTAATGACTTCTGACGGTAATTACACATGGTTGTTTAAGAAACGGGGCGATCGTTCAAACGTCTAAAGCCAAAACGAGATCCGGCAATTCTGCGGCGAGCACTTGCTGCCATGGCATTAGGATTCGTCCGTCGGCTATTCGCAGTTATTGTGAGGCAGAAGACAGCTCAGACAGCGATTGAAATTGTAATTTTTGCATTAAGGTGACAGTCCACTTTGAAAGTTTCAAAAAATCGAAAGCAAGCAAGACTTGAAGAAAGCGACAACAATGAGCCATCAGAAGGGATTTTGTACGGTGCAGGAATTGCCGATTGAGTTTAGGTAAGAGTTTTTCATAGTATAAACTTCAAACGCGTTTTTTTCGAAACAACGTTTTCAAAATCTAGCTCCATCGTATCTCTGAAACTAATAAACTGATTCTCTTGAAATTTAAACCACATATTGTAAACACGATTCGCAACAAAATGACCCTCGGTGGTTTTAAAATGTTTATTTCTACTATTTTTTTTGCGAAAAACTGCGAAAAAACGCGTTTTTTTACTTTTTTTTGTTTTTCATCTGCCATTTTTTATTTTTTGATAAAACTTTATATTCGAGGGTGATTTTGTAGCTGGTGTCATCCTGAATCTAATGGACTTTGATTTTTTTTGTTTCAGACAAGCCGTTGCAGAGTTGTGATGGAGCTACCTAGCCCACCTATTTTTGAGGCGTTACGTTAAACGATACTTTTTGTACTTAAAAATGAATAAAATGAATTTTTTTTATACACTTTAAGACTTTATTTATCAAGCCCAACAACTTTTATATTCATATCTTTTATAAAATCCTCAAAAAAAATCGCGAAAATAGCCCTTTTTCGTAGCTCAAAAGTGGACTGGCCCCTTAAGCGAGTAAAATTGTAATCAATGAATTCATTCAATTGTATTTCCGAAAAAAGGCCTTAAAATGTTCTAAAATAAATTTGAAAATGATTTCCAAATCGTATTGTTTTGCTAAGTTGTTGCAAAATAAATTCAAAATGTTGCCCTTTCCCTTGATTCGCTGTATAAAAATAGGAGGTCGGATTCGGACCATAGGGAGGTCGATTTCGGACCACGATTTTTGAGAACGACCAATATGCAGACTTTCGTTACGGCCTCGGTATCTTAAACAAGCGGTACCCGAAAACCTCGCCAAGCTGCTCAAAACTTAGAATGATGTTCCCTCTAAAGAATCAACATTTGGTTTGAACAAAAAAATTAATTTGATGCACTTTTATTGCCTTTGCTGATTAGGCGGTCGGTTTCGGAACGCGCTACCCTAAAGATCAACTCACGGAAGGAAACTCTTGCTTGGTGCTCTCCTGCTTCATAGACGGCACGCCTAATTGAGAGAGCTGCTGGTAATACTTGATAAGCCATGTTTTTTCTCCAGCCGTCAAACATTCTGGAATTCCAAAGGTAACGAAAATAAAATAGCCGCAACGAAATTGATGGTGCTCAAGTTTGCATCGTTGGAATGCAACGAAAATTCTTGTTGATTTTATTCGTTTCTTTGTTTATTTTTGTTATCTAAATTGTTTTTTTGCAATATCTGGTCAACATTTTTAATAAAAATCCTCGAAAATGTTTCCGTCATTTTTTTAGTCCAAATGTGCCCAAAAAAATCGGCAACACGATGAAAATATATTTTCGTTGCAGTCCAACGATGCAAACTTCAATAGCATTGAAATTGCGTCCAGTCGCCAGAAGCGGTGCACGAAAAATACGTATCGAGCCGTGAAGATTATTCTTACTTTCCAGACCGAGGGCCAATTTTCCAAACTCCTGGGCGATGACGCACAGCACTGTGTCGTCGGACTCGAGAGCGCCCTCGCATAATTTCTTTATCAACGGCGCTATCGTATTCTTGACGACATCTTGAAGGAAAAAGAGGAAGAAATCGGTGAATCGGCGAACAATGTCATTTTCCAATCAAATCGAGAGACAACAAGGAACTACCGACTTCCGGTACATCCGGAAACGAAAAATTAAGGGATCATCGCAGTGTAAAATTTTCAAAAAATCGATTTTTTTGCATTATCCGATAGTATACACGGTTATAAACGTTCTGTCCAATTTTTAGATCGAAATTCGAATTATTTCGGTCGCTACAGGCTTTCTTAGAAAAAGTGATTGGAGCGTGAGTGCCGCACTCCGAACTTTAAACGCCTTTTTCTCGGAATGGTGTTTTTCAAAACGGTGGCGACTCTCAAAGGAAGTGTTTTCAAGCTATCCGTTTGAAATTTTAACAGAACATTCTCACGTTATTCCTTATGTTGCTATGGAAGCTTTTTTTTAATCTTCCTATTTGTTTTTACGAAAAACTGTCGAAAAAGGCTAAATTTGATACTTTTCGTTCAAACCGCCTCCATTTTTTCAAATTTCACTTTTAAAAAACCTCCATAGGAACATAGCAGCTTTCCTATAGATTAACAGGTTATACGCAGTTAGAAATTTCAAAAAATCGATTTTTTTATTGCATTTTCGGAATGTACAAATATGTGAGTATATTCCCTGAAAATTTCAAATCGATCGGTCTGCAATTTTAATACAACCTTGTCAGATATATTCTTCAGGTATTCATCAAAGGAATAAGATTTCCGATAATTATTTCTATTTCTTTTCAACGATGTAACGAAAAAACATTTGGTCGAAAATCGAAATTGTTTCTTTCCGGAGCCACTATTTTGTCAAAAATTAAAATTTCGACTATTCCTTCGATCAACACCTGGATTCATCTATCCCCTAGAAGAATCTTTTTGGCTTTTTCATTTTAGATAATCCAAACCGGAGATACTTTGCTCACCGCCGGACACCTTATTTTCCGGGACCTCCAGGAGACTTCCTACATGAGCGATGTTAATGAATATTTTTTAAAATAAAAATGCCAATCTAAAGCTAAAAGATGTCACTACACTGCCTAATACTTTTCGTTTTGCCCAAATGAAATCCTTTTACAGAAAAAAATCGTGAAAAAACGACTTCTTTTGCCTTGCATCTGCGTATACCACCTTAATAATCATTTAGAAATTTTTGTTTCAGATAAATTTTGCCGCCGCAATCCTGGCCACCATGACACCATTTTTTCCACGCAATTTTCCGCGAATGAAAACAACGTTAAACGATAAATCGAGAAATTAAAAGAAAAATCACTTTGTATTCTTTATCAGTGCTTCAATTTGTAAAAAAAATTAGACCGACTTGCTTATTCTATCCATCTAAAAAAAATCGGCTATTTTTCGGGCGGTCACACTGTGATGATCCCTTAAAATAAAACAGGCTGTGTACTGGAATTGGAAATCGAAGCGTCATGTGGCGATTTTTCACCTGTTTGGAGCTGAGGTAGCAGGTGTACTATTGTCTGTACAGAGGCGTGTCTTACGATGCACTCCTCGTCGCTCGCCAATTCAACGATAGACGGCAAGAGCGCGGGTTTTACGGATTCGGGGCCCAAGCCCTCCGCGACGTAACGTAACTGCAGACAAATGCACGCCCTCACTTCGCTGTTGACATCCTGGCACAGCGAGTGCACCGTCGGCAGTACTTCCTTCTCGATCCTAAAAACATTATCGTCACGTTCAAAGCCTCTCGCCGCTTCCAGGATCATACCCGCGAGAGAAATTAGCTGGCAGCCATTCGGTAGACGAAAATAATGCATTTTGCGACGATCTTTATCGACAGTCGATACGAAGAGACGAAGGACAACATACTTACAACTGAGAGCCGAATCGAGTGCATATCTTTCCAACCAATTTGCTGCACGTTATCCTCGAGCTGACAGGCTGCGACAGTTGTCCTTTATTTATGGCCATCGGGAGGATCTGAAGACATTTGTTTTTCTGATAACTGACCGGTCGTCAAAATGTTAAGCTTAGCATCGATTGATCCATTTTGATGCTGATAGAAATTAAAGAAATAGCGTTTCAAGCGTTCAACGAGGTTGAGAAACGTCGCCTGCTCTTACGTACCTCCTGCCTTATCACTTCCGCCGGCAGTAACTCGATCACATCTAGTAAGGTCTCCAGCCACGCTTGTGCAACACCTGACACAGACGGGCGCATTACGATTACATCATACAACAGCCGCATCGAAATTGAATGGCGGCGCGCGAAGAAACGCTCCCATCACCCTCAGAGTTCGTTACGTTTCCTTTTCTATCGTCTTCCATGATATGTTGCTTTTACCTGAGTCTCGACTGTCCAGAGAGTTCAAGATACTCTGTAGGAATGTCTGCGTAAACGTCGAATGACTGACCAGCCTCTGCTCCAGTATCGTCTTGAACGTCGTAGACGCCGCCATGTGAAACTCTGTCGACGCCGTCGGCAGAGTCTGCTGCATCTTCGGCATCAGTCGCGTTATGCATGATTGCGCGTCACCAGCCAACAGACCGGGCAGAGTCTGTATCACGCTTAGCTTCTGGATGTCCTCGCCTTTGCTGCAACGTCATGATGCTTAATTCAAGTGTCACACGGTATTGCTCGACGAAGGAATGGTACAATGTTTATGGAATATCGTCAAACTATGAAGGATAATGACGTTGAAGTTTTCATCGTTGGAATGCAACGACTTTTTCTCTCTTTTCCCATTTTTTTATTATTATGCTTATCCAGAGTTTTTTTTCCACAAATTGAAGCCATAGATCCCTAACAAGAATACGCGAAAAGGTTTGAGTTATTTCCGCAGCCAAAAAAGTTGTTAACAAGTGAAAAGATTTATCTTTCGTTGGTTTCCAATGATGCGAACTTCAGCATCATGAAGGATAAGAATAAAGTTACATCGTTGAAGTTGAAATGCGATGGAATGCGAAGTTGGAATGCAAGGGAATGTGATCAGAATAAAGTTTTTTTGATTACCCAAATTGGGGGACGCTTTTACTGACATAACTGAAACACTTTTTAGAATTGTTTAGACATCCACTATCTAAGGCTGCTAAACACAATTTTGGATAATAATAAAAATAGGGCCAAAAATAATGGTGCTGAAGTTTGCACCGTTGGAACGCAACGAAAATTCTTCCTGATGTTATCATTTACTTTATTATCATCCAAAAATTTTCTTCAGCAGGTTTTGGTTATAAATTTTCAATAAGGATCCTCATTAATGTTTTAGTGACTTTTGTAGCCTGAATATGCCAAAAAAATATATTTGCGTTATATTGCACCGATGCAAACTTCAATACCATCAATCATATATGATTTTTTATGGCCTCCAGGGAGACAAACTTCAATTCCATTTGGAATTTGTTACCAAATGTGGAAACTTAGGCTTGCAAATAAAAATGGATTGATCGTGTTGAGGTTTGGGTCATTGGCATGTAACGGAAGTTCTTTATTCGGTTCACTTCGACTATTCAGCTCCTTTTGGGGTTGAAGTTTGCATCGTTGGAACGCAACAAAAATTCTGTTTTACATTTTATTACCTATTTTCTTTATTATTATAGGCGTTATTAAAAGTAGATTTATCATGTAGATTGCTAAATAAATATCTTAAAGAATGGTTGAACGTCTTTTGTAGACGAAATCTGTCGGAAGAAATTAAATTCGTTGCAGTTCAACGTTGCAAACTTCAGCATCGTCAGCTCCTTAAATTGAACGGAATTTATTGAAATTCTCCTTCACTTCATCACTTTATTTAATGAAAATTCATTTTTCACTTTTATACGGTGTTGATGTTTGCATTGTCGGAATGCAGCCCAATTTTCATTTTATATTTTTCATCTCCTTATTTTTATTATGATACAAAATCTTCTTCTGCAGATTTATATTGTAAATCACGGACCAAGTATCTTAAAAAATGGCTAAGGAATTTTTGTAGGTAAGTTCTGTAGAAAGAAATTGAAACAATTTGGAAATCTCATGTGATCTTTATTATTATCAATATTCTTCGTGGACTCAGTATGCAGATTTCTAGAAAGGATTCTAGAAAACGTTTGCGATACATTAGCAGCCTATATCTACCGACAAATTAAGAGCAATGAAAGACATCTTTGTGGTTCATCGATACAAACTTCAACACGATGTTGAAGTTCGCATCATTGGAATGGAATGAAAATCCTTTTCCAATCTGTATTTCTTCATTTTCTCCATCATCCAAAATCCTATCCTGCAAATTTAGGCTGCAGATTTTTTCATAAGGATTCTAATAAACATTTAAGTTTTTTTTCGTAGCCCAAATTTACCGAAAAGTTTGGGCTACTAAACTTTCGTTGCTTTCCAACTCTGCAACTTTCAATCTCATCACTTTTATCGTTATCAACCTTTTCTTTTAATGGTCTCAGGATGTAGATCTCTCAAAAGGATCCTAAAAAACGTTTGCGTTACATTAGTAGCCTAAAGCTATCCAAAAATTGAGAGCACTGAAAGTAATCTTTGTGCTCCATTGATATCAACTTCAACGCGACGTCAGAGTTCTCATAGTTGGAAGGCAACAAAGATACTTTTTCAATGTCGATTTCCTCATTTTCTTCATCATCAAAAATCTTATCCTGCGGATTGCGGCTGCAAATTTCTCATAATGATCGTAAAAAAACACTTCAATATTCTTCCCAGCTGGAAATTTACCAAAAAAGTTCAACCCACAAAAGTTTCATTGCGTTCCAAAAATGCAAACTGCAACATTGTACGACTCCCTTACGCGGAGCTCCAGAAATGTGCAGCTCTCGCTCATTTTCTATTGGATTTGGGACTAAACGTCCAGAGTCTTCCCAAGGATCGTTATTGCTAGAGAAGATGATTAAATTATTATTATCATCAATGTTCCCACGCCCACCCTTGCGGACTTCCAACATCAGTGGATCCTGCTGATCCTGCGTCCTCTACCAATGACGCACAGTTCTCCAATTACAAATTGCCATCTCCGTTATTCAGCGTATCAATCCGTATCATCGATCACCCAAACACGTCTATCTTCTCAGCCTAGTTCTAATCGCCGTTATGGAATCTACCGGTAACAATTTACCCCTATTGAAGAAGCAATTCTCCCCAGCTGATCCCCGTCCGAAGACCATGGGCTTTTGCCTCAGCCCCAGGCACCTCGGCAAAGTTATCGTTCTCCAGGATAGCCCTGCCATTGGACGCACAGGTCCCTATACCGCGGCGTTAGACTCGGCCGTGGATAAATCGTGTTTTTACTGACCTATCACGCCACGCGTTATTGTGACACGAATAGAGGGGTCTCGAGTGTATCGTTACAAATCGCGCAGTCGTTTCGTGGCCAGTTTTCCCGTCCATTGACGAATAAACAACGCGCATTGTCCAGCGCGTTTGTTACGTGACATGCATAATTCCCATTTCCGATATACTTCCCCGCGAGCGTACACGTGTGAGGGCTACCCTACACAAACGCGGGAATGTATATATTTATTTATAGATCGCAAACTGCGGATAGGAAATTCCAAAAACAGGGTCAAACCGAAACTCCCTCAATTACGTTCCGGGAAAGGGGCGCGTTGTTTTTTTTCTCTCGTCATTTTCACGACTGTTCTTTTTTTCCGTCTCAACTTACGTGTCCGATGTACTCTCGAACGGAGCTTCAGCTCCCTCTTGCCACATTTTCGACACTCGTCATCTTACTGCACCATCAATGAGACGGAAGGAAAAGATTCACCGACACTTTATTCATCTATTGTGAATACTGCCGAGCGAATATAACGATAAACTGACGCTCGCGTGTGTACGTGCGCGTGTGTGGTGTAAGTGTGGATGTTTGGTGCGGAGGGGAGGGGGAAAAAGTTGCGTTTCCAAACACGTCCGACTCCGGCAAGAAGACGAACGCAACTAACGATTAAAGCGGATAACAAACTAAACCTTCCGAGAGATCTATCTCAGCACGTAGTAATGCATATAGGTATAAGTGTATGGATATATATATATATATATATATATATATATATATATATATATATACATGTGCTTAAAACCTAAAATGTATATAGATATGAGTACGCGTGGATTGAAGTACATATTATGCACCCAAATACAGTATATACGTAAATGCTGGCCGATGTGCTGGCTTGACTCGGTTCACGAGAATTGCCGAAGACGCACGACAATACACGAAGTGTACCGATTCATCCATGTGTGCTGGGCGGACATATATACAGGGTGGCCGGAAAAGTGACGTCTAGAAGGAAAATCCAGATGCATCGTGTGAATACCTATCCGAATCTATGCACGTTCTATTATCTTTTTAAGGGCTTATACTTATAAAAATGATCAAAATATCGATTTTTGGTTTTTATCGCTTGATTGACCCACTGGGTCATTTTGACCTGGACGAATTTGAAATAAAATGGTCACTGTCCTAAAGTTGAAAGTTTTCAATAATTTTTTTGCAACAATTCAATGTTATGCTTTCCGAATTTTAATTATGCAGAGATATTTAAAGCGCATCCCGGATTTCTTTCAATAAAAACTGACCGGACGGTTGTTAAGGGCAGGTGGATGAAGTACTATCCGGGTCAAATTGACCCAGTGTGTCAAAGTAGCGGCCGAATATAAGTGTGTCGAGGAAGGATTTAAAAAATCGACCGATTTTCGTGGCGTACCGGAACGACCCATTTGCCTCTCTTTAAGGGCTCACGCCTAGTTCAAATTTTTGAAAATGTCGATTTTTGGTTTTCGACGATTTCTTAAAATATAAAATTTAAAAAATATTAACCGAACATGTCCAGTCGATCCGCGGAACATTGGGAGAGTTTAACGAGTTTTTCTCAAAATAACTTTTTCAAGACCGGTGACCACGATATCTCAAAAATCACTCCATCGATCAACTTCAAATTTTACAAGCTTGTTTTACATATCAAAAAGCAATGCTTGCACGAAGGAATTTCTTTTTCGATGCATAGTTTTATTTTTCATCAACGAAAATAGAACTTTTTTTCCATCGAAAATCGATACTTCCAATTTTTTTCAAAAATCAATATTTTATTAAATCCTTCCTCTAAGCACTAGATAATTTCGTGCAAAAACTAAATGCGTTTGATTTTCAAATAGCGCTCTCCACAAACCATCCTATCTACCACACTTGAAAATATTTTTTCATATGAAAATTGTCAAAGATACTTAAAACCATACTCTTTAAAGTAACAAGAAAAATTATAACCTGTAGACGTTTTCTCAGAAAAAAATTACGAAAATTCCTCTTTTTTCCGACCACGTTTTTTTACTTATATTATCATTACGAAGTGCACTGTTGAGCAATAAATAAATGACCAACTCAACACTAACATAGATGCATTGAATTTTGGTCGATAGTTAAAAAAAATAGATTTGAGAGGATCAGTCACTATGGTCTTGAAGTTTGCACCGTTGCAATTTAACGAAAATCCTTTTTTTATATTTTCATTTCCTCATTTATATCATGTGAGAAATTTTGTTTTCGATTTTTAATTCTAGATCTCTAAATGAGCGTCCTAAAAAATGATTGACGGATTTTCGTACTGAAGACTAGCCGCAAGAAATTCGAAAAATTAAAAGATTATAATTTGCATTGCATTCCAACGATGCAAACTTCAATCTCACCAGCCACTAAAGTTCAGATTATTAAAAAAATACACACACTAGCATGAATGACTTCCAATTACAAAAAAAACTTCAACAAGCAAAGTACATACACAAAAACAAGAAAATAAAAACCTATGCTACAGGAAAATACGAGAAAAAATGCTTTTGTTCTCAAAAATTAAAAAAAGATCGCAGAACATACATGGAGGTAATTCGGATGGGTATTGATACGAGGCATCTGGATGTTCCCTTTGACGTCACTTTTCGGGCCACCCTGTATATAACGTGCAACGCGTTTCCCGCGCAAATTTCAAACGTCCTCTCTCGCGCGCTAGTCAAACGAGCGCTGAATCTTTCAAAATGAATATTTAAAAAACAAGCTCCGATGTACAAAAGTTAAGCGTTTCAGAATTAACACTGCAAAAAGTCGAATCTATAAAAAGTATTTAAGACGATTTAATTTCTTCGACGAACCGGTACTCCAACGACCGTGCACGCGATTTTCGTTATGTAACGATTCGCGCGAGACCTCGGTTCGATATATAATTATCGTAAATTGTACGTGCGGCTGTGTAACGATGAATCGTTTACCGCACCCGCGATGAATCAGTATTGAACGGAAACTCGGCAAATTTTTGCCCCCCCACCCCCGCGATTCTGCCTGCGCATACAAAGTGCAAACAAGGTGCGATCCTCGTACGACGAATTTTTCATAATATTGATAATAACAATAATAATAATTTGAAAATATGATAATAACAATAATAATAGTAAACTTGAAAGACATCGGAAAATTATTTTTTCATAGTTTTACAAAGCAGACAAATTTATAATAACATTTTTTAAAGTATGGTGCAGAGAAAATAAAAGTAAATTGAAGCTCCTTGAACTTCTTGGCGTTGAAGTTTGCATAGTTGCAATGCAATCAAATTTTTTTCTTATAGTTTCACTTTCGTGTTCTTGTTATTATCTAAAATCATTTTTTGCAGATTCAGATTGTAGATCTTTAAATAATGATCCTTAAGGAGAGATATACACCTCGATGATCGAGGTCGAGGATTTATAATCTATGGACATCCCGTCGACCGTAGAAGATCTACACTATGGGCATGGTATCGATGATTCCATGTAAGTTGACAAATTTCATGATTTGTTCATTCCCAAATTTTCAAACGCGTTTTTCTCAAAACTACGTTTTTCAAATCGGTACCCAAAATTTCTCGAAAACCAATGAACCGATTGCCTTGAGGTTTTTTTGTGGTTATTCTATACACCATTATCTAGTACTTGTCATAGGATTTTTTTTTCCGTTACTTAGTTTTTGTTTTATAGGCACAATAATAACTAATTTTTGGCCCAAAAATCACTATTTATGTTCAAACGTCCGCCATTTTGTCATAAATCGGTATTTTCAAAATCGGCTATGACAAGTACTAGATTATAGTATCTAATTTAATAATCTTTTTGGTTTTTTTTTTTCAGATGATTTTTGAAGAAACGCCGGTGGGTACCGTATACGCATATTTTTTTACGACGCTCCAAGGATCATACAATATCCTTGTATATTTTCGATATTTTTGAATAAAGAAAATTAAACATATTTTTGAATGTATATACTTTTTGATAATTGGAATCCCAATCCGAAATTTCAAATAGTTTTCCTTAAAAAAATTCACAAAAATGACCTTTTTTCCGGCTCCTAGGTGTATATCTCCCCTTAAAAAAGGCATGGCGTTGATGTCACCGTTGGAACGCGACGAAA
Source organism: Ophion slaviceki (assembly GCA_944452715.1). NCBI lineage: Eukaryota > Metazoa > Arthropoda > Insecta > Hymenoptera > Ichneumonidae > Ophion > Ophion slaviceki. Next base: position 34,623,623 of record OX101791.1, read on the forward strand.
ATGATTTTTTTTGTAATTGCCTGAATTATTTCGCCTGATTTCGGCTGTGGAAATCACACAAACGTTTTTACGTATTCTTATTAGAAATTTACGATGTACATAAAGAGATTAAATTAGAGTCTTTGTGATATACAAAAAGATATTCAAAATAAATAAACAACATCGTTGCCTTCCAACGATGCAAACTTCAACGTCGTAAAAAAGGCTCAGTGTATTGTGAAGCTTAACTCTGCCAAAAAGAACACGGAAAATGAAAAAATTAGAACTTCTTTGCATTGCAACAATCCAAACTTCAACCTCATAAAAATATGGTATTGAAGTTCGCATCGTTGGAAAGCAACGAAACATTTTTTTTTCTCGTATTCTTTTTTATTTTTGGCACATCTGAAAAGTCACTGGAACATTTTTGAGCATCCTTATTAAAAATGTACAATCAAAAGCTGCAAAGAATATTTAAAATAACAATAAAAATGAAGAAATGAAAAATCAAGAAGAATTTTCGTTGCATTCAAACAATGCAAACTTCAACACCATTCACGATTAAAAATAAAGAAGTCACTCAATACAAAACTAATCTAAATTCAAGCAAACCCGAACAAACTCCATTTTTTTTGTCTTCAATGAGAAACAATCGTGTCAATCCCTCTTTAGCAATTCTGCCAAATAATTATTGCTGAATGTTGAATATTCTCGGTATTTTTAACACAACGTGAGAAAAAGTAATAAAAATAATGACGAAGATGAGAACGCGATGGAGGAAATTACAGCAAAAATCTACTGGATGTACAAAAGTTGGAAGAGATTAAAAATTGGGGTAACGAGTGAATTACTCACGATAAAAGATGAAGCGCTCGATCTATAGGTTTCTCCTCTAACTGTCTGTCTACCTCGTGCTTTTTCATCTGCTCATCGTTCTACGAGATGCAGAAAGAAACGATTATTAAAAGGCCCGCGAGAGAGAAAGACTGCGGTTTACGATAAATTGCCCGAAGAACCGTAATAATTATATGGATTTCTTCGAGTGTACATAAAATATACCGTGTTATTAGTACTGTTCACATTCGTGAAAACACGCTTCTCCACGAGGATTTATTACCCTGAGATTGTTGTAAATGGGACGATCCAACTGGAGACTCGCGAATTCTTCGTTCTTCATAATTACAGGTATAATTTACGATAAGCTTGACAGAATCATAACCACATGTGGACGGGAACATCAGCAACTGCACGAATATTCAAGCAGTAGGATCGACAGCAGACGAACAAAATGAATATCCGCTGCCTTCGTGCACGTTTTCTTTTTTTTTTTGCCATTTTATTCGCGTCGGTCCCTCTTGGGCATTTTTGGCCCATGTTTGACACTTCGCTATTTCCGGTTCAGTCGAGAGCTCCACGAAGTGTCCCACAGCGAGCCGTTTCCGAACGCACTGGCGTATCGTTTCAGCACGAGGGCACGGGGAAATTGCGGAAAACCGGCGCTTCCGATATTAGCCAGTAATTAGCCAGATATTAGCCATAAACTTACAAACATATTTATTTTAACGTTTTTCCTGATTTACGTATTCTTAGTAGAAATTGGCGATCTCAATTAAAAAAACGCTTCGGATGATGATAAAAAATGAAGAAATAAAGTGTGAACAAAAAATATTGTTGCATTTCAACAATGAAAACTTCAAGTCATGTCAATTAATATTTTAAGGGGTTAGACTACTGTGAAAATTAAAAAAAATTCGGAGTTGCTTGAGGCAACTCAAATGGAATTGGAAGGTCCCACGTATAGTGCAGCAATCACAGATTAGAGGTAAACGTATTATTACAACGATAGAACTGCTGGTAAATTTTTAAACGCGTTTTTCTCGAAACTGTTTTTCAAAACGGTGTACACGATTTCTCGATATCTAACGAACAGATTGACTTGAAATTTCGTACACTTATTCAGTGTGATAGTAGTTTAGTCTTGACCGACGTTTTTCTTCTTGACATTTTTTAAAAATTAGTTATTAACAATAATGATGTCGTTTTTCCTCGAAAAATGGAGAAAAAGATGCAAAAAGTTTTTTTATATGATTGAAACACGATAACGAAAAAAAGCTCGGTCAAGTCTTAGCCGATATTATCTATTTTTAGAAAAAAATTCGATTTTTTGTTTCAGAAAATCCGGGTGGCTAAAATCAAGTACACCGTTAAGCTACTCACGTTCGACGGTCCTTCACGCGATTGTTTATAACTTCTTTAATTATTAATATTTTTAAAGAACTTTGGTGCGCAACGTTAATGTACATACAAATAAATGTTCGAACGATTTTTCAATCGTCACACTTATTCCTTCAAAATTAATTATTTTGAATAATCGTGTTTTTCGGGTAGCCTATCCCCTTAATTAACGCAGCAAAATTGAAAAAGTCGCGAATATAAGTTAACGCGTGAGTGTTAAAAAAGAATACGAATAAAGCCTGTCAGCTGTAGAAAATACGAAATATATTTACTTCCATATCGTGTCGTATAATTTAGAATAAGTATACATTTTATTTTGCTTTCCGTGTCGTTTCTTCTCTCATTTCGGCGGCACTTCATACGTGTAAATTATCTTCGTAAGTTCGGGCGATACAAAAGTTTTAGTTACTTTTATTCCCGTCTTCGTACGCTTTTTTTTCATAATTATTTACAGTCGCAACGATGTATCGTAATATATATATATATATTTATATATGAACAATTTGTGTTTCAATCAACGGTACAGATCTTATGGTGCGGTAAAAATCGCGTTTCGCCATCACTAGGGCACGAAGCTTACGTTTCTTTTTTTTTTTATACATACTTAACTCGAAATTACACCTAGAAAAATGTGTTTTACGACTACGCAGCTATATAAATGTCATGTTTGTCAAACGAGAGACCGGGTTGTGTTTTTTTTTCTCGTATTTCGATGAAAAAAAAAAGATAAATCATCAAGAGTTCGATGAGCTGAAAATTGGCGGAGAGCATTTATGTTTTCGTAAAATTATCGTCCACTTTGCACGGTCGCGAATCTTTCGATTTTTCGTCCCGCGCATACGACGATGTCGCGAATACGATGCAACGCGATATAAAATATGTTTTACATTCGAAACGGAAAATAAAAAGTAAGCAAAAAGGCGCGAGAATGCACGACCGAATCGCTCGATTCGAGGAATTCGGTTTTTGGTCGATTTTGGGGCTTGTGCGTTTGGCATTTTCTCAATGTTGTCCCTGTCACTCTTTTTTTTCGACGACGTTCATCCACGCATGCATGTATACATATATAATATCCATAGACGCATTTTTCGAGAAATTCAAACGAAACTAAAATATCCGTCGACTCGAGTCTCGTCCATCGTAGACTTAAAAGAAAAGAATCCTCAACTTTCGCCACTTCGACTATGTGAATAACAAAGACTAAAAGCTATCAACGACCTACGTATTAAGGCTGTGGAAGCACCCTGAAACACCGAAGTACCCTCCGATGATGTTTATACACTTTTCTCTTTACCCCCTCACTTATTATAATTCTAAAAAGTATGGATCCGTTGGATAAAAAGCATCGCCGCGACGTGGATTGTCGAATACACGCGATACATACGCGACGAAGCCACGAAAACATCGTGACATTGACGTTTGCATCGTCGAAACGCAATGAAAATAATTCTTCGTCAATTCCTCGAATTCCCTTTGGCAAATCTTCGTTACGAGAAACGCCCGATCATTTTTCATTCGCTTATCCAAAATTCAAATATGCGAAATGATTTCGCAAAATAATAAAAACGCGGAAATAAAATTTTAAAAAGAATGTTCATTGCAGTCCAACGATGCGAACTTCCGCGAGAAGTATATTCCGAGACTCTCAACTGAATAAGGGGCTTTGAGGCGAAGTCGAAGCCGTGCCAGGTGGCGTGTGAGTGCGAGCAAGAGCTGAAATTTTCAAACTCAACTTTCCCAAGGAATAAAAATATTCAGAGCAAAAAAAAAAACACCTCAAGCATCAGCAAATTCTGCCGGATACTTTTCCAAAAAAAAACATAACCGTTTACAAGAAAACTGCGTTTGAAAAATCCTCGTCCACCGAGAAGTTTAACATTTCCACCACGAAGTTTCCACCCTTTTCCGCAAAAATTCCGAAGACAGCTCTGGCGTTGATCACACGGGCTTCGACATTTGCCCCAAGTTTGGACTAGGTTGCAACGAGTGAATCGGCGCGGCTCGGCAGCGCCGTTCGAGGTTGCGACGCGTGTTCAGCTTCGTCGGTAGCCAGCGGTTTGGCTCATCAATGACAGACGATTGCATCTCAGACGTAGCTCTCATCGTCGACGAGGGATCTCTGGTAGCCGAGATGATGATGCCTCGTGGTGACGGCCGCGCGTGGTTGCGGTGGTGGCCGATACGGTGGGGGTGGTGGCAGCGAGCGTGACCTTCCGGCGAGCTTGTGTCTTTCTTCGAGGCTCATGTGAACGGGTGGCAGATGTCGTAGCCTCGGTGGTAACGGTGGTGGCGTTTCCGGCCAGGCAGTCTCGACCTCGTCGATATTCTCGCGGTACACGTCGATCGTCTCGCTCGGTTGTTTGAACGCGTACATATCGTTGCGTTCGCGCGAGCCGTAAATCTCATCGGCCGTTTCGCGATTTCCGTAAATGCCGTTGTCCAAGTGCTCGTAGCGTTCGTTTTTTCGCGTCGTCGTCGTTGTCTCCTGGCTGAGGAAGAGTTCGCTTTTGACTTTTTTGAATTCGTAGAGATCGTTGGACGAGTGATAACTGCCGGATTGGGATATCGGGGATTCTCTGCTGCTCGTGTATTGCTCGGTGGATTTGGACTTTTTGAACTCGGCGTAGCGCTCCTTCGAGTACTCGTAGGTTCGCGACGACTCGGCGCTCGATTCTTGCTCCGATTCGTGGACGCGCTCCGTGCAAGAATCCTGCTGCTGCTTTTGCTGCTGGGATCTCTCGTAATCGACGAATTGACCTCGATATGGTGTATCCTTGTCCTTGGTGGACTCCTGGCGAATATAAGTGTCGCGGGGGTACATTTCCTTTTCGTCGAAACGATCCTTCCGGTGGTCGCCCTCCTCGGGCTTCGTTCGAGGCGTTCTCTTCAGCTGGGCGCGCAGCCAATCCTGGCGTTGAAACGGATTTTTGTCCTCGCGCAGCGTGCTGTCGACGCTCTGCGTTAGACCACCGTGATGGCCGCTCATACGCTCCTCCCAGCCGCCGTAAACGCGCACGTAACTGGCGCCACCCTTGACACCGGGCTTCTCGTCTTTCGAGGAGAGGGACTTTTCGAAACTCGACGAAAGGGAGACCGTCGTCGTCGAGGCTGATGTCGAGGTTGCGTTCACCCCCGAATCCTCCGAACCCACCGGCGACTCCGGTATGAAGAGCTGACAGTCCGACAACGTCAGACCCGAGTCTCGGGACAGCGACATGTGGTCCTTGCGAGGCGGCTCCGTCAGGTCGAGACTGTCCACTGAGAGTCCACCTGCTGCATGGTCGAGACACGTTAGTCGATTTTACAACACGCGGAGGCTTCCATTGATTCTTATACGTAATTCTTTAGATATTTTCCGAAAAATGAGGCTACTTTTTTTGTTGTTGATTTTTTCTCATTTATTGGGATATGAATTACGATATTCAGTCGGGGGAAACTGACATTTTTCATTAACAAATTTTTTACGAGCAAAGAATCGTAATTTTATGCGTAATTCTTTAGATCTTTCCGAAAAATGAGCCTACATTTTTTTGTTCCTTTTTTCCTCATTTATTGGGTTATAAATTATGATATTCAGTTGGGGGGAGCTGACATTTTTCATTAACAAATTTTTTACGAGCGAAAAATCGTAATTTTATTATACGTAATTCTTTAGATTTTTCCGAGAAATGAGTCTAAATTTTTTCGTTGTTTTTTTTCTCATTTATTGGGATATAAATTATGATATTCAGTCGGGGGAGGCTGACATGTTTCATTAACAATTTTTTTTCGAGCAAAAAATCGTGATTTTATACGTAATTCTTTGGATTTTTTCGAAAAATGAGCCTACATTTTTGTTGTTGCGTTTTTCTCATTTATTGGGGTATACATTGTGATATTCAGTCGGGGGAAGCTGTCATTTTTCATTAACAAATTTTTTACGAGCAAAAAATCGTTATTTTGTACGTAATTCTTTAGATTTTTCCTAAAAATGAGCCTAAATTTTTTGTTCCTTTTTTCTCATTTATTTTGTTATAAATTATGATATCCAGTCGGGGGAAATTGACATTTTTCATTAACAAATTTTTTATCAGCAGAAAATCGTTTAAAATAATTTCTTATTTTTCAAGAACTCCTGTATTAAAACCCTCACGGGGGTTGGAGGTGGGGGATTTATAAAAAAGCCTTTCTGAACACAATGCCAAAGAAAAATTGCAGCGTTCACACCCCCCCCCCCCCCCCCCAATTAAAAGTGATGGGTTTTGTTTGGGTTTGTTTGTATGCAGGAAGGCTTCTTTTATAAATCCCCCCACCCTCCACCCCCAATATAGGCGTAGAAACGTTCAAAAATGCCTTATTTCAATAAAGTTATGGCGTTTTATAAAGTTATGGGGTTTAATAAAGTTTTGGGGTTTGTTTCTATTCAGGAAGGCTTCTTTTATGAATCGCCCCACCCTCCACCCCCAATATAGGCGTCGAAATGTTCAAAAATGCTTTATTTTAATAAGGCATTTTAATTAATTCGAATAACTTATTTTTATGAGGCATTAAAATTTAATTTTAATAACTTATTTTAATAAGGCATTTTTGAACATTTCGAGGCCTATATTGGGGTGGAGGGTGGGGGGATTTATAAAAAAAAAGTGATAAATCACGTGGTTCCGCGAATTTCAAAACCTTTTTTCTAGGGAGAGGGGGGTCAATTTCAACTTCCCCCGACTGAATATCATCATTTATAACCTAATAAATGAGAAAATAGCAAAAAAATAAGTTTAGGCTCATTTTTCGGAAAAGTCACTCACCTAAAGAATTATCTTCCCATGATTTTCATGATTTTTATGATAGGCAAGGAAAAAAATTGCTGATTTTCATGATTTTTTATTAAAAGAAAGTTTTCTTCGCCATTTTTGAGATTTAGAGTATGTGTCATTACTACTTTTGGCTGTTACATGGTATTTTGTTATTTATCTTCAAAAATGGCGGAGCTATGGCACGGTCTTCTGAACTGCATTTTCAAAACTGGCGTGACGTATAGCTAAAAAACTAATCGACCGATTCTGATGAAATTTGATAGTTCTAAAATTAAGGAGTTTCAGGATAATTGCCGAAATATTACCATTTGATTTAAATTCATACAGTAAATTCTTTGTCATTTACTGAATGTAGCCTTCAAAATTTTAATCGATTGTCTACACAGTTTCTTTAAAGTTCATAATTTGAAAAATACTTTTCAACATAGGGAGATGCCTACGCTTATCGCTGAATGGCAGTTTTACGCATGAAAAAGTGTGAAAAAATCTTCAAAATACTATATAAAACTGTAAAATCACTCAGTACAATTTTGTCATCAGTGTCAATGTAATCCTTGTGTTATCTGATCATAGGTATCTCCCTATGGTAAAAAGTGTTTTTTTTTTCAGTTGTATATTTTATAAAAAAACAGTGTAGACGATCGATTTAAAATTCGGAGAGTGCATTCATCATTTGATAAAGAATTTACTGTATTAATTTGAAGCAAATTGTAACATTCCGGCAATTGTCACGAAACTCCTTAAAAAAGTATTTTTTTTGGAGTTTAAAACACGGTACCGGCGCCATGTTTAAAAATTAATAAAAAAATACCATGTAACAGCCAAGAGTAGTAACAAAATATACCCTAAGTTTCAAAAATGGTAAAAAAAGATTTCGTTTAAAAAAAATCATGAAAATCACCAATTTTTGCCTCGCTTAAATGCATCTCCCCCTGAATTGTGTGACGCGAAGGGATTACTCACAGTGCAGGCTATCGGTGCTCTCCTCGGCACCGCTGTCGCTGCGCTCCTCGCCGAGCAGCTGAGTCACTCCCTCCCCGAAGAGTACCTCGCAGTGGCGGATCAGCATCTCCGTGAGCGCTGGTATCGCTCGACTCTGATTCACCGAGGGATTTTGCGACCACAGAAGGCTCGGACCGCAACACACGCCGAGATTGCTCGCGCACATCAGATTGTGCTTCGATCTTCTCGCGATGTGATGCAATATGCACACGAGGTGTGACAGAAGCGTGTAATTGGCTTTGGGAAGTCGATCGAGTATGCTGAAATTGTACGGAGGCGCGAAATTAGTGAAATGTTAAGAAATGGGGTTTCGAAAACTGGCAATTTTGGGGTTTTTATTTCACGAAGCCGAATGTTTAACAATTGACTGATTTTCGTCTATAATCAAGTTTTCAAATCCTAATATTAAGATAGGATTAATATACTTAATATATGACAACTATATATATATATATATATATATATATATATATATATATATATATATATATATATATATATATATATATATATATATATATATATATATATATATATATATATATATATATATATATATATCCGGGTGGCCCAAATTTAAGCTCCATTTTTTGTCCTTTTTCTCACCACCCAATTATCTTCTTAAAGACAAAAACAAATTGTCGCGAAATCTGCGAGCGGTCGAAAAATATTTACCGGTCGCTCAGCCTCCCAAAAATACAAATTTTCATTGAAAAATCGATTTTTTTTTTCGTTCGCTTCTCACCCATGAATTTTACGCTTTACAATTTTTAAATTAACCCCGCGAAAGCTCCAGCCGGTCAATGAATATTCAGTGGTCGCTTAGGAGCTTCGAAATGTCCAATTTTCGCCAATTTTTTTACTTCTCCCACTCATAAATTTGACGCTTTGTAAAATTTTCAAAACAATCGTTTTTCTTTAGAAACAGATTTTTCAAAGTTACCTCTCACCACTAACCCAATAATTATAATCTTCGTTCTCATAAAATAATTCTTTAAAGCTCGTGTCCGTAAACAAAACTATAGGTCCCCCGTTTTATCGGGTTAGAAGGGTGAGATAAATTAAAAAAATCCGTTTCTAGACAAAAAGGATTAATTGTTTTGAAACTTTTACAAAGTGTTAAATTTATGAGTTAGAAAAGAAAAAAAATCGCGACAAATGCAGATTTCGAAGCTCTTGAGCGACCACTAAATATTCATTGGCAGGCTGAGCTTTCGCGAGTTCAATTCAAAAATTATAAAGCGTAAAATTCATAGGTGAGAAGTGGACGAAGAAAAACACCGTTTTTAAAAAGAAAACTTGCATTTTTGGGAGGTTTGAGCGATGTCTAAATATTTTTGAACCGCTCGCAAATTTCGCGACAATTTTTTTTTTCTCTAAAGAAGATAATTGGATGGTGAGAAAAAGGAGATAAAAATAGAGCTCAAATTTGGGCCACCCTAATATATATTAAGGTGGCCCAAAGTTGAGCTCCATATATATACATTATAACTATTATTAATTAATATTAGTATAATCAAGTATACTCATCCCAGTATAGTGGTAAAATTTCAAGCCAAGTTACCGAACTTTTAACGAAAAATTACGATTCTAAAAATCGTCTCATTTATACACTTTAACGACTCGTTGGAGTGTATAAATGAGACGATTTTTAGAGAGCTGAAACCCGTGGAGAGGTTGAAAAAAAAACGGAGTTCTCTCTCTGCCGGCCACTGAGCCGCCATTTTGTATTAAAAAAATTGATTTGAGTACACAGAGATATATAAAATAAATCCTCCGAACCTCATTTAGATTGCTTCGTTAGTATTCTCAAAAAAAAATCCCAAAAAAGTCTGGTTATCTGACCATTCAAAGGTACGTAAGAAATACTCAAAAAAGCCGATAAAAAAATGGCTTTTAGGGTTCTCACCTCTTGATCGTTTGTACAGGTTTGGCGGTCTCAAGGCTGGCCATCCACAGTGGGAAGAGATGCGAAGTGAGAAGTGGATCGGGCAGCGATCTCAGAAAATCTTTGAGCAGTGCAGCGACAGCGATGATCGGCGCTTCCTCAAGACACGCCGGATCGCCGGTCGACTCGATTTGGTCCCTCAGTTCGCGGACAATACGGACGTTCGCCGATTTGCGAAATATGCCCTGTGTGAAGGGTCCCTTGGCGAACAATTGTTGGAGCATGACGAGAACGGGCTTCGGCAAACCGTTCTCGTCGAGTCTCGAAAGATTAACGCCGAATATACTCGGATTAAGCGACAACGATCTTCTCAGGAGGCCGGTTATCTTCGACTTGTTCTTCTTGATCGGGGATTTAGTTACGGGCCGTAGAATGAAGTGGCAAGTGTCATGGCCGCTTTTGTTGCAGTGCTCGAGATCGAAGCCCTCCTCGGCCGACAGGGTGTGACGTAGATTCGACAGTTTTACGGCGAACGGCCGCTCGTGACCGATCAACGGATAGGGCGCCTCGTCCGACGATGTTCTCGCCCACAGCTGGAACGGACCTTGGAGACCGAGCAATCTCGTTGCCAGACTCACGCAAGTCGACGCCGTCATTTCCGAACTCACTTCTATCGTTTTGCACTGCAACGAGAAATGGACCATCGTGGATATCGTTGGGAGAAAACGTGTTTCGGTTCGTTGGAGATCGGTGCCCAAAATTTCTCGAAAACCAATGAACCGATTGACTTGACGTTTTTTCGGGTTATTCTACACACCATTATCTAGTACCTGTCACAGGATTTTTTTTTCCCGTTACTTAGTTTTTGTTTTATAGGCAAAATAATAACTCATTTTTGGCCCAAAAATCACTATTTGCGTTCAAACGTCCGCCATTTTGTCATAAATCGATATTTTCAAAATCGGCTGTGACAAGTACCAGATTATAGTATCTAATTTAATAAATTTTTTAGTTTTTTTTTTTCAGATGATTTTTGACGAAACGCCAGTGTGTACCGTATACGCGGATTTTTTTACGTCGCTCCAAGGATCATACAATATCCTTGTATATTTTCGATATTTTTAAATAAAGAAAAGTCAACATATTTTTGAATGTATATGGGGCATTCCATACCAATTCGACCTGGGTCTGACCCTCGACCCATCAAATCTGGTTCCTGATTTTTCCTATCATTACTGTCACTCTATCAAGCAATTACAATTTTTTTCAGATTTTTTCAAAACAAATTTGAGCGCGTCATGAATTTTTGAATTTTTTTTCGAACACCTCGATGGCTGTAATCGAAAAATCTGAAAAAATTCCCAAAAATACAGTGTCAGGTGTGAAAAATGTTGGTGTATAATTCATAATGTCTGGGATTTTGCTTCAACCCCTAATTAGGGTTTTTGTCAACCATGATGAAAAAAAAATCGAAAATTACAAAATACACTTTAGAAAAATCGGAGATATTTTTTTTTATATCTTGTATTATGCATGCAAAATTTCGAGAAACAGTGTACAGTAAATTGACCTCTTCTTCTTATTTTTTTTTTCATTTTTTTTGCTCAAAAAGCTACAAAACGGGTTGAAGAAAAAGCCCAGACATTATGAATTTTACACCAACATTTTTTATATCTGACACTGTATTTTTGGGAATTTTTTCAGATTTTTCGATTACGGCCATCGAGGTGATCAAAAAAAAAAAATTCAAAAATTCATGACGCGCTCAAGTTTATTCTGAAAGATCTGAAAAAATTACAATTGCTTGATAGAGTGAGAGTAATGATAGGAAAAATCGGGAACCAGATTTGAGGGGTCGAGGGTCAGACCCAGGTCGAATTGGTATCGAATGCCCCATATACTTTTAGATAATTAAAACCCCAATCCGAAATTTCAAATAGTTTTCCTTGAAAAAATTCACAAAAATGACCTTTTTTCCGGCTCCTAGGTGTATGTCTCCCCTTAACGTGCCGTAAAAGTAATTTAAAAAGACTTTTTCAACGACTTTTTTAATTCACTTGGAAGAGATTTTCATACTGCAGGAAATAAACTTTGGTTTGATTCAATAGGTCGTTTAGTTTTTTTGCTATCACGCCGGCCAACTTGGAAAAATCGTGAAAATGAAAACTGGAGAAAACGCGCTTCAAAGTTTTCAATAGGAGGAAATATCAATATCAAATATCAATCGCTTCTCTGCTTTTGGCCTTGTATCTTCGAAAATATTTACAATTGGCCTCTGCAACTTTGTGTATATATTCTTGGATAGTCTATCCATCGATTTAAGCAATGAAAAAACGACTTTTGAACCTTCTAACTCAGGCTCCCGCCTTAAAGAATTCCTGGTGGTGTATAAATAAGTTCTCGGCCTGAGAATAAAAACTTTTCATTTTTTTTCAAAACAGTGTAATTTATGCAAATTTAAAAATTTCGAAAAAGTATCCGTTGGGTTTGTAGCTTAATCATTGCACTAAAAATAAATGACAATCATTACGTTGTTTATATATATTTTGCAATAAAAAAAACGGTGACATGTCAAGACTATCTGTGTGTGAAAGATCGACCTTATCATCCCAATACCTGAGACGAAAAAAAATATTATAAATCGATCTCTTTTGTTAAATTTAAGGTTATGAATACTCCTTAAGTAAATAAATCGCTATTTTTATGAAAAAAGGCCGCGAACTTATTTTTGTACACCTAAGTTTTGACAAATATTTTTGTACACCTAATATTAAAAAAAAAAGATTATAAATGTTATAATAATGGCCAGGAACATCACAATAACGAATATCCTCAGTGCCGAGGAATAAAAGCCTCAGTATTTTTCAATCTGCGTTCCTTTCTTTTTCCGTTAATGTTCCCTTTTATGACTCCTCGATCCGCCCGGCTCTATCGGCTAGAAAATTCTTCCGTTCGGGGGAAAGAGAGAGACAGGACACGGGAGATAAGACCGAAAGAGCATCCCGCGATGCAGTTATAAAGGCGTCCCGTTGTAACTCGCATCTTCAAATACTCGCGCGGAGTGGGGCGGTGCTCGCGGCGCGGATAATGACACTCGATAATCGTTATTTATGCTCGGATACGGGAAGAATGTGTCGAGCGAGAAATGGACATTTTTTTCTTGTTACGATGTTCGTAGTTTTGGTGCTTGATAGAATGGTGGGAAATAATGAAAATGGAAGTAGAAAAAGTTGGGTGATATGATACGAACGCGTGGATTTTCGTTGGAAACCTTTTACCGTATCGAGAAGCATTTTTTATTAGAAATGCCCACACAAAACGATAAATGAGGGGAAAATATTACGTCAAATTGGACAAATTCAATTAATTGAAAAGGAAAAAAGGTGGAAAACCATTTTTTTTCAAGCACTGCAAAACTTGTTTAGCGTATCGAAATGGATTGTTCGTTGGAAATCCCCACGAAAAATTGAATAAATTAAACGATAAATAGAAAAACATGGTACGTTGAATTGAATAGGTTTAATTAATGGAAAAGGGAAGAATTGCCGAAAAAATATTTTTTCAAGCACTGCAAAACTTGTTTAAAGTATCGAAATGGATTGTTCATTGGAAATCCCCACGAAAAATGGAATAAATTATATGATCAATGGAAAAAAAAATTACGTTGAATTGAATAAATTCAATTAATTGACAGAGGAAGAATTGTAAAAAAACATTATCTTTCAAACACTGCAAAGTTTTTTTTTACCGTATCAAAATGAATTTTGCGTTAGAAATCCACAAAAAAAATTGAATAAATTATACGAGAACTGAAAAAAATCTTACGTTAAATTGAGTAAATTCAATTAATTGAAAAGGGAAAAAAGGTGGAAAAACCATTCTTTCCAGCACTGCAAACATTTTTCCGTGAATTCAGAAGTATTTTTCATTCAAAAGCTTCGCGAAAAATCGAATAAATTATGCGATACTGGAGAAAAAAAGTTACGATGAATTGAAAAAATGTAATTAATTAAAAGACAAAAAATTGCCGAAAAATCATTTTTAAAGCAATGCAAACGTTACGAACCAATGACACAATTACTTTCGGAATTCAATTATTTTTACAAAAAATCGCGATTTAATTAGTTATTTATCAAATCTAAACCTTCATAATTATCCTAATTTGACTGAAAAATCACTGCACCGATCAACTTCAAAATTCATCAGCATCTTTCACATATCAAAATGCAGTGCTTGAACGAAGCAACTATTGTCTGGGATGCTTTTTTCACTGAAAATCGATACTTTTACTCTGGACTGCGGCCATTTAAAAAAAAATCAATATTTTATTAAATCCTTCGTCCAAGCACTAGATAATTTCATGCAAAACCTACATGCGATTGATTTTGTTTACTTCGAATATATCATCGTATCCACCACATTTAAAAATATTTTTCAATACAAACATTTTTGAAAAATACCAAAAACGATACTCAGGGATGTACAAAAAAATCGTTTTTTTTTTCTTTACTCTAATTTAAAAATATGGAAAAATTCGTCTTTTTTCCGGCCACGAGCTAAGTGTAACCTGTTAAAATGACCGCAACAATTCTCCTCGATACTCCCGCTGGCAACGATTTTCTCGACCTATTTCAGACGTTCGAACCAAAGGATTGCAACAATAAAGTCTCGGAACGGCCGGACACAACGAAATTGCAAATTTGCCCAGTGCTCGCTAAGCCCCAAAGAAACCATCGCGTACACCCTTTCGTCCTGAAACGCCCTATGGTATTGTTTATCACTCGATGCCGGGGATTACTTACGTATTCCGTGTTCGTGTCACTGTCGTGATACACGACTTGAATGTTCGTGTCCGGCGGCTCCTTCATACTCTCTTCTCGTACGAGCTCGGTCAGGCGTCCCCACCAGAGATCCCGAGCCGCTGCAGTCCTGTTCAACAAGCAAAAGATGCGTTCTCAGAATCGCCGTACATAGACGTTTTTTTTTCACTCGTAGTCGCTTTTTTTTATCTACTGTCTTTTTTATTCGTTCTTTTCATTATTCGTGTATTATTAATTCTAGTCGTCGCAGCCTCGCTGTCTCTCCCCCCCCCTCTCTCTCTCTCTCTCTCTCTCTCTCTCTCTCTTTTGTTCCTTTTCTCGCACTCGGTGCACGGTGCACGTTTTTTTTATACGCCTCTCCGAACCAACGATCCATCGATAACTTTGAGTACCGCGAGGATTAATTTACCTTCGGAGTGAGAAGCTCATGCGAAAAAAAGCGTTTTGGCACGCTTGAAAAAAAATATAAAGAATTCGAAGAATATTGTGTGTGTGTGTGTGTGTGTGTGTGTGTGTGTGTGTGTGTGTGTGTGTGTGTGTGTGTGTGTGTGTGTGTGTGTGTGTGTGTGTGTGTATAAAATGATGCCATTTTTCCGAATATATATATATATATATATATATATATATATATATATATATTCGGAAAAATTGCATTATTTTATTTATCATGTATAGCATCATGATTATTATTGCTCTTATATATTAGGTGTAGTAAAAAGAATGTAATCATGAAAAAGTTAAATAGATAATAAAAAAAAGCATAATAATGTATATTTCCCTGTGTGTGTGTGTATATATATATATACACATTATTATGCTTTTTTTTCTATTATCTATTTAACTTTTTCATGATTACATTCGGAGAAAACGTCATGATTATTATTGCTCTTATATATATATATATATATATATATATATATATATATATATATATATATATATATATATATATGGTGTAGTGAAAAGAAATCCATTATTTTTGCATGAAATTGAAGGCAAAAATAATGGATTTCTTTTTACTACACCTAATATATAAGAGCAATAATAATAATAATGATGTTTTTTTCCGAATGTAATAATGGTAAAATTAAATAAATAAATAAAAAAAATAATACAATTTTTCCGAATGTAATCATGAGAAAAGTTAAATAGATAACAAAAAATAATAATAATGCATGTTTCCCTGTGCAAAATGAGGTGTGTTACCTGGAGCAACAAAATCGGATAAAAATAATAAAAGTAATAAAAAATAATAATGATCGAATCGAATATTCGTTATCCTTTTATGACGTTGAAGTTCGCATCGTTGGAATGCAACGATATTTTTATTTCTTTTTTTCTATCATTATCCAGTCTTTTTTGCAAATTGAGGTCGTAAATTTCTAATAAGAATACGTAAAAACGTTTCAGCGATGTTTACAGTCTAAATCGGCTAAACGAAATTTACGGTAAGTAAAAAGAATTAATTATCGCTCCAGACCAAGGATGCAAACTTCGTCATATTTTTGAAGATTTTTTGAGATTTTCACCAAAATCGCACCATTCATTTAAATATATACGTGCATATATATCTCATGCGGCAAATTTCGTAAGATTTCGAAAAAGTTTACGAAGATAACGAACATAAGATCAGACGAATGCCATTATTATTAAATTTCCTTTTTTTACATTCATATCTTTCAATTATTTAGTATATAATAATAATAATAATTAGACCATTATTATGATAAAATAAACAATTAATAATAATCAGAGCATTATTATTATATAATAAACAGTTGATAATTATAATTATAATTACTATTACTTAAATTCATCTTTATTATCTTTATGATTATTATTTACATTGATTATTATTATTATTATTATTATATTCACACACACGATGCTAACTCGATTATTCATTATTACGGTTGCGATAGATTATAATTTTTTCTTCTCAAATCGCAAGAAACGTCATATCGAAATAATTATAATTTAATTCAACATTTACTCGGGTAGTTGACGCGCAAACCGCGTCCGAGCGGTCACCCATCCGAGCATTGGTCCCGGCGAATGTTGCTTGGGAGACGCGTTGCGACTCGAGTTACGCGACAGAAAGGCGGATTTTTGTTTGTTTCGTTTATCGTTCGTTTGCTCGAGCATTGGCGAGGGATTCGAGGCAGAAAAAAAGCGCGCGGCTGCGTCGTACGCGAGACAAATTAATGAGGACATCAGAATGGGAAGTACGAGGCGTTGGAGACTCACATGAAGGTGGCCACGACGTTGGTGGTTGGCCAGCCGAGAACGAAGCTCGTCTCTTGCGATTTGTTCGTTTCCGCGACGTCCTCGATGTGCCCGGCTGCCAACCAAAGCTCGCTCATCTTCACCGACTGCTTCAGCTTGAAATTCCCACCGATTCGCGCCTTCGCTATCAGCAGGAGATCCGAGAAGAGAAACAGGTGTCTCTCCTGTGATTGCATGCCCTACAAAAAGACGAGAATGGTTTTTTTTAATAAAAAAAATGTTTTTATTGAATATATACGTTGTCATACAGTCTTTGGTTTTTTACGCACAGATAAACTTTACAAGTTAAACGCATTTTGTATTTGGGTAAGAGTACGATATAGGGGCGCCAAGATTTAACGGTAAATTTAGGGTCATCGAGTCAAAATAAACAAAATATGAAGAGTGATAAAAGTTGATATTTCGCTTATTTTGCGTTCAAATTAGGATTTTTCGATAGTTGGGGAAAATGACGATTTTTTCGAATTTGAAAATTTCAATGAACATCAGGCAAGGTAACTTGGAAATTTATAGTCTCAACGGTGTCTTAGATTCCAAAAATGGATTTTTAATACCACTACCAGGTTTTTCTCGCTTATAAGTGCGACTAGACAGAGAGTAAAGTTGTACTTTTATCGCTGGAGTCCGAAGAGGGATTAATACGGTTCATTCCTCTTCGGACTTGTAAGGCTTTAAGGCGGCCCTCTAGTTTCTCGGGTCGAAAAAATCGATTTTTTTTCTTCATAAATCACATCTACAACATGTGTAGAAAATGCGTGCCAAAGGATTTTTCGATATTCGAAGCGGTTCACAAGTTACGGCCCTGGAACGGAGCAGGTATACGGAGCAGGTATACTTTCAAACGCGTTTTTCTCGAAACACCATTTTTCGAAACGGTGACCACGATATTTCAGAAACTACTGCACCGATCTTGTTCAAATTTATACAGCATCTTTAATATGTTATAAGCCAGCGATTGAACTAGGATTATCATGATTGCTTCGATAGTTTTTTTTGTACAAGCGAAAAACTTAAGAAAAAATGAGTAAAAAATAGAATGTAATTTTCAAAAGTGTATAAAAAAGTCAATTTTTGTAATTTAGAATTCACTCTAGTTCAATTGCTAGTCTTAAATATGAAGATTAAAATGCCGTTTGGTTTTTTGATTTCACATAAGCAGAACAGCCGCAATCTTGGTCACCGTCAAGCACCTCTTTTACTTGATGTTTTCCTGTCGGCCACTATAACTTTTATTCTATTATATATTTTGACTTCAAAAAATTTGTAAAGCTCATTTAAATGTTAATAAAGATTATGCAAAAACAATGAGATTGATTATTTCGATGCTTTGCCCGTAAAAAATTATTGAAAAAGCCGTAAAAAAAACAGCCGAGGAAATAGAGGACCGCGTTAAGTCTATGTGAAAGACATCGTTTAGTAATTTGGTGTAGTAATGATATGGAACAGTTCTTATTGTTATAGATAAACAGAGAATATGAATAAATAAAGCATTATAATCCCGGAATGCTGAAAATCATATAAATGATTTTTATATGATTTTTATAATTTTACTATTAAATATTATAATCTTACTCTCTAAGATTAATAATATTTTTCTATAGAATATGATAAAATATATCTGAGTTTTTTCAGCATTGTTCTTAGGTACAATAGTTTTGCGTGGAAAAGTAATAGGGCGGAAGTTTGCATCGTTGGAATGCAACGAAAATTCTTGTCAACTTCTTATATCCATTATTATCCAAAATCATATGTTGCAAATTTGTTTTAGATCGCTAAATGAGGATCCGGAAAATCGTTTGCATGATCTTCGTAGCTCGAAGCTGCCATAGGAAATTTGTAATATTTAAAAAAATCAGTTGCATTGCATTCCAACGATGCAAACTTCAACTTCGTGAAAAGTATAATATTGGCTATTAAAAAAAAAAACAACGCTTATAGTAATTATGAGTAGTAAAAACAACAAGTTAGTTTCACTAGGGTGAGTTTTTCGTACATTAGGGCTAATTTAAGGTAAGCTTTTCTTATCTCGTAATGTATGTGTATATGTTAGGAAAATATATCTAATCATTGATGTTTATTTATCCTATTTGCGATCTTATCGGTCTTCAGATGAGAGTCGAGCTCTCATCCATTTGTTTCCACTTTCTTGAGTTTTGTTTTAATTTTTATCGTTTCCTTCTCTTTCGTTTTCCACGAGGTCGGGTATCCTAACGAGAATGATCGATATTCAATTTGTTCCAATAGAGAGGTTTTATTTTGTACTCGATTCAAAATCGTGAAAATTCCTCCTGGAAATAAAACAAGAGACGAAAAAATGTCTCTCTTTTCTCCAAAAATCGAATTACGAATGAATCGCGCATATTTTATTTCTCTCCTTTTACACCAGCGACTGTACGTTACGGTAAAAAAAAAGGAACGAAATCCAACGCGTTAACGTCTCTCGTGTGAAATTCGCATCGATAATGGGCTTCGGGGACAAAATAAATTTTGGCGAAGTGACGAAACGTCGTGAATAAAATTAGCGAAGGAGGAAGAGATGAAAAAAAAAGAATTTTTCTATTCGTTCGGGTCCAGGAGAAGTTACGACCACTCACCGTCGTAAATTGAACCGGCGTCTCGAGGAGAAACGTCCTCGGCGGTGATTTCGGCGCGGGCGAGGATGACGTGACGTTCAATGATTTTTGCGACAGCACCCTCGTCAGTCTTCCCGTGTTTCCGCCGCTCCTCTTCCGTATGAGATTCTTCATCTTCTGCAACATTCGAACCACCCCCTCGTTACAATTGCGCAATTACGATTCTCTATGGTTGACACTTCGTCATCATCGTTTCTCGACTTTATTTTTAAAGGGGGAGATACCTTTGGGCGAGAAAAAAAATTGCTGATTTTCGTGTTTCTTTTGAACAGAAATATTTCTTCATTATTGTAAAAAATGGTGAAGAAATCTTTCCTTTTAATTTTTTTTAAACACTAAATCTTCAGATTTAGCGTTTTTCATTACTACTTTCGGCTGTTACATGGTATTTTTTATTTTCATCAATCTTTAAAAGTGGCGAAGGTATGGCACGGTCTTCTCAACTGCATTTTCAAAACTGGCGCGACGTATAGCTAAAAAACTAATCGACCGATTCTCATGAGATTTGCTATAAATCTTTTGAAAAACGCCACATCTTTACATTTAGCGTATACATTTTTTTTTAGAAAATAATTCCTCACCATTGTAAAAAATGGTGAAGAAATCTTTCCTTGAAAGAAAAATGTTTAACGCTAAATCCTCAGATTCAGCGTTTTTTTAAATATTTTTTTTTTAAGAAAGATTTTGCTTTTGAAAAAGAATGAAAAAAAAACGCTCAATCTAAAGATTTAGCGAATGTTTCATTAATACTTTTGGCTGTTACATGGTATTTATAATTCTTATTAAACTTTAAAAATTGCGAAGGTATGGCACGCTCTTCTCAACTGTATTTTCAAAACTGGCGCGCCGTGTAGCTAAAAAACTAATCGACCGATTCTCCTGAATTGTGGTATAAATCTTTCTAACCTTATGGTGAAAAACATGGACCTAAATGTTTTTGACAATTAAAAATAAAGTATTTTTTTATTGCAAAATGTAGCAATTTTTTCGGGAAAATTCAATCTTTTCGTTTCATAGCGTACTATTTTATCGATTTTCAACATTTCTCACTTTTTCTTGGTTCATATTCTGCGTATGAGTCTTAACGAAAGAAAAATCTTCGTTGGTTTTTTTTCGGATTAATCGCACCGGCGCTACGTGTCACGCCGTCTGACAACATCCGCCGCAACCCGTTTAGAAGGCTGTTTCTAAATATTAATAAACAAAAAAATACCATGTCACAGCCAAAAGTAATAATAAAACATACCCTAAGTCTCGAAAAATGGTGATGAAATCTTTCCGTTAAAAAAAAATCATGAAAATCAGCAATTTGTTCCTCGTCTAAACGCATCTCCCCCCTTAATTTTGCAAAATTGAAAACAAAAGAATTAAAATAAAGTTTTTAATATCATACCGTGGTGAGGACATCACGCTCGTGAAGGCGCAAATTGTCACTTGGAAATAATTCCTGGATACGATGGAGATCGCCCTCGAGCTGGCCACGTTGCAGCACAGCGGCGCTGCAGACGTTACCGCTCTCGGTACTGTCCACCTGAAGATTCCGGGCTTCCTGTCCGAGATATCTCTCGTACTCGGCTAGCCTCTGGACCTGTAAACAGACCAAAACGAACGAGCGCCATTAATTACCGTTTATTAACGTGGAAACGCAATAAAGTTATGCAGCGAATCGTGACAATAGTGCTTCATGAAAAGAAAATGAACTAAATGAAACAAAAACGATGACACGACTGTTCTTCCGTATTAATTTGCTCGGAAACACAGTTGACAAGAGATGAGCTGCGAGCAAGGTGCAATCGTTAAATCTTTACGAGACACGCGCGCTTCCTTCTCAGCCTGATGCGCGGAACTTTCTTTTCCTCGTCAGGGTCAGTGAACCGCAATTTTGTCTTTATTATTTACTGATTTTGTGCACACGCACACACCCATACGTATATATGGGAGCAAAAAAGAACTGAAAAATAGTTATTTATGAAAATATAATAAATTTTTGTATAGTTGTTATTCGTGCACAATCATATATATGTGTGTGTGTGTGTATATATATATATATATATATATATACATATATATACATATATATACATATATATACAGGGTGTCCTGTAATAAATGGATAATCCACGGTTTTAAAAATTTTAGGCTTTATGTTATTTTTTGAAAAAAAATCATTAGCTTTTGGTTTTTCGCATGCCATTTCTACAAATGATATGAATCGACAATAACTAAGCAACCTTTTAAAGTAATTGGTAAGATATGCGCAGTACATTTCTTTTACATCCCAGGCTATCAAAGTCAGATGTTCGAATTGGTTTTAATGAAAATTCTGCATAAGATCTTTTTTCATAAAGTTTCCTTAACATTTAAGGTTAAAAAGAAGACTTTTCTAGATAAAACAAACAACCAAAAGTATGTTTGTAACCGGGTAAAAAAAAATTATCATTTGTAGAAATGACATGCGAAAAACCAAAGCAGATAATTTTTATTTCGAACACCGTAGGACTTTTACTAAACTGAAAATTCTGGCATATAGTAGGAATTTCAGTTTAGTAAAAGTCCTACGGTTTTCGAAATAAAAGTCATCTGCTTTTGCTTTGGCTTTTTGGTGGATATATATATAACCAAAAAGCCAATAGTAGGAAATATGCGTTGGTGCATTAACAAATATATATGGATGAAAAAAATAACTGAGAACGAATTATATATTTAAATTTTTTTCCTGGGTTTTCTTTAACCACATTTATTGCGCAGTTGATAGAAATTTCGCAACACAAATTTTTTCGAATTTTTAAATTTATTTTAAAGGCGTCACTGGGCTCGTCGAATTTTTCCTGACTATCTCAATGCTAGGACCTTGATCATTTAGCTTTAATTTGGTTTTTAAATAGTATCGAAGTGTGCATCGTTGGGATGCAACGAAAGTGTTATTTTATATCTTTCATTTCTTTACTTTTGTTATTATGAAAAATCTTTTTTTTCCAGATGAATATTGTAAATTTTGTAACGAGTATCCTAAAAAATGACTAAGGGATTTTCGGAGGTAAATTCTGCCGAAAAGAATTGAAAAAATTTGAAGATATTAATATTTAATTTTATTTCAAAGATGCGAACTTCAGCTCGTGTTTTTGAACGATCTCTGTACGACTATTTGTCGCTGAGATATCGATAGTTGAATGGAAAGTCGCCCTTTCGTTGTTGATAAGCGATATTTCAGGCATTAATGATCGTACAGTAAAACGAAGGATGGTTTTGAAAACTTGAATTATTCCTGTATGAGTATCAATCATTGCTTTAGGGATTTTTTTTACCTCCATTATGGATTGAAAAAGGACAAAAATGACTTTTTCTGGTTTTTTTAAATAAATATTCTGCTACGTTGCAAATAATGACCGAAGTACTGATGTTTCCAGATTTATTGAAGATATATATATATATATATATATATATATATATATATATATATATATATATATATATATATATATATATATATATCTTCAAAAAATCTGGAAACATCAGTACTTCGGTCATTATTTGCAACGTAGCAGAATATTTATTTAAAAAAACCAGAAAAAGTCATTTTTGTCCTTATATATATATATATATATATATATAGAAAGCGCCTGAACTTCCCTCCCCATCAACCGTAAAAACATTTTTTGAAGATATATATATATATATATATATATATATATATATATATATATATATATATATATATATATATATCTTCAAAAAATCTGGAAACATCAGTACTTCGGTCATTATTTGCAACGTAGCAGAATATTTATTTAAAAAAACCAGAAAAAGTCATTTTTGTCCTTATATATATATATATATATATATATATATATATATAGAAAGCGCCTGAACTTCCCTCCCCATCAACCGTAAAAACATACCCGGCAACATTTCACGAGGTATCGTAATACGACGAGTTACAATCAACTATAGCTCCGCCATACGGATTAAGGGCTTTGATATTTAATCCTCAACTACCGGGTTCCTGAGACGAGTATCTCTTTTGCAAAGAGGCTTTGCAAAAAAATCAAGCAGGTATTTACATATTCGCAATCTTCGGGTACAAAAGCAGGAACGCTGTTGTTCGTTAATTTCGGTCGAAAATTATTTTCGTAAATTTTGTTATTGAAAAAAAAAATTCTGTAAATGATGTCAAAAATAATATGTCAAAAGTGTGTAAATAATGTATGAAAAACATTTATAATATTCAACAAATATTATAAACGTGAAAAAATGAGTCAGCAAATATCTTTTTAAAATGGTTGATTATTTGAAAAAAAAAGACCTGAATATTTCGAAATAGAGTTTTATTTTCGCATGATTATTGTCAAAATTATAACGTCACACGAATATCGGAAACGCGCGCGCGCGTATACCAACGCGAGTAAAGTTTTATGATAAACGCCGATGAATCAGCCATTTTTGCGAATGGTGCTTGAATAAAAAAAAGTGACGTTTCGCGTGTATACGATTAGTGGGAGAGAGCCGGCACGGAATATCCGCGCGGTGAGTCTCTCTCGTCCTCGGCCCATCCGTCACTATAATCAGGTCGCCCTGTCAAAAAGATCAATAAATCGCATTCGTAATAGGATTAATGTACTCGCGACCCGCCACATTTCGTAACTCGCGGGTCCATGTCGCGTTTTTTTGTTGTTTTTTTCCCTATCCCTATCGATCATTCGATCCGGCGATGTTCCACCTTAAGATCAATCGAACGTATACGATCGAGAACCGTATCGATTATCATTTCAGGATTAAAGTGGTGACTGTTGAATTTGCAAGGCAACCATGCGTTGCACATTTAAATTCACAGTCAAAAATAAAATATGCGAAGATATTTTTGTGACGAATGCTAAGCGGAAATGCAGTTGGGAGAATTTCATATGCAAGTGTTAAAAAAATAAAAGGAAATTCAAAAATGAATTCTTTTAAATTTTATCATTGTTATTGTGAAAACAATAATAATTATTAATATAATGATAATAATTCATCGAGCAATATTATATTATTATTTTTGAAATAATGATCATCCATCCAGCGATATTGTCTTGTAATTTATTATCATTATTGAAATAATTGTTGTAATAATAATTATAATTCATCCAGCCATGTTATTTCTCCAATAATATCAACAAGAATAACAACGATAATAATAATAAACAGACTCTGATTTTTTTTTAAATTAATATATTTATAATAATTTGAGAAATTGCATAATTTGTGCAATTATTATGCGTTGACAATGAGGAAATCATTCCGAGGAATGAAAGCTACAAAATGTACCTACATTCTGTGGATCGGATACGTATCCCTCGTCCGAAAACATGTCCACGTATTTGACGAACATGTTTTCTTTCCTTGTTTTTTCTTCTCGCACACACGTTTGCTACTCTTATTTTATTGATATTCCGCGTGGGTAGGATTATCCATAACGTCCAGAATTTTTACATAATCCGCCGATTTCAGTGATCGATACACGTGTAAATATATGTCAATTATCGAACAAGTCGGCGAGCCAAAAAAACAGACAGGATTCAAAATCCGCGTGGTCTCCGGGCGGAGGCTTTTATGATTGAGATCGTTCATAAATCATGCTCCAGTTATCGTCACCGATATATTTACATTTTCTCTTTCCACACCCACTTTGGAGAACGACATTTTCATCGGTCAATTTTTAATTCCATTCAACGGCCCACACACGTAGAACGACTTTTTATTGTTAATGAAAATAGTGATCTTTACAATTATGTACATTCGTATTTTTATTTCGCGTCGAGCTCATTATAAATGTCCGCTCGTTATTTACAAAAATAAAAAGTGACTTATCGTAGAAAGAGATTTGGAACGCACGATAAAAATCGCTTTCACTTTATATGTTTTTTTTTTTCGGACACACGATAGTATCATATTAAAGTCGATATTATTGTGATACGGGCATATTATTATAAAGTTAATTTATGCACGTGAATTTAGTATTTATGAAAAAAAAATATTCGTCAAAGATTTAGTTTAAGCTTCTGTTTTTTATTCCATAAACATTACATTAAATGTCTATATAATTATAACACGATCATATTATCATAAAACGTTTGTCTGAGCGTCCAATGGCTATTTATAAAAACAAAGTAATTTATTGTTCGAAAAGCTTCAAAATTCAGGTGGACAAAGTTAATTTCACTTGGAATTTTCTTCTCTTTTTAAATGCCGGTCCGCACCATATTATTAACAAATGTATTGTTTACAAGTGTGCCTTCGCTATTTACAAAAGTCGAAAATTATTTATCTTTCCAAAAAAGTTTGAAAAGCGCGAGGAAAAAAAACGTTTTCACTCCACAACTTTTCCCTATTTATAAAAACGA
Source organism: Ophion slaviceki (assembly GCA_944452715.1). NCBI lineage: Eukaryota > Metazoa > Arthropoda > Insecta > Hymenoptera > Ichneumonidae > Ophion > Ophion slaviceki. The sequence goes on from OX101791.1 coordinate 34,649,633, forward strand.
CGTTACGTATCGTTCGACAGGCTTCGAAATTTCGATTAATAAAATCGATTTCACTCAAAGATTTCTTTTTTTTTTAAATTCCGAAAACGTCCGCATTATTGATAAAAATTGTTTGTCATTCCAAAAATACGTGGAAAGCACGAGGGGGGGAAAAAAAATAATTTTCACTGTTGAACTTTTTTCAAAATGTATTTTCTATTCCGAACTCGCCTATGCGGAGATTGTGTGCGACCGCTCGTATCATTCGCGCTTAAACGACTGAATTGATTATCCGGCTCTGGCGGGGACTTCGCGCGCGCGTCTATAATACATCCCCACGCACACTCCACACGCACCTATCTGGCATTCCGATTACGTACGCGCATAATCCGTGTCGGTATGTGTATACACGATTTGTACATACGAATTTTTCGTCCGCGCGTGCGTGTGTGCGTTGAGAAAGGAAAAAGTTAAGACGGAATATCGCGCGTCAGCATCGCGATGGCGACCGTATAGAGCAGGAGATCAGCTTCGAGTTGTGACTGTAACACGAGAAGTTAATACACTTCCGGGAATTCGTTTCTCGCGAAAGTGATTCACTCCATCGATCACTCTCTGGCCGATCGTCGTCGTCGCATCCTCGCGCTTCCGGTCCGGCGATCTCGTTAAGAGAAGAAAAGAAACGGTCGAGACGGACATTTTTTTTGCCGAATTGTCGGCCTAATTTGTTGATCGGTGACGGTAGTGAAATTTCGTGAAAATATCGCTGGTTTGTACCAACACGGATTTTCCGCAATTCCCGTTTGCCCTGGTGCAAAATTTTAGTTACTTTATGATTTATATATCTTTTAATGAAATATTTCATTTGATTTAGGAGAAAAGTTCATTTGTTGAAATATTTCATGTGATTTAGGAGGAGAGTTCATTTATTGGGTTTGCAGTGCGTCGATACGTTCCGCGGACTCGATTCTACGCTCATTCGGAGTACAAGTGGCTTACGAGAGAAGCCTGAGGCCCTGCGCCACACTGCGGCCATAGAGCGTACTACTGTGTCTATGAATTCGCTCAGATCAAATAAAAAATCTAAATCGACTCGTTTAGTCTATACGCCTATTTTGTTAGTGCATCATATCAAATTCCGATATCGTTGGAAGCATATAAACTTTTATTACTCAATGGTCTCAAATATATCTTCATCTAAACAAATAAATATGAAATTAATCTCTGAAATAGTAGCGTTAAATAAAAAAGCATTGATTTTAAGAAAGTTTTCGTTAATTGAATAAAAGCATTTAGTGGATTTCGGTAAAGCTTTTTTAATGGTGTGTGCTCGCTCGGAGTACAAGTGTCTTACGGGAGAAGTTTGGGACCCTGCGCCACACTGCGGTCATAGAGCGTACTACTGCGTCTATGAATTCGCTCAGATCAAATAAAAAAATCTAAATAGACTTGTTTAGTCTATACGCCTATTTTTTTATGAATCATATTAAATTCCAAAATTGTTGGAAGCATATAAACTTTTGTTACTTAATGGTCTCAAATAGATCTTCATCTAAAAAAATAAATATGAAATTAATCTCTGAAATAGTAGCGTTAAATAAAAAAGCATTGATTTTAAGAAAATTTTCGTTAATTCAATAAAAGCATTTAGTGGATTTCGGTAAAGCTTTTTTAACGGTGTATGCTCGCTCGGAGTACAAGTGGCTTACGGGAGAAGTCTGAGGCCCTGCGTCACACTGCGGTCATAGAGCGTACTACTGCGTCTATGAATTCGCTCAGTTCAAATAAAAAATCTAAATACACATGTTTAGTCCATACGACTATTTTTAGAGTAAGTTATATCAAATTGATATTCAGAAGCATATCAATTGTTTATTACCCGAAGGTCTTACATAAATAATTATTTAAATAAGTAAATAAATATATTTGAAATAAATCTCCCCAATGATGAAATCAAATAAAAAAGACATTGATTTAATGAAATTTTTTGTTAATTCAAATAAAAAAGGTTCGAATTAAAAAAAATGTTATCAGTGCATGCTTCTCCGGAGTAGGAATGGCTAACGGGAGCAGCCTCTAACACACTCCGGGGGGCTCCCTCAGCAACTGGAAACATGGAAGTTCCAGTTTCGGGTTGAAAAGGGACAGGAATGAGATGGTGCGGGTCCGCGAAGGCATATCGGGACCATTAGTCCGTTTCGTATCGATCCAGATCGAAGTTACCGATCAAAAAAGAAGCGCAGACCTTGAGGCACTTCGCCCATTGAATTATTTGTCACTCGAGGTCTCTTATTGGATATTTTGACGTCGCGCGTTTACGACAAGTCCATCGACTCCGCGTGCCCGTTTGATTAACATCCTTAAGTACCTCTTTGTGCCGCGGGCGGGCTAATTAAGGTCAGAGTGGGTCAAGTGGGCCGAATTCCACGTTGCCTCTTGTCCATACCGGACGCTCTTAATAAAGTCTCAAAAGTTCGAGCTGTCTTTCTGTCACTTACGAGTGGGTGTGCGTATGTGTGCGTTTCAATTTTTCTCCTCCAACAATCGTGCTCGCCTTTTTTCCCCCCCTTAAGACGAATCTTCTCTTTTGGCAAGTTCTTACAAATCGTCTGTGCGCAATTCAAGTGTACACGGTATTGAAGGCAGGCCTCAGCCTCGTATTCAAACGAGCTACCGTTACGTCGCGTATGTGAAGCAAGAGCGTGGGTGGGAAAAGATGAAATGAGATATATCCTCGGGACAAAGAACCCGCGGTTGAGTGACAAACTCTCAAAGGACTCGGCATTATCATCGCTCGATGCGTTGAAAGAAATTCGATGCCACTCGAGAGACAGACGGAGAACGAGAGAATACCATGCTCTTGGGTTCAAAACCCTTTTCGGTTAATCCTCGAAACGAAAAAAAAAAAATTGTAGATACGTTTGTATGGAACTTCGAAGCCATGCAAGAAAAAACGGAGGCTTTCCATTTCGAAATGGGAAACCTCCGTTTGTATATACAGGGTGGCCTGAATAGTGATGCCCAAAAGGAGAATTTGGATGCCTTGGAGCCTATCCGAATCACATCCATACAAGTTCTACGATCTTTTTTAGTTTTTGAGGAAAAAAAGCATTTTAATTTATTTTTTCGTGATTTCCTGTAGATTAGGTATTTTTTTTCCTCTTTTCTGGGTGTGTTTGCTCTTAGAATTTTTTCGAAGCAATTGGGAGTCATTCAGACTGGTATGAGTATTTTTTTATCATCTGAACTGGTATAAGTATTTTTTTTTTATTGTCTGATTTAAAAAGCTACTGAAACTGTTTCGAGAATCCTTTTTTGAAATCTAGTGACCTTGGTGACTGATCCTTTTGAAGGTATTTTTTGAACTTTTGATCGAATTTTGAGGCATCTATGTTAGTGTTTAGTTGGTTATTTAATTATTGCGCAAAAAGCACGTCATAACGATAACACAAGTAAAATGGTGCTGAAGTTTGCATTGTTGGAATGCAACGAAAATTTTTCTTGATTTTCTTGAGTTTAAAATTGTTATTATTTGCTAAAATCTTCTATTGGAGGTTTTTCGTTATGGATTTTTTTAAAAGGATTCTCGAAACAGTTTCAGTAGCATTTGAAGTCTAAATGTGCTAGAAAAAAATTCTGCAATACGTGAAAAGATAATGTCATTGCCTTCCAACAATCTTCTTTTGCTTCCTTCTTTTTATTAGTATCGAGAATCATATTTTGTAAATTTGGGTCGTAAATCGCTGAATGAGGAGCCTAAAGAATGATCGCTGCATTTTTAAGCTTAAATCTGTCAAAGAAATTATTTGGTAAATTCAGTAAAAAAAATATTTCGTTGCATTCCAACGATGCAAACTTCAACATCATCAAACTTCAATACCATCGAGGCATCTAAAGTTTCCTTTTGAACGTCACTTTTCGGGCCACCCTGTATATATGTAATTATTTTTCACCGCACGTGTGTGTGTGTCGGTACATAGACGAATTGAAAAAAAAACACAAATTCGTATAGAAAAAAGTGGGTTCATTTAACTGAAACCAAATTTTCTTCTGTAATTTATATAACCCTGTAATTTCCGATACGACGAGTAATTGCTATAAAATGATACAACAACAAAAGAAGCCGAATAAAATGTCGCTTCATCGCTTTCGAATCGTTTTCAAGCAAATAAAAAACGATTCTCAAATGATCAATTTACAGAAATGAGTAGTCTCGCAACTCCTTGAAACATATACGAACCCTGTAACAAGATTTGGAAAAATATACAACATTGTCGAGGAAGGGCGGCGGACGGGGGTGGGGGAATCGTGAGAACGAATCTGGTGGCTAGTCCGTGTGACGAGAGCTCAATGACTTTTTTGTCACTAGTAGTAGTTTCCAACACCGATACCTCTCTCGCATAGTTCCCTCGGAGAAATTCCTTTCTCCTCATTAGCACGGTAAGACTATATTTGTGAAAGGTTATTTTTCCAAAATGAGGAATAATCGTTGATTGCGTTTCGAGGAATATTAAAGAGGTTGCGTTTTTATTTTATTTTTATGGGATATGAAAGTACTTTTTCCATAACGATTGTCCCGATTGGGAAATTACGCAATGCTAGGGTCCCTTTCACTCTCTCTCTCTTGCCGGACCTCATATCTAACTTTATTATTATTTTGGTTACTCTTGTTGTCTTTTATTACTACTATTGTCGATTAATATTATTATTATTATTGTTTGATTATTATTATGATTTTTTTATTGTTACTATTGTTATTTTCACTTCGCTCCATATCTTGCGAGGGCATAAATAAATGGTATTAAAGTTTGCATTGTTGAAATGCAACGAAACTTTTATTTTATATTTTTCATTTCCTTAATTTTATTATTAAACAAAATCTTTTTTTGCGTATTGTAAACCCCGGAAAAAGTTACTTAAAAATGGCTGAGGGATTTGCGTAAAAAAATTGCCGAAAAACATAAAAACACTATGAAAATATTAATTTTCATTGGATTCTAACGATGCACGCTTCAATCTCACACAAATAAAATTAAAAATATCTCTCTCTCTCTATCTTGGAGCACGAAATTCTGAGACTGCGTAATTAAAAAGAATAATTAAAAAAAAATAATCCTCTCGGCGAATTGTGCGGGAAGTTTTTTTCTCGTCTGTCATATCAGCTATAATAGATTAACTCGATTGCCCCGAGGGTTTCGACGACCCGACGTATATACAGCATCCAGCCTCGTACGTCATACGTGTGACACGAGCAACACACACTCGCCCGTACATACGTGTATATGTGTAGGTCCATATATTTATAGGTGGTAAACAAATTGTTCGTGTCGAATGTGATGCAACGGAACACCTGTCTCACCGAGAATTACAAAACTCGCTTCTCTCGGCTGCGAGAGGCAAATACACGAACCACGCAGATATTGCTCGTGTAGAATTTATGTACATCGGGAGTACGTGCGCACGCGGAGAGTCGTGGCACGCGGGTCGAGGACTGCGTGCACCGAGGGCGAGACGTGAACGAATCAGCCACGCCTAAAGAGCACATTGATAAAGACGAGAAATTGAGATAAAGTAGGCAAAAGCGAAGAAAACGAAAATAAATGATATTGACGCCAGCATAGTTCGAACGAAAACTTTGGGGAACGAATTTTTTTGGTAAACTTGGGCCTTTTTGGATTTTTTTCGGGAAAGTTTTAGTTTATGTAGGTTTTTTAGTACATTTGCATTTGTTGGGGATTCTTTGGTTAATTTTTTCGCTAAGTGCCAGTTTGTTTGGATTTGTCTGGGTTTTTTTTGGTAAATTTTGTTCGCTAGGTTTATATTTGTTCGGATCTTTTTTGGTAGATTTAGGTTTTCTGGATTCTTTGGTAAGCTTTTTCTGTGAGTTTGGTTTTTTTTTATAAATTTAGGCTCGTTGGGGTTTTTATGGTTAATTTTGTCGCTAAGTTTCAGTTTGTTTGGTTTTTTGCAAATTTTGGTTTTTTAAAGTAAATTTAGGTTTGAATTTTTTTGGTGAATTTCGTTCGCTAGGTTTTGATTTGTTTCGGTTCTTTTGGTACATGAAGGTTTGTTTGGTTTTTTTTTGTAAATCTTGGTTTTCTGGATATTTTGGTAAGCTTTTTCTGTAAGTATGGATTTTTTTTGGGTAAATTTAGATTCCCTTGGTTTTTTTGGTAAATTGAGGTTCGTCTGGATGTTTTGCGTGAATTTGGCTTTGTCTGGATTTTTGGTAATTTTTTCCGGTAGGTTTGGGTTTCTTTTGGTATGTTCAGATTTTTTCTCGGTTTTCTGGTTAATTTTCTTGGTAAATTTGAGTTTGTCCTTCGGTCCGGCGACGATCTTTCAAGTCGTCCCATTGTTTTGACGGCTCCGCTGCAGAAGCCGAGTCTTAAGTGGCCTTTTGTGTGCCTCCGCCGAGATAATATCCGGTCTATGCGTCTACGTGTCTTTCGGGCATCATTTATGGATAAGTATCAAAAGTGTCGCGTCTCCCAGACGCTAATGGGGTGATCTTTCATTTCTATTCTCCGACACGACCCCCACGTCGGACACCCGAGAAGTCTTCCCCGGGGTCCCAACGTCTTGCGGTAGGAAACTGACGAGGAAAAATATACCCCAATGCAACGACACTCGCGTCTCGAGCAAGTGTAAGTCTGAGCAATGACGGACGATCGCCCGTCCGTGGACGCTCACTGATAGGCGAAAAACACTTCCACCAATTTGCATTTCGTTATTTATGGGCTTCGTAAATGTTGGAACGGCGGTTTACACGGGTCACCATAAATTCGACGCAACACAAATCGAAGGCTTAAAATGTTTTACGGTGTTTTGCTTGTTTTTAAATGAGAATTCAACTTTAGGAAATGGGACTGTTAATCCAGTGGGACTTTTATTTCGTGTTTATCGTAGAGTGATGTGGAGAAACAACTACTGTATAAATTTATGCTTGCGTTTTTGTGCATTGGAAAAAAATACTTGGGCTGCGTAAAAATGTAATTGAGGGATGTCAACGAATTATTTATCGAAGCAATGAAATTTTAGGTTATTTTGAGAAACTGTTTATTGGTTATTAAAACAATTGTTTATCGAATAGAAGTAACGAAAACTCGAAATAATCGAATACTTTAGTGCTTCATACTGTGGAGGCTGCATAAGCGTGAGATTCAAAAATCAAGATTTTTGTATTGCTCATTTTGACAATGATTTTTGAAAATAATTTATCGATTATTTCAATAATTATTTATCGAATCGAACTAATGAAAACTCGAAATAATCAAATATTTTAGTGCTTCGTCTGCATGGGTGTGAAATTGAAAAAGTACGATTTGTTATTACTTGTGTAAAAACTTATCGAAAAAATAATTTATCGGTTATTTTAAGGCTTTTTTTATCGAATCGAACTAACGAAAACTCGAAATGACGAAATACTTTGGTGCTTCATATTAAGGAGGCTGCACGAGCGTGAAATTAAAAGAATACGCTTTTTTCTCCATCGTTTAGTTTTGTAGCCTAATCGTAACTTTATTTATTTTGAAGAGATTCGACTTCGAGGACCGGCCTCATGTATATATACACATATATGCGTATGTGTGTGCGTGGTACAGACGATTCTCACAAGAGAGTAATATCCCTGTGAGTTATTCCATGCTTTTACTTTCAAGCGACTTTCTCGAATCAGCGTGTACGCACTCGAGGTCTCGATGACAGCTGGATATCGTACGTCATCGTATGTTCTTTTCGCCGAGGTGCACAAATTGAGAAACGTTGAACTCTGCGACGCGATGTGTTACTCGTCCCACCCTAATTTTCCTATGAAAACACTTCACGAGGAATTTCGAAAACTCATGCTGCTGACGTCAGCAAATGTCAAATTTCCCAATACGAAAAAATAAGCGAAGTGTTTTGGTTCAAGTTAGAAACGCGTTTGGACAAACATCGTGAATAATCGTTTGTTTTTCTCGTTTTTCAGTAAAATATGTGTTTTTGTTGTGCGTGCTTTGCGGACTCGTTGATCAATCGATAATAATCACAACAATATAATGTTGTGATTATTATCGCAACAATATAATGTTGTTATTATTATCACAACAATATAATGTTGTGATTACTATCACAACAATATTGTGTTGTGATTATCATCACAACAATAGTACGTTGTGATTATTATCACAACAATATTATGTTGTGATTATTATCACGATAATATTATGTTGTGATTATTATTACAACAATAGTATGTTGTGATTATTATCACAACAATGTTGTATTGTGTTAATTTTGTTGTGATAACAACATTATCACAACATAATAATTAACGACAATAATCACAACATTATAACCATTATTATCACAACATTATAACAACAATAATTAACCATGATAATAATCAAAATGGAAATCGAACGATACCGATCGCAATAACAAGCGTACGCTATTGGCAATAACAAAAAAATCAAACGACTACGAAAGAAAAAAAACATTAAGCCACTTCAGCGTTTGCATAATTATTCCCGATTGAAAAAATCGTCCCTGTCGCGGACTCTTCCGAATCGACAAAATCACGACGTTGTGAAAATTATGATTTTGCTCCAATGTCTTTTGGCAATTGCCAGCAACGAAAATCCCGCAACAATTTTTTGATTCTCTTATTCAGAGACCTGTAATCTAAATTTGCAAACGAGAATTTTCGCACTAATGAGAAGGAGGCGATGAAAATATAAAGAAGAATTTTCGTTGTATTCCAACGATCCAAACTTCAAGAGCATACAAAATTAACGTATCAATTTTTGTTTTGCTCCGGACATCGCGATGATTTTTTGTCATCGGTCGATTTATTTTTCCTACTGTACAAAAGGTTCGTGCGAGTACCATATACCCGCGGCAATGAATTCGATTAGTCTCGCGTCGAGAATCCATTCAGGGCTCCTCGTAGTGGTTTTTTTCTTTCTTTTTATTTTCTTCTTTCATTTCATACGGAGAGAAGGTTATACTCTTTTGATTGAGATGTAATTTGCCTCGCGAGAAATTGTATAACGTCCGTGATAATAATGATTCAGCCCCTGCGCGATCATTACGGCTGGCTTGACATAAAATCGCTTTCATATATATATATACATATATATATTTTGCACAGATGACTGTAACATGCAAGCGCATTCTTGCAAGGCGAGAGCGACAGGATCAATAATGTTTCGCGCTCAAAAATGACGTCCTCATTCCGAAGCGCTAAAGCTTCGTTTATCCTCGTAAAAATTTATGATCTTTATACACTCGAGCGTGGTCTCGTACGAGGGAAGGCAACCGGCTATTGGGGCTAATGAGTCCGAAACTCTGTGCGGATATATACATATTTTTGGACGCGAACGGGCACGTTCGACGTGAGAAAACGTTAATGATTTCTAGGATGTAGGACTGGAACGAGACGATATGTATTCGAGTCGTTTCCCGCCTCAATTTATTGCACCGCTAAGCACGAATCTATATTTTTTTTTTTTCTACACGACGTACGCGTCCGTTCTTGTGTCAATCTCAGCTCTTTGAAATTACGAACATTACCGTCGCTATCTCGCGCTCGTGGTTTTTCCTCCGGCGTTGGAAGTAAGCACTGATGTGCGGGAAAAAAAAAACGTCTCGACATATGCACGCGAGGACAGTGTCAAAAATGTCCCTAATTTATGCAACTTAAAGTTGATCAAAATGAATTATTAATTCAAAATTTTTATTTAACATTAAGAATAAAAATATATTAATTATGAAAATACAATAATAAAATGTCTCTATATGTGTGGGGACATGTATAGATATATAATAATGGTTTTCTAATATATTAATATATATATAATAATAAATACAAGATATAGATTATATTTGACACAACATGTAAATTTTACTATTAAAATTATGCCTGGTATAGTAATGTAATACAACAGTTCAATGCATCTGTACGTCTGTACAGGACACCCTGTATATATATATATATATATATATATATATATATATATATATATATATATATATATATATATATATATATATATATATATATATATATATATATATATATGAATGGATAATCCTGCTACTGTCGATAGGTCAGATCATGTCATACTAGGTAAATGCTGAAATTTAAGTTTAGTAAAAGTCCCACGGTTTTTGAGATTTTGGGCTTTATGTTATTAAAAAAAAAAATCTGCTTTTGGTTTTTTCGCATGCAATTTCTACAAATGATATGAATCGACAATAACTAAGCAACTTTTCAAAGTAATTGGCACGATATGCATAGTCAATTTTTTTTACATCGTAGGCTAGCAAAGTCAGATGTTCGAATTGGTTTGTATAAAAATTCTGCATAAGATCTTTTTTTAATTAAGTTTCCTTAACATTTAAGGTTAAAAAACGAACTTTTCTAGATAAAACAAATAACTAAGAGGATTTAGAAAAAACCGGGTAAAAATTTATCATTTGTGGAAATGGCATTTGAAAAACCAAAAGCAGATAATTTTTATCTCGAAAACCTCGGAACTTTGACTAAACTGAAATTTCAGCATATAGTAGGACATGATCTGACCTTTCGACAGCCGGATTATCCATTCACAACAGGACACCTTGTATACAAATATGTCAGTGCATAAACAGTTGATATAAATATTTTTTCATACACATAAACTCGCCCTATCGTACCAAGCGCGTTCGTAAAGTCTCTCGCATGCAACAGCGTTCGCGCGTTTCCACAGGAATTTCATAAAGCATAAACGCGAGCTCGTAAAGTATATGAGAAAGCAAAACGTATAGATATAAATGAACGAGCTCTTTCCTCACTTGGAATCTCAAGAGTGCGCAGTCTCCCGGAGAATACAATATTTTCATCTCCCGCGCCGTATACTCCGCGAGTTCGCGTTTCCATTCACTCTTCTATGAGTCGTGAACAAGCGAATGCAAAAAGAATCGCTTGCATAAATACATATATACAGGGTGTCCCAGAACCGAATGCGTTCCCTGAAGTGGAGGGTTGGGGGTGAAATTCTGAGTCGATTGATATAAGCATGTGTGGGTCTCGGATCAACCCCTGAATTATTATTAATTTTTAAAGGCGGGCCAATCAGGTGCGACGGATGAGCCGGCGGTATCGCTCGACGACGTACGCCGGCCCATCGGGCGCACCTGATTGGCCCGCCTTTAAAAATTAATAATAATTCAGGGGTTGATCTGAGACCCACACATGCTTATATCAATCGACTCAGAATTTCACCCCCAACCCTCCATTTCAGGGAACGCATTCAGTTCTGGGACACCCTGTATATCTGTACGAATATACATGCGAATGTGTACATTGACAGAAATGTGTGAGCGTTATGTTGTCATCACAAATGTCTATATATATGTATATATGTGTGTGTGTGTGTATATATATATATATATATATATATATATATATATATATATATATATATATATATATATATATATATATATATATATATATATATATATATATATATATATATATATATATATATATATAGGTGTGTTTAATATTGTTCCGTGAAAAATGCGCGCAGGATCGACTCGAGATTTATGTATCGTTGGCAACCTATTTGCCGCGCACGGTCGTGCGCAGAACTCGCAAGTGCGTTTACAATCGTGAGCCCAGGATTGACACGAAAGATCGTCGATTATTTCGACATAATGTACGATCGGTGTAGTTTTTTCTCCTTTATTTTCTTTTTGTTCTATAGATCAGCAGGCTCGTGACGTTCTTTTGCATTCTTCGAGCTAAGAGTCCGCAAGTGCAGCGAGCGAGACGTTTCGACAAAAATGTTTTATTCTCGGCAATATTTTAGCGAGATCGGTTGTCGTTCGATTAAAATTGCTCGAGCGAAAGACAATGAGGATATTTTCGCTCGACTGCGAACTCGCGGAAATAAATACTTCGAGTGAGAGGGATCAAAAGGGAGAGCGAGAGAGAGCGAGGGAGAGGCTGGTTATTTTCTCTCAACATACTCACACCTACAATCTTCGCACTCCAACATGATTGATTTTATGTGCGCGATTTTTTCACGACATGATCTATGGCTATAATTGAAAATGTAAAGTAAATGCACGATCGTTCGTTGCACGATCGATATTGGAATAAATGAGAGCTCAAGTAGAAGTTTGAGCTCTTTGAGGGCTTGTAGAATCGTAAATTTTGTTCTGTGACATGCCTGGTGCAAATATACACTATGCGTATATATATATGAAAGCATTATGCTATTTTAAATTTATATGCATGTGTATATTTATTTGCAATATTTGAGCTTGATTACAAAGAAGTCTTAGAATATATTAGTAAAGTGTAGATTTCATTGATGTATTGTTAAGGATTATTATTAATAAGTACGTATATATATATATATATATATATATATATATGTATGTATGTATGTATGTACATATTTTATTGAGAATAATTCTGACGAATAAAAAGACAGTTTTTTAAAATTGATATTTATATTAATACAAATATAAATGATAGTAGATATTATTAATATTAAAAGAATTGCACACACACACACGCACACACACACACACACACACACACACACACACACACACACACACACACACACACATCGTACGTATATATATGTACGAAATTATTTTAATGTTAATAGTATTAATATAATACTATCAACTATAATTAATATAAATATTAATTTTATAAATAATATCTCATTCTCAAGAATTATGTATGTATATATGGAACCAACTTTTTCAACATTAGTAATGTTAATATAATAATATTCACTGATACTAATATAAAAATCGATTTAAAAAATAATGTTTCATTCATAAGAATTATTCTCAATAAAATTGTGTGTATATATATGAATATAAAATTGTATGAGCCTGTTTATAAATATTCGTGGGCTTTATCACCAAATATTCGACAACATTATCTACAAGAATGTTCAAAAATATGCGAAGTGTGTGTTCACACAGTTTGCCTAAGAGCTAAAGTACATAATACAAATGAAGGAGAATAAAAAAAAACTATTATTGTCCCATTAGGTCGATAAGAAGATTCGAGCAAACGAAGATCCGATCGATTTAACATGTTCTCTCCCTCTCTCTCTCTCTCTCTCTCTCTCTCTCTCTCTCTCTCTCTCTCTCGAATTCCCGTTCGTGTGTGGATTCGTTACGTAGCAGAATTGTAATTGAGAGAATCTAAAAGTCGTGCATGTCGTCCAAGGAGAATCGGTGCCGATGAAAGGAAGGAATTTAGTGAATGGGAGTGCCGCAAGTGCGCGTGGATTGCTCACTATCCTCGTGACTCTCGTGGATTCGCAGTCTATAGCCCTCCCCCCTGCCCATCGCGAATCTACTCCCTCTTCCCCAGTCTTCTCGCATTTCGAGCCGCGTTCTAAAAATTGATTATCGATTGTAATCAAATCTATACGAAAATACGATTTTTTTCGAATGTTGTTTTTTCTTCATCTTTTGAAAAATTATGGTTTAATTTTTAAAGAAACAATTCAAGGAAATAGTTAATAATTAATAATAATTTCTTAATATAATAATAATATTAAAATACAAATTAACTATTAATATTAATATGATAATTTTCCCCAAAAGCGCCGAAAAATTGTATATAGAGCTGGCGCAGCTAGTATCAACCGAATATTATTATTATGATTATAGTTACCATAATTATAACAGCTATATTTACAGTTATTATATAACAATATAATAAAAATAACTATAATAATATAATAATATAATATATTTGAATAATTTACGGATAAACAATTATATTGTTTCAAATATTGAAATAAAGTGTGAATGACAGTGAGTGATTTTTTTTTGTGGCATTGAAATACGACACAATGGAAGGAGTGTGAGGATGGGCGAGATGAAGCCGATTGTACTATTCGTGGTGACGCGCTGGCGTAATGAGGGTGACGTCACTGAGAGTTTGTTCCGGAGCGAGTTAGGACCATCTTGGGTGCACCTAAACGACCCACTCACTCGTTTTCTCGTGGTTCACCACGCGAGACGTTCGTCCCAAAAGATTCTCCGGATGACACATCGCACTTTGAGCACCCAGAGAGTGCCTTCGTGCTCTCTCGAATGCCGAAGAAGCAATGGTAGCTTTTTTCGCGCTGGGGCTGCAGTACCGCGAAGTCGGATTTTTAATCTTTTTTTTTATCAAGCCCTCGCTATTTTGTACCAATGACAAACATTATTACGAGTTTTCGAAAAAGCTTAAACGGATTCATTGATTTTTAAAAATGTTTCGATAGTTCATAGTCGTTTTTGTGGTCTCGAGAAGTTTGCACCGACATTTTTTTGTTGGTTTTTTTTCGTTTTGGTATTTAGGTTGAGAATCTGTAGTGAGGATCGTAAAAATCGTTTGAGTGATTTTTAAGTTAGAAAATATATAATTTCATATATACAAATATATATATATATATATATATATATATATATAATTATCTTAATTTTATATTAATATTATGATAATAATATTAATATAAAATATAAATAAATATGAGGGTAATGAAAATAAGAAATGAAATCTCGAATCATAATAATAACAAAATAATATATAGCATAATTATGTTATATAATATGGTATAATAAAAAACTGCCAGAGCAACAATACAATTCTTTACTTTTATTTGCTTTCCATTTATTTATATTTTCTTTGCTTATTTATTATTATTATTGTCATTATGAATACTTTATGAAATTCTTCTTAATAATAATAATAAATTACTTGGATAATTTGTTTTTCTTACTATCCATAAACTTGAAATTTTTTTCAATATTGTACCAGGAGGTCTGACACTTTTAATTCATTCGACAAAGTGTTAACCCTTATTTATAGGATGAAGAATATGGGAGAAAAATATTTGAAGAGCTTGCACGTCGTTGCATATAAAATACGAGATGAGATGATGAGGTCCGGGGGAGAGATAAGACGTGGTGCAAAGATGAGATGTGTTCGTCCTGTCGTGGGTCTCTCTCTCTCTGCATCTTTGCTCGCGTATATAGATCTCGAGATAGGGCCCGCGAGGAACTCTCTCGAGCGACCGCGCGATCGCTTCGCCAGCAGGACTTGATGTCCTTGGCGCTCGGCAGTTGCGACCCCACTGCTACGCAACGATAAAACCGCTCCGGCATCATTACCACCACCGCTGGATTTTCGCTCCTGTCACGGTTTTGCTTTTGCCGCACGGCACGCGGCGCCGCAGATTTACCGGCCATTTGCCAATGGTGCACACCCGGTGTATGGAAATGCCGATCGCTCGGTAGGGACAATCGGCGCAAAGTACCGATGCACTTTCGTCCTTTGCGATTTCAATGATTTTGCGAAAAGATGAGAAAATGGATAAAATTTTACTCATTTTTTCGGCAAAGTGAGGAGTTTTGAAAACGGGTTATGAAATTATTGCTAAATTGTGAAAATTAAAAAATTTGAAGTCGAGTTTACAAGTTCAATTCACAAGTCGTATATAATTTAAACAAAGTCTGTCTGCAAAATTCATATATATATATATATATATATATATATATATATATATATATATATATATATATATATATATATATATATATATATGATGTAATTTATTTAAATTATATAATTTAATTTATTCTAATTCGATTATGAATTTTAAAGCTTGAATTTTGCAGGCAGGCTTTGTTTAAATTATATACGACTTCTAAGTTTAACTTGTAAACTCGACTTCAAATTTTTTAATTTTCACGATTTAGCAATAATTTCATAACCCGGTAGATATTATTTTATTTGTTCAAATTATGTATTTATATTGAATTATTCACTTTAATATGAACACAATATATTGAATATCAAATTGGTTGAAGTATTATTTAAATTATACTATTCAAATAAGTTGCCTTATATATATATATATATGTGTGTGTGTATATATATATATATATATATATATATATATATATATATATATATATATATATATATATATATATAAGGCAACTTATTTGAACAGTATAATTTAAACAATACTTCAACTAATTTGATATTCAATATATTGTGTTCATATTAAAGTGAATAATTCAATATAAATACATAATTCGAACAAACAAAATAATACAATTTTAAACAGTAAATTCCGCGACATGTTACGTTTATTACAACGGATATACTAATTCAACGTGCTTCGTCCTGGCAAAATTGAATCATGACGGTACTTCGTACGTGAATTAATTCCTTGTAATTAATTCACGTACGAGGCACGTGCAATATAAATACGAGTGTGCTTTGTACGTGAATTTACGTACACGTAAATTTGATTTTTATTCTTCAGCCATGATAATAACTGGTGAACAATCATAATAAAAAAAAATGTGCAGCTGCGAGACTCTGTTCGATAAACAAGAAAACAAGTACTTCGTGAAAAGCCTCCGTGCGGAGTTCGCGGTCAAAATATAGTAGCAGGCTGCGCAATCGAGACGAGTACAAACACCGCGTGTACGGAAGAGCGGAATATGTACACGGGCGCCTCGGTTATAATTGTAAATCACTCGGGAACAATTAGACAGACAATGCGGGGAGGGGGGGGCGAAGTGGAGAAGAGGAGGGCCTCGGTTGAGCACGCCGGGCTACGAAGAAGATTGTGGTCTATCGTTCAGCTGGGCTGGCTCGTAGATAGAGTCGACCACTTCCTTGAATATATATATATATATACACAAAAAATCCATCGCTCATTTTTCAATTACACGCTGGGGGAAGGAAGCGCGATTTACATTTTTCAGATTCAATTACTATGCTCTTTCCCACTTCAAGACTGACGAACCATTAGCCGGAAATTTATTATTGAAGTTCGTTTCTTTCAATCTACTAGTGCCAATTTAATTCACCGTATTTCCAAATGTAGCATTTACATCCTTGCACAATTAATATCTATAAGTGATAACGCTCCTGATGAAAAAATTCAACAGGGACAAAAAAAATTGTTCAAAATTGCTAAAAATGTTGATCATGAGAAGTAGATCCTGCATGAAAAAAAATATAATTTTTTTAATTATCTTAGTTTCCGTTTTTGCAAAATTATTTTAGCGTTCGCAGTTTTTGTAAAATTTGAAAAATGAGTGACGATCGGTTGGGAAGGGTAATACGTGAAAACCCGCAACGGTACGGTGAAACTGAGACACAAAAATGAGATTGAAGTTTGCATTGTTGGAATGCAACGATTTTTTTCTTCCCTTAATTGCTTGAATTTATTTTTCCGGCTTTTCGCTATGGAAATCCCGCAACAATTTTCGAGGATGCTTCTTTGAAGATCTACAATCGAAATTTGCGGAAAAAAATTAGGCATAATAATAATAATATAAAGAATTTTCGTTGCATTCCGATGACCCGAATTTCAACACCATACAATGTATATATACATACACATTCCATTATTTTATATTCAATTATTATTAAATTAAGAAGGTTTATATATATATATATATATATATATATATATATATATATATATATATATACTCGAAGTAGAGCACACTATAAAATGATAAATCAAGGGTCATGTAAAATTGTCTTTTTTTAAACATTGTCCCGCATGAATATTTCATAGTAATAATGATTATTTAGACAAAGCATGAGATTAATAGACCCCATGTCGCAGATTTGTCTCACGTTTTTCCGTAAGTGAGCCATGAAGGGTCGCGACAACGGCCTTGTTAACTCTTTAATATATATATATATATATATATATATATATATATATATATATATATATATATATATATATATATATATATATATATATGTATATATGTATATATATGCACATAGTGCACGGAGGCACACGAAGTGTAGGTCCTTAGTCATCGTAGGAATGCGACGCAAAACTCTAACGCCATAGTTATACTCCAATCCCGATTTTATGTGTGCTCCTTTTTCTCTCGTTTTGTCTGGCTCTCACCCTCCGTGTCTTTTGTTTATCGCCCGTATATTGCAATAACAGCACGAACGCGCCATACTTCCTGACGGCAAACTGCTAGAGAAATTGTACGCTAATTTATATAGATTATCCGCAATCCACGTGTTGTGTTTATTTTGACCTTATTTCGATGTACTGGAAGGCGGTGGTTTTTTTTCGTTGCACCCGAAGGGTGTGAGGAGCTGGCCACTGAGAGGATTTAAAAACGTTTTTTTTGGGAGTCATTTGAGACCGTGTCGAGAGCCTCGAAGTGCTTTATGGGTTTCAATTGTAGCGTGAAAAATGGCGAGTGGATTTTGGAGCCTTTGGAGTGCCATGGAGAAAATTAATTTTTAGTTTCTTTTATTGTTTGTTTGCTGTTGAATAATTTTTATCTGTATTTTATATTTATTGTGAATAAAATATTGAGGCTGTTTATTTATCATTTATTATAAATGAAAAAAAAACGGCGAAAAAAACGTTTTTTTTTTGCATTTTCCCAAAGTATACATATCCAAGAATGTGTGAATAAATGTCAATTTGAAATATTGAAAACTGACGAAGTTGCGGAGGATTTTGTAAGAGCAGGTAGTGAAACGACTTACGCATATAAAAAATTTCAATCGCTTTTCTCGAAACAACTTTTCTCGACCTGGCTGGCATCATAACTCTTGCAGTCATTGTCCAAATTTCAATTGAAAGAAAGAAAATTCAAATTTATGTCTTATTTCTATCGCCCTGTACTCTACTGTTTGTTGTTGTTGAAATTTCGTATTTTTTAAGCTCCCGAAGGTAAGTAAAAGGTTCACCAAAACAACACTTTTTTAACACCTGCCACATCGGGGAATTTTTTATTTTTTATTTTCAAAAAATGGCTATGTACAACGAAAACTACATTTATAGATATTGTAAAACTTTGTTTATTTTTTTTTGCGACCAACCATTGTCAAGTTATCGATCCGGCCGTTGGATTCCATTTTTTATACAGAGGTTCTACTATACCTCAAAAAAGTCGTTGATTTATATATATTTTAAATAAGAAATTACACAAAATAAGTTCAATGTATGCTTAAAATATCATAGCCTTTTCCCAAATCCCAAAAAAATAATCTACTAGACAAAAAAAATCGGAAAAACGCCCTTTTTTCGGCACATCGTAGTGGTGTCCCCCCTTAAAATGAATAATATTACTATAATTAAATAAATAATCAATACAAATTATTTATTATTGAGTCAAATTATTTATTATTTATTGCATCAATAATACTTCATGTTCATGAAATATTATTTATCTATTGTATATCATCTTAATGACAATAGTTAACAATTAATTGTTTACTATTAATACGTATATCAAGTCTGTCAATTATAATTAACTACGTAGTGGATTATTCGTTGAAATTCTATCAAATGCCGTAGTTTTTACCGAGCTTTCTGAAGCTCGATATTTTCACATCATCAATGACAGAACATTTTAACGAAGAAATTTGACATCAGTTTTTCGTTTCGTCAAATACAATCGGCAAAAAGTGCCATCGGGCAATATTAATTTGTCAGTGACGAGAATGACAAACAAAAAAATTTCCGACATGCTCCAAATGTGACTTCTAGCTCGAAAAAAGGTTCACAGTCGTGGAGTGTCCAATTTCGGGTCTGTTACTGACCCCCCCAGGTCTACGTGACGAAGGATCTTGTATCTCGCGTATATTAGGGCTGAAAGATCCACAAGCGAGTGAGAATAAATTCTCGAGGCATTTGACGCACGGATTATCCTGCACCCTGCTGATGACGACGGCTCGTCTCGGGGGTGAAAATGTTTTCCCTCCGTGGACCCGACGGGATTTGAGGCTTTAACGTCTTTTAAATAATGTGTGGCACGACTAACAGGTGCAGGACATTTTTCCATCTCGGTGGTGGGTCGTGTGACACAAGACAGTCGTGAGAAAACGAGCTTGAAAAATTCCCCGTCAAATTGGAGGACCACACTTGGCTGAAAACTTTTCATTGACTTTCACCCTACTCGAGCCACGATATCGTCCAATTTATGAGTACGTAATATTAGTGTCAAAATTTCAACTGATAATTCACTCCATCCCAATGTGCTCTGTGTTATCGTGAGTTCGTACTCGAGTATCATTCATAATTATTAACAGTGATCTAATCACTGTAATAATTGAAAACTATCAAGGGGTTATGCCGAGTGATAAAAGTCGAAAAATCACTTTTTTCAAAACCAATTCCTTTTTGCAGTGTATCGTCTTATAAATGTTCCCTGAAAATTTCAAGGTGATCGGATCAAAATTGAAAAATGTATACGCTGTTAAGACGACGCTCGTCGGAACGCTCGGAGCGTCGTTCGAAACTTTGAAGACTTTTTTCTTTGAAGATTTTTAGGGATTTTTTTAAATGTACAAATATAGTATTTGACCGAAGGGTTTTTTTCCGATGTACACTTTCGACTTGATGAACGAGAAATGCCTATTTTTTCGCAACTATCAAAGCCCCCACTTTGAACAGGCGGCATTTTTTTCAAATACTTCGGAAATTCGAGGTGCTTTCCGGGCCTCGGTTGTAAATCGATTATAATGAAATATTTTGACACAAAAAATTACAGTTTTCTTCAGATGATACTTTTTCAAATACCTAATTTTTATAGAAAAATATCATCACGCTCTTCAAAAGTAAAATCCCAAAAATATATTGTTTTCGACTGTTACAACTAGACATAACCCGAACGTATTCGGTATAAAATTTATCACAAAGTACACACCCACGCTTGATACAGAATAATCTCGACCCAACGAAAATCCTAAAATGATGTTACATAAATTAAAATAATAAAATGACTTCTTAAATAAGCAAATAAGTAAATACGTAAGTAAAATGGCTGATATGGACTCTTTCATCGTCGCACGAG
>OX101791.1:34670682-34802344 GCA_944452715.1 Ophion slaviceki
GCATTCCACAATTGTTTATATTTTGATTTTTTCGATTTTTCTTTATGCTTCGAAAACCCTCGCCGATTCAGGTGCAAGCGACGTACGACCCAAGGGGGACTGCTGATTGAACGAAAAAAAGCCACCAAGAAGACAAGCCGATCTGCGTCGTAAGAAGGCCCAGTAACGAAAAGATAGGAAGGACGCGCATGCTTACTGCAGAGAAGCAATTCCATCCTCGGGCGACCCTTGACTCGGTGCCAAAAACGCTCTCCCTCCGTGCACCACTATTGTCATCTCTCTCGCACCAACATGCGTCTTCCACCCGCCCAAGCCTCCTCGCGTATTATAACGTTTTTCTTTTTTTTTTTATTCTGCCCTTTAACTAACTCATCTCGCTGCTTTTCGACGAGGTATATATCTGCCTTACCCGCCCGAACCATTCTCTTCTTCATTCCACTCCATCATACACCTCGTTTTTTTCGCCCCAATCGCCGCTACTTTCTTTCCTCTTTTTCTCTTCTCCGTTTTTATTTTTTTCATCACACGCACCTAAGACATTCTTGTCCTTCGAGTACAGAAAGAATAACGACTTCTCGTTAGTAAACGCGTCGGAGCCATGGCCCGAACGGATTTAGCAACACATATGTATATATCTGTATATATGTACAGGGTGGCCCGAAAAGTGCTAAAAGGAAAATCTCGGCACCTCGTACTCAATACCTATCCGAATCACCCCCAAGTATGGTCTACGATATTTTCGACTTTTCCAAGATAAAGCATTTTTTATTTTTCTCTTCTGCGTATGTACTTCACTCGCGATTTTTTCTAGTTATGTTATCGTTACGAAGTGCACTGTTAATCAATAACAAATGACCAACTGAACTTTAACGTAGATGCCTTAGATATTGATCAAAAGTTTAAAAAATAGCTGCAAAAGGATTAGTCGCTAAAGTTCGAGTGATTAAAAAAATAATTATATTTATGAATACTTACATGTACTTATATACTTATGCACTTATATACTTTTATACTCATATTTATATACTTATATACTTATATACTTATATACTTATACTTATAAATACTTAACTGACTCCTAAGTGTTAAAAAAAGACACTGAGAGGAAAATTACATACACAAAAGAGACAAAAAACCTATGCTACAGGAAAACTAAAAAAATTAAAAATGGTTATTTGTCGAAAACTAAAAAATACCGTAGAACCTAACTGGGGATGATTCGGATAGGTATCGATACGAGGCATCTAAATTTTCGTTTTGGGCCACCCTGCATTTATATATGAGTAGAAAGGAAGAAATCATTGAAGTTTGCATCAATGAAGTGCAACGACATTTTTTTTCTCTAATGGCAATGTTTTTGGACAGATCCAAGCTACGATAAACTTTTTTAAATCCCCATCAGAGACCTACAACCTTACTCTATTAAACGATATATCGGATAACAATGAAAAAGACGAAAAAGGTAAGAAAACGCGATTTCCGTTGCATTCCAACGATGCAAACTTCCGACCCATGCGGAAACCATTTCTTTTTTTACAGTCGATCAGTCGAATAACAATGCTCATGAAATATTACATTTTTCCCATACTTTGTTAACGCTAATCACCATTTTTTGCAATTCCGTCTCGCAACAACAAAAGTAATTAGATTTAAGTTAATTACCATGACATCCAATTAATTAGCATAATAAAGATAATAAGAGAACGATACAAGGAGTCTTCGTTGATGCAACGAGAACGATGCAAGCAAGGCGAACGTAGCCGTGGGCAAAATCTACATATACGTACACGCGTATACATTCAAAAACAAACGCACATGTCTATACGGCAAACGTGTGGCATGAGTACATCACGGGAGCAACTAAGTCAGCATGTCTGCAGCTGTGTTGAATATCCCGCTGCCTCGCTTTCGTAACAATGAACGCTTCGCTGCCCAATGATATTATAGCACATATATATATGTGTGTGTGTTTGCGTGTATGTATATATATATATCTATATATCTATATATATATAGATATATCTCGAGAGATAGGAACACACACATATCGATATACAGATATACTGCGTACAGACATCTCGGCTACGTGTCATCTTCCATGTTGGCAGCATGGAAAATACTCGAGGCTTCTTGTGCTCCTTCACTTTATGACTTCCCTACTAAAATATTTTATACTTCTGGCATCGAGAATACGTGTGTGGGTGTGTACGCCTTTGTATGTGCAAACACATCCGTAGTTTCTGTACTATGCCTAGGGATTAAGGATGCACCATCTTGTGTGCACAAGATACGCGTATTGAACTTGCTACCGCTTGGAACCCTGACTATAAAAAGAACAGTAGGGTTCCGGAGGGAAAATAACTATGCCGAGAATATCGAATTTGCTACCCAAAAAAGTGTGATTTTGGAGTAATAAAAGTAAAAACAGAACAGGGCGTACCATATAGTACCATGGGTCAAAAAGAATATTGTTTTGCAGGTTTCGGTTATATATTTTTAATGAGAATCGTCGAAAATGTACCAGTGATTTTTGCAGTCTAAAGTTGTACGATGTAAACTTCAATACCATCTTTTGGTATAATAATTAAACTTTCGTATGAGCGAATAATTTTTCGATAATTTGGAAATTACGAACATGGCAAGCTGTAGACGAAAAAGTTCCATGTCTCAGCAAAAAAAACAACTTTAATCATCGGTTATTAACAAATGGATAAACATGTCAAAAAATCACGCGACATACGATAAGAAATGTCATAAACTATGCTCCTCCGAATATAAAGTAAATCAGACGAGTATTCCATGTCTCGTATTCACGGCCGCCGATATCAATGCCGCCGGACGAAACTGACCCGTCACTCCGGATAACCAGTTTCAAAGACGTATCTGTGTATGCATAAAAATTAAACTCAGCAAATTATATAAATGAAAATTACACGCAGAAGATAACACGTTCCGGATTGTACATAACGTTCCACGCCAGTTGCAATTTTAGTCAGGTTTGGTGGCTTCGATAATTGCACGATCGCGAAATAGTGGAAGTGATTGGAAAAAGCAAACGTTTCTCTGCCGCGGAGCTGCTAGCAATGGCCGAGAAACGGTAGCAATGTTGTCAAGAAACTCCCACATTGAGGCGTTTTATGTATCACGAGAACGAGATAGTAACCACGCGGTTCAAACTTGCTTGGACTGCAATATAAAAGCTGGTCTCTTCGTGCTCCCCCCCCCCCCCCTATTCTCTCTCTGTCTCTATAGCCACATATACACGTATACCATGCGATTATGCGCATACATACGGTATACCCGAGTTTCGTTTTTTCAGGTAATGCTCAGCTCCGTTAGGCTGAGCTCAAGTCTTCAAAATCATACACAAATATATATTTATATATACGTGGAGAGGATATTATGAACCCGTTATGCCTATGCTGACTATCAGCAAAACCAGCTGTTTGGAGGACGGTCCTTAACATCTCTCAAACAAATCACGAGACTCAAGTTTGCACCGTTGAAGGGCAATGGAAATTCTTTTTTCGCAGTTCCTTAAATTTCTGTTGCCATATTTCGCCCATAAACGCCTTCGCCATTTTTTTCATGTGCAGTTGGAGACCTACAATTAAGGTAAGACACCCTTAAAATTGACGGGCCGAAAAAAGTTCGTTTTTTTACTACTAGATTATTTATTTGGGATTTGGAAGAAAGATATGTTATTAAGCATGCATCGAACTTATTTCGTGTACATTTTTATTTCAAAAAGTTAAAAATTAACTACGTTATGGGGGTATAACAAAGTCTGTGTATAAACAACGTGGTCCAACGGCAGGATCGATAAAATTGAAATTAAAAAGGTTTATAATCTATAGGAATGTAGATCCCGTTGTGCGTAGCCGTTTTACGAAAAAAAATGCTCCTAAATGGCGGGTGTCCAATAAAAATGTAATTTTGGAGAAATATCATAGGAATGTTTGTTACATTCCAATGATGCAAACTCCAGTGCCATAATAGATCACCTTTTCGCATATTTATATTTTCAGATAATAATGAAAATGAAGAAATGAAGAAAATCAAAAAGAATTTTCGATGCATTCCATCGCTGCAAACTTCAGCACCATACTCAAACTGTATTTTTGATTTCAGATGAGCCTGGTTGCAAGAACCACCTACACCGATTGATCGTGCAGCAACGGCGTCACTTTCTTTAAATAATAATAACTCCATTGTTAAGGGGTTACACCCACTTGCGATTTTGAAAAAATCGATTTTTTTTATTGCATTTTTTTGAAGTATAAGTATCCGGGCCCATACAGAAGTATGGGCCCGGAATAGATGACTCTATGTAAGTTTACAAAAAAAAATGTTTTCTTCGTGTAAACTGAAATTGAAACTTTAAACGCGTTTTTCTCAAAATGGCATTTCTGAAGTCGGTGACCAAGATTACTCGAACACTAATGAACCGATCGTCTTGAAATTTTGCAGGCTTATTTAATACATAAAAATGTAGTCTTTAATCGTTCGATTTTTTTCGTTAAAATCGAACCATTAACTTTGACTGTCCGCCATTTTGTGAGAAATGAATATTTTTTAAAATCCTCCGATTAAAGACTAGATTATACTTATATTTGACTAAATCCATCCGCATTTTTTTTTCAGATGAACCACTTCGCCGCAATGTTGGTCACCGCAAACCGTGCATATAAAAACATTATTTCATTGACGGCCATTTGCAACTAAACAATGTAATATTTTTCAATAAAAAAATTACTGAAAGTTCTTCAAGATGTGTTCTTTAAGATGATATATTGATCGATTAAAAAAGTTTTGTAGTTTTCTTTTCAAAAATTCATGAAAAAGACCTTTTTTGCGCTACAAGTGGGGGTAACGCCTTAATCAATATTTTTCAATGAAAAAAAACGTAATCCCTCGGTCGCCCGGATGCGCTATCTTCGCTCCCTGTTCGGGCCCTCAGGCAGGTCGTTTTATGTCCTCGTTCCTCAACTACCTCCAGGCGTCCATCATGGCTTTTCCGTACCATCGATTGCAGCGCTTCCATCTTCGTTACACGGCTCTAGTGGCTGCCACAAATAAGCGCGTGACCGCAGGATTCCCCACCCGTATGTATCGCCAAACGTGTATCAGCAGTGAAATCAGGCCCGCAACCTTGGATTTTACGTTCCTACCTGTCTCGCGTGTTCGTTTTTTTTCGGCGTCGATAGTGAGAACGCAAATTCAACGGCGACCTTTGCGAAGGACGTCCAGAAGAGAGAGGGAGGACATGTAGAGTGTGTGTATTTTTCCGTTTCGCTCGAGTGCTCGTGACAGAAATTACACTGTATTGCAGCCACGATGTTTATAGTGGGCATCAATTGCTCTTCAACGTCGTAGGACAAAGTTAATTCGTCGTGATAAGTCACGTCGAGATCACCGGACACACTCGCCGTTTCCAGTTGATTGTATCGTACAATGTTTTCTTTT
The DNA here is from genome assembly GCA_944452715.1 of Ophion slaviceki. NCBI lineage: Eukaryota > Metazoa > Arthropoda > Insecta > Hymenoptera > Ichneumonidae > Ophion > Ophion slaviceki. The sequence goes on from OX101791.1 coordinate 34,676,149, forward strand.
ATTTTTCTCCTCACTACCAAGATTTCACCGCCGTTAGCCAAGATAATACGTACAACCTGAAGGAATGTTAAAACGTAATCCAATAAATTCGGGCTTGCTCTTGCGGCACTGGCTATGTACGCGTAATACACCTCAACTGTATACGTGTACATGCAGTTGACCATAACTCGACTTTTGCTCCGGCGAGCGGGAACGGTTTTCGATCTTATCGAGAGACTCCTCGCGAGAGCGTGCAGATTCGCGGCTAACCAAGTTGGAACGAAAAGTAACCCGGGAACGAGTTTTTCTCGTTTAGTGAACACACACACACACACAGATATGCAAGTACTAGGTATCTATGTACGTGGTACGTAGACTTTTTAGCCCGCCGGATGAAACAGGGGCTCCATGAGCGTTCGCAGGGCACACACAGATGCCAAAACACATAGAAGCAGCCGCAGGAGGAGAGACATCATGATTCAACGGAAGGATTAAAGCCACGGGATCGCTATCTCATTCTCTGCGTCCCGGTCCAACCTCCTTGCGATTCCCCGTGTATGGGTGGCTCGAGTGTTCGATACACGAATTGGAGTTTAATGTGTACAACGAGCTTAAAAACAGAGTGAGTCGACATCTTTGCAAGGCTCCAAGCCTCTGGGATCATCTTTCTTTGAAAAGACTAGCAAAATGACACGATGAACGCTCGCTGGTAATCTGCCGTTTTCGCTGATCCGGTTTTTTTGGTATTGCGAGCTTCAGAGCAAGTTGCGCCAGTCCATTTGGGACTTACGAAGAAACGGAAGTCACAGCAGGTGGGCAAAAAGGGCTCGGTGGACGTATCAACTCATTGATGAATGCTGGTCATCAATGAACGGGGTGCTGGTGGACATTTTGCAGCGACAGCTCATTGAGGAATGTTTGGTCATCAATGGTTGCTGTGTTGGTGACGATTTTTTAGTGACTGGGAGGCAGGATATGGCTAGAAGTACTAGGGCAACGAGTCAGTCAATTGCCAATGTAACCTGTAATTGGCTGAAACGTCGTTAAGTATCCGTGACTAAGATATGGGCATCGACGTGCGCACATACCAGCCAAATCTTTGGATTCCTGCCCAAACCGGAAACCGAATGCTAATTTCATTCTGGCGGACCTAATTTGTCTGTTCCAAAGTACGGGTTTGATTCTTCGGATTCGATTCGCTGTGATTGCTTGTATGATCGGAGATTCTAGGGTGAACTCTTGGAAAAGAGGAACATCGCTGGGGGCGTCGCAGATTTTCTCTAGGGTTTCCACTGGGGGATCATCAAACTTTGGGTGCACTGCCTCCGATCGTCGCGGCGGGCAGTCGGAATGGCCTTATTAATTTGCCGATATATGAACAGCCTAGACACAGTTGCGGTAGCTAATCCAGCTTAGCACCGATGGGGATTCATCGGGCGGAAATGCAGCCCTCGTTTGATAGCAACTGGGTGGTGTATGCAGGCTCTATACTTATGTCGATCGGTGCAGGCTATTTGGGTGAACCGTGTCAGATTTTTGAACCGAGGGGTTACAACTGTATGGAGGAATGGGGAGCTGCCGTGGCCAACGAAGGGACATATCCAAAGAATGAGGGTTTCTAGTCATGTGTCTGCGGAGTGGGAAAAACAGCAACTAACCTCTTTCATTCCATCGAGTCTGCCGAGGCTCTTGGTGCCTCGAAGTGGTGGAAAAGCTGCGTCGTGCCATCCAGCGGCGTTCGGTGCACCGTTGCACGGCCGTGGTTCACCCACGTTCAGGCCTCTCGCTCTGCTCTTGCTCTTGCGTTTGTCGAGCAAATGTTTCGCCCTGGATTTCCTCACTGGCGCGGCAATGCCGTCGTCCTCAGGATCACTCTGGACCTCCCAGCGAGACGGTGATTTGAACCTTCGCCTCGTACTGGTCGGCGAGGTCACCGGCGAGGTGAGCCTCTGAACGAGGGTGCCGAACATGGTTATCATCGATTGGACCGTGTAGCGGCGTTTGCCAATCTATTCCCGCTTTCCTCGTCCACCACCCGGGAATCTAACGCGAATTTTACTCCGTTGCGGGACTTTCCCCAGCTTCATTCGAGACTGCTCCGAAGGCTTCCAAAGCCGGGTGCAAAAGGCTTTCGGTCACTCTCATTCTACCGTTGCCCCGTCGACGTCAATGAGCATTCTCGGTTGGGGGCTTAACGCCTCAACGCATACTTCATCGTCTGCAAACGCGTTCCTCTTGAACGTATTCCCTGTCTTGTCCTTTCGCAACTTTCAGTCTTCTGAGGTCCAACGAGCTGCACCTGCTTCACCAACGGAAGAGGAAGCTAAGTGGCGCGATAGAAGAGCAGAATGATCCTGTCGCCTGGAGATGAAGACCCAACAGCCAGGCAACCCGACAGGAGGGCGGGATGATCTTCACCTCTGAAGATGGAGAGCCAACCCAGGCAAACCCGATAGGAGGGCGGGATGATCTTCCCTCCTGGAGATGGAGATCCAACCCAAACGAATTCGAAACTAGGGGAGCACAATCCCTTCGCCTCCGGATAGAGGCTTCGGATGATCGATGAAGTGCGAAGTTCGGGAGTTGCAGCAATCGTTGGATCTATTGCGACCAACGGTCCGTGGCTTGTGTGCGATGTGTACGGGGTAAGGTATACGTCTGCCGATGAGTGCAAAGGTCCACAGACGAGAGTTCAGTGTGTCCTCTCAGCTCACCGCGATTCTTTCTCCTCCTCCTTCTCCGTCACCTTTTACCTTCTCTTCTTCACTCCTTCGACACCGCTCGCTCGGGAGCGTGCTGCTCACCTTCGCGCAAACTGAGATCCTTATCGATCTCTTTCTCCCTTACTCTCCGGCTTTCTTCCTCTCACTCTCTTTCTCTTCGGGGCAGCGCACGAGGCTCGGTAAGACGATTGCTTGCGGTATATACGAGCGAAACACCTGTTACTTATCTCGCTGCCTTATTCTGTAAACACGAAGAGATCGGCTCGAGAGCCTCGTTTGTATACACACACACTGACACACACATACACACACGAACGAACGCGCACACAGACACTTTTGCGAGTATTGCGCGAGTTTCTTCGAAAATTAAAAAGACCCTCTCGTATCGTCCTCAGGTATTTTGGGTCAAGTTGAAAACAAGATCGTCCGATTCTCACGCAGATTTCTCGGATCCGTAGGAGCCACGTTTACCGATGAGATTCCTCGTGATTCGTTTCCTCGACGATGATGTCTCCGGAGGTTCGATCCTCCGACGTGACGGATTTACTTTCGCAATGCTCGGCAAGTTTATCGCATTTCCAGAGCTTCGCAGCGATAGAACACGTTTGACGAGACGAGGAACGAGCACATGGACGTATATCGCAGGCAAAATAGTTTTCGTGGCGATTGGAGGCGATCAGAGGCCGAAGAGAAGGAGAACGACGTCTCTCGCGGTAGTAAAGATCGTGTTCGGGGTGTTCTTCATGCTATGAACCAGGTAGGTATTCGCCTCGGGGCGTACCAAGCAAACTACCATGGCACAAACCGGCGGCACGCACCTACAGCTCGATCTTGCGCCGACACAGGCGGTTTTGTCTGTTCACCACTCTCTGCCTCTTTTCCAACTCGGCTGATTCTCCCACCGTGCGTTTTTATTGTCCACCGTCTATACTTGTTGCGCTCGGAATCTCGCCGTTTTTCCGAAGGGGGAACGCATGCACGCTGACACACTCGTGTGGGAATCGTTGGATTTATCGTGTCAGATAAACGCCCCCCGATGAAAACCAAACGACCGATGTATCACCACCACCGAAATAAACGAAAAACTTCGTTGTCTCATTGGCGTGTCATTGGAGACGTCACGATCGCGCAGTGTTTTGAGTCCAACGTTGACATTGGCTCGGCAGAAAAATAAAACGATCCACAAGGTATAGAGACACGCACACGGGAAGACGTAGAGCGAGAACTCCGGGGCACCGGGAGCAAACGCGCGGCTCGAACGTTCACTAGCTGCGTGCGGAATTCAACTGGTCGCGCGGTGAACAGCGGCACCCTCGACCGGTTGGCCTCGCGCGCGCGCGATCCCATACGAAGCCGGCCCGACTACTTACGAAGTGTTCACGTCGTCCTCGTCGCGGCCACGAATATTCACGGAACTCGCCGGACGCGCACGAGGGGCCGAAACGTTGCCATGGCGACCGGCACGCGACGTTCGAGTGGGGCTAAGAAGAGGGACTTGCTTCTAATCGCGCGTGGGGGAAGGGTCCTACCAAACTATTGCCCACACCTCGTGCGAGACGATACCACAGTCTACCACTCCCCGAAAATCTTTGCGTTCGCGGCTATTTAATATTCTGCCTCTCTCTCTCTCTCTCTCTCTCTCTCTCTCTCTCTCTCTCTCTCTCTCTCTCTCCCTCTCTCTCTTCATTTACAGTCTCTGCCGCGTACTTGATAAATACTATTCCGTCTGGTAGTCTTCATTCAAGCAGGGGAGATTTTGGAAACCTCAACGCCCAGCTGTTGGCTTCAAACAGTATCTAGTTCGTAAACGTCGAAATCTAGAGAAGCGTGCGAATGCGTTACGGACGTAACGCATTGAAAGAAAAATTCTTTGTCATTATCTTATATTTACCCTTTTATTGTATCGAGTCATGCTAAAAGGTCAAAATGATAAAAAAGAAAAGTGTGTGCTGAGTTATATAGAATAAGTTTTCTATTATTGTGTAGTATCACTTCGGATTATCAATGTACATGTGGGTTGCGTGCCAGAGGACGACAAGTCCTAGCGCACTATTGAATAAATCTGATCCAATCGCTCTCTCTCTCTCTCTCACTCTCTTTTTTGTGTTGTTTTGTACAGAGGTTTCTTTTTTCCCGCGTGTGAAATTAGCATCTCAATTGTGAGCATCTCACAAATAAACTCCATATAAAGTGGCATCTTGTATAGTTCTACAGTTCTTGATAAGTCTTAATAATACTTCTGTCGATTTTACTATCGAAAACGCATTTTGAAAAAATAAGATGCTGACTTCGCAAAATGAATCATAGCATCTCATCAAATTTCGCAAATTTGACGATGCCAGAGTTGAAATTGAGAGTGTTCTACATCTTAAACCTATTCTGTAAATAGTTATTTCGGTAGAATCAAATTCGAATCGCTAACATTGGATGTAACCAGAATATCCGTAGATGAGTGAGATGCTGTAACATTGCTGCGAAGGTCGTACGAAGATTTTAAACGATAACTAGAGGTCCCTCACCCAAGCTCTGAAAGTTCTTGTGTGAGTCTTTCAAACATCCTCAATAATTATGAATCATTATTATAAAAAAAAATATCTATACAGGAGTGAGATGCTATGGTATAACTGCGAGTTTTGGGTCGTATAAAGCTTTTAAACGATAACTAGAGCTCCCTCAGACAAGGTCCAATAAAATGCTGGTCCTTACAACATCCTCAATAATTATAAATCATTCTTATAAATAAAATATCCATACAGGGCTGAGATGGTGCGGTATAACTGAGAGTTATGGGTCGTATGAAGCTTTTAAACGATAACTAGAGGTCCCTTACATAAGCCCCGAAAGCGATCTAGTATTTCAAACATCTTTAATAATTATGAATCATTGTTATAAAAAAATATCCGTATAGGAGAGAAATGCTATGGTATAAGTGCGAGTTTTGGGTCGTATGAAGTTTTTAAACAATAACTAGAGGTCCTTCACACAAGATCGGAAGGAGTTCTGGTCTCTAAAACATCGTCAATAATTATACATTTTCTATAGTTAAAAAAAATTGTCATATTTTGTGCGGATTGTGTGCCTGAGGATTTACTCTATCCTAGTGCACTAATAGTGCACTAATCCTAGTGCACTAATGCACAACGTCCTCGGAGACCCTAGTACAGAAGCCCCATTTGCCCATTCCGAACCATCCGTAAAAAGGCTCGAACTACCCTTCCACCCAAGCCACCGTCTTACCCGATACGTCACGCGTACTCACAAATTTTTCTCCTTTCTTTCTTCTTTTCAATTTGACATGTAGCGTTCCTGGCCTTCATTTATCGCTGTCAGGGGACACTAGGCAAGGGTCTCAACCGTGTATCGCAATACTCAAATAGTGAAAGGAAAGAAAAAAGAAGCAACTCTCCGCCGCGAATTAGGAAACCAAGGAGTGTACGACGTAAACGCTATTGTCAGTGAGCTATTTTTATGGCAGCCTCGTATTATGTGATGAGGAAAACGGCGGCAAAATCGAGGTTGCGCGTCAGGCGATAAGTGCACTTTATATAATCAAAATGTCTTGTACGTAGTCAGAGTGGTTGCAAAAAAAATGTCATAAGTATTAAACGTGAAAAGTGAGCAGCCTCAATTGCCCTTTAATTCAGATGTGATGTATATGTTGGACTCTGGGGGGAAAATTGCACAGTAGAAGGCATGTCTGTGGGTGTGTGTGTATGTGTACATGTACACACACACATATATGCGCGCGCGCGCGCGTGTGTGTGTGTGTGTAAATACACAACAACAACAACAACAACAACAACAATAATAATAACAACAACAACAACGAGGATAATAAAAACGAGAGTACAGCGGGAGATTCGAAGGAAACGTGCTTGAAGATAAATCGATTCGTCGTCGTTCGCCCGGGTTTCTCCTCCGAGCGTAGACTCCGCGCATATAAGAGCCAAGAGGACACGAGTGACATAGCTCCAGGGAGCAGGAAGATATAAAGAGATTGCGTATGTAGTGTGGCGAGAGCGTCAATCAGCGTACGTTGAAAGCGAATCTCAATTATACCTTGTCTCATCGTTATACGGATTCGCCGAGAGAGAGAGAGAGAGAGAGAGAGAGAGAGAGAGAGAGAGAGAGAGAGAGAGAGAGAAAGGAGAGAGTCACAAAAAAAAGTTGACGCAGTCTCGCACACGCTCTACATAAATGCACATACTAATATTTATCCAAGGTTTCACATCATAATACAGATGTGTGTATGCACAGTCTGGAGAGCGTGTGTCACATGGACGTGAGGTATCATGGACCCGACAGCGAGTCGCGTTAATTACTCTCATCCACTCGATAATTACGAAAAGTATGCACGTTTTATTGCCTCATCCGATAATAACGACGATAATGATAAAATCGCTGCAATGATAAATGAAATAATGATAATAATAATGATAATGCGCGAGGTAGAGACGCCCCATCAGACGCGATCAATCATAAAGGACAGCCTCTTTGTCAATGAGCGGAATTGACCAACGTCCGCGAGCGGCCCGAGAGATACACGAGTGAACTTTTGACGAGCCGTGTGCGCCGACTGCCGCGATGATATCTTGCGCCGGAATGAACGTGAAAGTGCTCGTTTTTATTGCGGGTAGCGCAGCGAGTCAACCGATCATACGAGGAACATTTTTATTGAAAATGAGAATAGTCTGGAAGTTGAAACTCAATGAACATTTTTTTTTACACAAATACAAAAAGTTCAATTTTTTGTACTTTTGTCATCTTGTTTGTTGTGTTGTTATTCGTTATATTTATTTTTCATATTTGGGAGGTTTTGGAAAGTTTGGAGGCTTGAAGAAAATCCTAAAAAACTTTCGAATGATTCTCGTAGCCAAAACTGACGAAAAATGCTGGATGCTAGCAAGTTTTGATAGGGTTGAACTTTGCATCGATGGAATGTAACGAAAATTTTTTCTTCATGATTTTTATTGCAATCTAAAATCATGTTTTGTCGATTTCGAATTGTAGATTTCTGTATAAGGGTGGCGAAAAAATGTTTCAGTGACATGACTGTTGAAGTTTGCATCGTCGGAATGCGACGAAAATGAATTTCCTTTTATTTCCCAAATTTTCTTTGGCAAATTTAAGGGGTTTTCTCACTTTAAACGCTAAAAAAGGGCTATTTTCATGATTTTTTTGATAGGTTTATATTATCGATATTGATACAAAAGGTACACTTAATAAATGCACTTTCGAAATATATTTAAAAAAAAGAATTATGTATTTATGTAACCCAAACAAACTTTGAACGCGTCTTTCTCGAAACAACGTTTTTTGACGGCTCGTTGATCAAATCTTCGAAACTGCCGATCCTTATGAAATTTTAACCACATATTCTTTACTACTATAGCTATAGCGCATATCAAGGATTAAAAAAAAATTGATATATGCTATTTTATTGGCCAAAAACGGTGAAAAAAACGTTTTTTTTGTTTTTTTTTCCAAAAATGTCCGCCATTTTCGTATTTTTGCATAAATAAAAAATCGTATGATATGCGCCATAGCCATTAACATATACTGAATCTAAAACGGTTTGATTTTTTTGTTTCGGATGATGCATCTCCGCGATTTCATCAACAGCGCAGACCTACAATTTTTTAGGACATTTTTTAAACTACCATTTTCGTCTATAAATAGTGACTTAAATAAATATATATATATATTTTTATGTACATTAGGGTGATTCGTTTCAGGGCAACTTTTTTTTTCGACCCATCGTGCCCGAAAACCTTTACTTGGTACCCAAAAACGAACTTTCGTGAAAGGGGGGTGTTGTCAAAAAATATTTCGAGGTCGCGAATCAAAATTGAAGGTTTCCCATTTGATTAACATTGAAAAAAATGTTTTTCTCACTATTAGTGTTACCATTCCGCGAATTTTGATATCGCGATATTTTCCAAGTGGGTTCTCATAGGAAATATGATACTCCACAATAAAGTTCATTGAGCCATGGCCGTAAATTCAACCGTTTTAGCGGCATCATTATTTCAAGTGAATACTGTGCAAAATATCTATTCAAACGGCTGTAACGCCTAAGCTATTAGATATATCGAAAAAAATTCAGATGAGAACTTTGTAGAGAAGGTAATTTTCTACAAAAAAGTCTTATAAGCCGAGCCCGAAAATTCAACTCTTTCTCAGCTATAGGTGGATGAAGTAAAATAAATAGATTTTTTTAAAACAAAAACAAATCTATTTATTTTACTTCATCCACCTATAGCTGAGACAGAGTTGAATTTACGGGCTCGGCTTATAAGACTTTTTTGTAGTAAATTACTTTCTCTACATAGTTCTCATTTGAATTTTTTTTCGATATATCTATTAGCTCAAGCGTTACAGCCGTTTGAATAGATATTTTTGTACAATATTCACTTGAAATAATGATACCGCTGAAACCGTTGAATTTACGGACATGGCTCAATGAACTTTATTGTAAAGTATCATATTTCCTATGAGAACCCACTTGGAAAATATCGCAATATCAAAATTCGCGGAATGGTAACACTAATAATGAGAAAAACATTTTTTTCAATGTTAATCAAATGGGAAACCTTCAATTTTGATTCGCGACCTCTAAATATTTTTTGATAACACCCCCCTTTCACGAAACTTCGTTTTTGGGTGCCAACTAGAGGTTTTCGGGCACGATGGGTCAGAAAAAAAAAGTTACCCTGAAACGAATCACCCTAATGTACATAATAAGTGTTGCAACTTTCATATCAATATCTATAATATAAACCTATCCAAAAAATCATGAAATTACCCTTTTTTAGTGTCTAAAGTGAGAAGACCCCTTAAAATTTTTATTCAGCGATCTACAACCTAAATCTGCAGAATATGATTTTGCATAATGATGAAAGCACGACATGTGAAGGATGCAAACGGCAACCCCATTCGGTGAGTACCGAAGCTTGAGTCTGCCGGAAGGAATTTGGCCAATTGAATTTGGAATTTGGCTAGTGGAATCAAGGAATTTTGCGTTGGTGGAATGCAATTACATTGCATTCTAACGATGCAACCGTCAACCTCGTGCAAGTTGATGATACAAAAAAAAGGAATTTTCATTGCCTCGCCTGAATGCAACGAAAATTCTTTCTTAGCAATTTTTGTTCCGATCCAAAATCATGTTCTGTAGATTTCGAATTTTACGTTTCAAAATAAGAATCCGAAAAAATACTTTAGTGACATGACGTTGAAGTTTGCATCGTTGAATGCAAACAAAATGAATTTCTTTTTATTTCCCAAATTTCCTTTGGCAGATTCAAGCTACAAAAATCACGCAAATATTTTCCCGAATTTTTAATCAGCGATCTACAACCTAAGTCTGCAAAATAAAATTTTTTATAATAATGAAAGTGAGAAATGAAGAATTTTCGTTGCATCCCAACGATGCAATCGCCAACCCCATTCAGTGAGTCCCGAAGCTGAAGCCTGCCTGAATGAATTTGGACAGTAAAAAGAAAGTAATTACATTGCATTTCAATTATGCAACCTGCAACCTCATGCAAGGATACAAAAAAAGAACTTTCATTGCATTCCAACTATTCAAACTTCAACATTACAAAAAAGAGCAGTCTCTTAGACTCCACACTTCTGGTCGTTGCCTGTCATTGCGTGCCCCATTTATTCCGCTCTTTAGGTTTGTAATAATATCGCTGATTTTTACTCTTTTGATCACGCAGTTTATAAAAAATAATATTAAATCATCGTATCCCACTGGAAGTGTCTGATCAGCGTGAAAACGCCAGATCAACGGACAACGACCCCGACCAATTTGAAGATTTTCCATGAAGACACCAAGCAGCCTGAGCGCCGCGGTGTCTAGTCATCTTGCCGGAAGATTTGTAATCTGTGGCAGTCGAGTGGCTCTGACAGGGAAGCTGGGCACCTGAGACGTATCAATGGACGCGTTTCTCTCGATTCGCTCACAGAGGATGGTCAGCGTGTCGTATGTCATTCCCTTTCCCTAGACGGCGAACGACCTCTCTCCCTGTCCATCTCCCTCCATCTTTTCTTCCGTTACGTCAGCGACTTGACAATTTCATCTTTCGGTGCGGCCCGTAAGCACCCAAAACGCGACAAAATCGACGCGTATCGGATTAAGGTAGTACCTCCACAGAAGAGTTGAATTAAGAAATGGTTGAAATTTGACATATATGTTATTTAATACATTATCCAAACATCTGTGCAATTTGAATAAGTTTGACCACCCCAAACCTGAGATATTTACACTCAAAGTTGGCTTGGTTTACACGTAACAAATGCGTTATGATGGGCAAACGGAGCATCATTAATTTTACCGTCAAAACTAAAATTAAGAAATTGATAAAAAACGAGGATAAGCTAGAGTAAGCTATCACGAATAATGTGAAAAAAAATGAGAATGATTCACCATCTAGTCTCCAAGATATAACCATGAAAAGCCCTCACAATTTTGGTGCAAAGCCTGGCAAAGCCTGGAAAAAAAAACAATTGGGGCAAAGCCTCGACAGTCCCGGCAAAAAGTTTACTGGCAATGGTAGATCAAAAACACAATATAAAATATATTTTACGGCAATAAATGATATCCATCGTATTACCTACTAGTACCGAGTCAATATTGCGTAGTTTTTAATTTTATTTATTACTAATTAAACCAATTATCAATCTTTTAAACACGAACATGGTATGTAAACTTTTGGTTGAGATTTTCGCAGAGGAACAACCTTAAGTCTTGAGATCTCAGCGCGAGACGAGAATAAACTTGTAGTATACAGACGTAGTTGCCTAGACAGTTGAAGGCAGTCCTGTATACACGTATCTTTTTTTCTTTCGAGTCCCGCACGAAGCGATTATTTCTTCCAGGGCGCAGTGATGCGGATGTAGGTCAAATGGATATTCCTGGTGTGCGGGGGACGATGAGAAACGACAGGGGAGAGCCTCGATGGCCCTTGTAACATGTTATATCTGGACCACGCGGCCACCCGTTGAGAGCATCGCTGCATCATGCTCCGAATGGAACGGACGAACAGACCCTGGATCATCAAGACAAAGAGGAAGAGTCGAAATCAAATTGGGCCCCTCGAATTTGATACATGCTCCGTATATATAAATCATTAGGCAGCCCGATGACTCTGCATTCCCGTCCTGGGCGTACGAGGACCCGAAGAACCAGCCAGACACGAAGCACCCTCGAGATACACAATGATGAAGGTATTCGTACCAGTACACCAGGTACCAATTGTCAACTGCAGTGTACAGTGATTGGCACTCGTCAAACGTTCCTGAATCATACGTAGATCTTTGTCTCGTCGCGTGTCTTCATCTTGTCGCGCGTGCCTCACTGTTTTCCATCGTAATCAGATGGCGCGTTTTCTTTTTCTCCCCGACATGGCATTCCGACACATAAGCCTCGTTCGCTCGACTTTACAATCCCAAAGTTGGAAACTCTTGACATCAGAACCCGAAGAGGGTTGGAATTTTTCCGCTTTCCTGTTCCAATTTTGGGATTTAAAAAAACTCCGGTCGGAAGACGACCGTCTTCGGGTTCTGATGTCAAGAGTTTCCAATTTTGGGATTAGAAAATCAAAGAACTCTCTTTTGGAATTTGGAGGAGTCAATCGGACTCTCTCAATATCTTGCGTCCTAGGATAGTTCATCGAAAGATAGGTTGAAGGTGCAGAAACCGTTTTGGCGTTTTGGAGTTTTGGAGTCTCAGTGCCACGGCTCGGAGCTTTAAGGGGCTATACCAGTGTGAGACTTTTAAAAAATAAACTTTTTTTTGCCTTTTTCGACAGTTTATACTTTCAAGAATATCATTATTATTTATATCAATATTATTTTATCTTGCAAAAATCGATAGTTAAATCTTTAAACGCGTTTTTCTCGAAATGAGATTTTTCAAATTTGCTGACATTGTAACTCAAAGAACAATTGTCCGATTGACTTGAAATTTGAACTGAGTACTCTTGAATATATTTACTCTACAATGACGTAGGATATTTTTGATTGGATGAAAATTGACGATTTGGCATGAAAAAAACGACCATTTCATAGGCAAGAAAACAGACGTTTTTTTTCATAACTACGTTATTTTGTTAGATTTTGATATTTTTCGAAAATCCTACGCCATTGTACAGGAAATACCTTCCAGTTTAACGACATTTTTTCTTTTTTCGCTTTCAGCTACTCAATCGGCAGGAATCATGTCAGCAGTGGAGGAACTTTTTTTTTTGGCGTCTCCGAAGGCAGCGCATAAGTCGCTTGGATCTCAATATTTTTCTATGAAAAAATTATGTAATATAGGTCAAATATAGCCAAATATATTCTTAATTTTCCGAAACATTTAATTGAGTACCTTTCTTCCAAAAAAATCCCGAAAATCACCAAAATTTTCAGCGTTCACACTGGTATAGCCCCTTAATGAGCTCCTGCTCCACTTTTTCCGAAATTCTAGGAAAAGAAATAACTAGTCCGGCAAGACCTCCCTTCGCCGTTATCCAATAAAGTTTCCGAAGAACTTTTCAATTTAATCGCTTTGCCATTCCAATTTTGGGATTAAAAAATAAAAAAAATCTCCAGTTAAAAGACCACCCTCTTCGGGTTCTCTCATGTCAAGAGTTTCCAATTTTGGGATTACACAAATAAAAAACTCCCTTATACAATTTGGATGTCCATCAGACTATTCCAACACCTTGCTTCTTAGTATAATTCATCAAATGATAGGTTGAAGGTGCGGAAATCGTTTTGGAGTTTCGACGTCACAACTTCGAACTTTAATGAACTGCTGCCCTATTTTTTTTTTCGAAATTCTTACCTAGGAAGTTTTTTTTTCGTAACTAGCATCTCTTTTGTTTTTATTCCACGACTTTGATTTGGCATCAGAGGAGTTCCGGTGAGACCTTCCTTCGCCGTTATCCAATAAACCGGCAAAATCTATGTTTTCAACGTCAGCCGTAACGTAGACTCTGAGTTCTTGTTTTTTTTTTTTTTTTTTTTTCATTTTATTTTATTTTCCATTTTTTCGTAGAATGCATCGGTCTCGCAGGGTTCAAAGTCTTGCGCGATTCAAACGAATGAATAAAATTCAGCGATAGTCGCGGCGACCTCAGAGAGACAGGGGCAGCAAGGGAGAGCGAGAGGGAGGCAGAAAGAATGTTTCATGCCGCGGATTGCATGCGTGTTTCGTAATATATAATATTATATATGCGTACATACGGACATAAATAAAAATTATATATATATATATAGATAATTGCTATATATATATATATATATATATATATATATATATATATATATATATATATATATATATATATAGCAACATATGTAAAACACACGTGAGACAACGCAGAAGATGGCAAGAGCTCGCTGATGATTGAGCAGAGAAACGCGGGAGGCACACCGCGAGCTACAAACTCTCTCGCGACAGCAGGTGGAAGCGAAATAAATTTTGTGCACTATCGCGCGAAATCGTTTTTGCAGATTCACACACGAGAGTTGTATATGCGTCCACTTCGGCTTGTCATCCTCTTTTTTTTCTTTATCTCTTTCCTTCTCTCTCTCTCTCTCTCTCTCTCTCTCTCTCTCTCCCCCCTGGAGCACGTACATGCACACGTGAGTGATTTAAACCCCCCGCCCCCCTCGCGTATGATATAACACGCATAACGCCGGTTCTCCTCAGAGTGTCCGATTACGCAACGGCGAAAAAACTCGAGTGCGCCATAACGTGCGACTGAGCAAAAAAAAAATAAAATAAAAAGAAGCACGAGAGAAAAACAGATAAACTGAAAACGACGCGTGAAAAGAATTCCCGGGAATTCCACTTTTGCAGTTAATTCGGTTGTATTTTTTTTCGAATTTCTAACATTTTTTCCCTCCGTTTTTACAGTATTTTTGTTTTCTTTTTCATTAAATTCCACGTTGGGCAAGTCATCGAGCAAATATAGTAGTCGATATCGCAATTATATACAACTAAATATATATATATATATATATCGAGGCATCATAAAATCAAGTCATAAAATGCATCGCCCATGGTTCTACGATAAATCCCCCGATGTTGAAAACTAAACTAAAAGTACACTGAATTTTATTATGGCTGTACTTGGAATCCAATTGTTTTCCGATGGATCTTGCGGTGCAATCGTGCCATATTCGTGCAATTTATTGTCAGTCTTGTTACCGCTGCACTTTCTGTGCTCAACTACATACGCGCGCATACACACACTCATATATATATATATATATATATATATATATATTGAAGTTCTTGTAGCATAGACAATGTGCCAGATACGGGAATACGAGAGGGAGAATGTCGAGCGCGTTTCCGGATTTTTTAGCTCCATCTGTATAATACGTTATATATATATATAAATATATACAAATGTATATATAAAACACAAAACTAATTTTACGGAGTCCTTCGTTTATCGCGTTGCGCGTCATTCATGTCCCCTCTTCTGCACCGTTTATACATTCATTGTCACCCTGTATATGTATATATGGATGCGTGTATATATATATATATATATATATATATATATATATATATATATATATATATATATATATATATATACACACGCACATACATACATATATATATATACAGGGTGACAATTATAAGGTGGACATGTGTATTTTGAGGGTCTTGCGCAAAGATTTTGCGACCAAGGAAAGTATTATTTTCAATAATTTTTCAAGTCCTCTTGGAAAAAAAATATTGCGAATGTTCGCTATGAATAGTATTTGCCAGAAAAAAATTGTCCATTCTAGAAAAAAAAATCCATTTTAGGTACCGTAAAATGAAGATAGTTCAATTCCAAATACGAAACACGCGAGAAAAACTTTTTTCGTGTGTCTCGTCATCGAGAAAAAAAAATTATCGAAGATGCGTTTTGAAGTGGATCGATGGTCTATAATTCCGTCAAAAAAGTTTTAGGAATTTAATTGTCTTCATTCTACTGAATTCAAAATAGAATTTTGATTTGTTTCCAGAATGCGCAATTTTTTCTGACTTTACAACTTATATTACTACTCGTTACAAAAATACTCCTCATTTTTTCCGAGAGAACTTGAAAAGCATTGAAATTTTTTTTTGTCGCAAAATCTATGAACCAGACTCTTAAAAACATGTGGCCACATTGTAATTATCACCCTGTATGTAGAGAGATACTTTTTTGACGTCACCGCCCAACTTTTATTTCACTCCGCGTTTCCTTTTGTCTAATGACAGACAATGAGGTTCTGCCACAGTGAAGACCACGTATAGGAAGTCTCTCCCGAGTCGCTTTATGGAAACGGGAGACAGCACACGTGTGTCGCGTTAGCCTTAACAGGTTGAGAAGTCATCTCTCGTATACGCGACACCGAGCTCACAAGTGCGGAGGTGCACTCGAGAGACTTGTGCATCCGGAATGAAAAGGGCCCGGAATATAAATGATCGAGGGTGTTTTTTAAGGGGATATGCCAGTGTGACATTGTAAAAATCGATTTTTTTTGCCTTTTTCGACAGCTTATACTTTCAAGAATATAAGATGCGATTTTTATACTTTCAAGATTTTTATACTTTCAAGAATATGAAATGAGATTTTTCAAATTTGCTGACATTGTAATTCAAAGAGCAATTATCCGATTGACTTGAAATTTGAACTAAGTACTCTTGAATATATTTACTCTACAATGACGCAGGATATTTTTGATTGGATGAAAATTGACGATTTGGCGTTGAAAAAAACGACCATTTTATAGGCAAGAAAACAGACTTTTTTTTCATAACTACGCCATTTTGTTAGATTTTGATATTTTTCCAAAATCCTACGTCATTGTACAGGAAATACATTGCAGTTTAACGACATTTTTTTCTTTTTCGGTTTCAGCTACTCAATCGACCGGAATCATGTCAGCAGTGGAGGAACTTTTTTTTTGGCGCCTCCGAAGGCAGCGCATAAGTCGCTTGGATCTCAATATTTTTCTATAAAAAAATTATGTGATATAGATCAAATAAATCCAAATATATTCTTAATTTTCCGAAACATTTAATTGACTACTTTTCTTCCAAAAAATTCCCAAAAATCACCCACATTTTCAGCGTTCACACTGGTACAGCCCGTTAATAAAGGGCACGATAGGCTCGATTCTCATTGTCTCGAATGGCGACTCGAGTGATCGTATTGCTACGAACAATTAGACGATGTTGAACCTTGCATCGTGGCATGCAACGGAAATTAATTTTTAATTTTTATTTCTACAATGTCTTCACCATCCGAAATCTTATCTTGCAAATTTTGGCTGCAGACTTCTGATGAAGGTCTCAAAGAACATTTGAATGACTTGTGTTGCCCAATTTTACCGAAAAAAAGTGCGGTATACTGAGATTTCGTTGCATTCCAACTGTGCAAACTCTAATATCACAAAGTTGGAGAATCCAGGAGACTGGATGGGAAAAAGGGGTCAGGGATGAATGTTGATCCGGTCATGAGAAAATTTCGATACTCCGACGTATTTCGCCGCGCGCGATCTCAGAGCTTATAGGCCGCGTGCGCTAAATCGATTGCCCCCCGGAGCATTCTAGGTTGGCGAAAAATTCGAAGTGATAAATTTGCGGAGCACTCGCGAGCTGTGTCCCAGAAACTCAAGACGGAGAAACGTTGTTCGATTGTTTTCTTATTGAGGAAATAAAAACGAGAAAGAGAGAGAGAGAGAGAGAGAGAGAGAGAGAGAGAGAGAGAGAGAGAGAGAAGTCTTCGAATCAAGATAGGAAAGTGCATAGCCACGGCCTAACCCAATGCCCGGCTAAGATCGGGCACAGCACACATCGAGGGTGAATATATATGTATACAGGGTGGCCCGAAAAGAGAACTCCAAAAGGAAAATTTACATGCCTCGTATCAATACCTATCCCAATCACCCCCATGTGTATCCTACATGCTATTGAAGTTTGCATCGTTGGACTGCAACGAAAATCTGTTTTCTTCGTATTACCGATGTTTTTTTACATATTTAGACTACAAAAATTACTGAAATATTTTCGAAGATTCTCATTAAAAATCTATAATTAAAACGTGCGAAAGAAAATTCTAGACAATAATCAAAGTAGAGAAATTAAGATTTTAGACAATAATCAAAATAATGAAATCAAGAATAAAAATAAAGAATCGAAATCAAAGAAAAGAAATAAAGAAAACATGCCGAAAATTAAAAAAAAAAATGTTGCATTCCACAGATGCCAACTTCAGCACCACTGTTCTACGATCTTTTTTAGTTTTTGAGAAAAAGCATTCAATTTCTTTTGCGTGTTTTCCTGTAGCATAGCTTGAATTTTCTTCTCTTTTGTGTATGTGCTTTCCTCTTAGAGGTTTTCAGCAGCAATTGGGAGTCATTTAGACTGGTATTTTGTTTAGGTATATCATCTGAACTCAACTGAAGAGATCTAGTGAATAGACTAGTATTTTGATTTATCATCTGAACTTCAGCGACTGATCAACTCAAAGCTACTTTTTAAACTTTCGATTAAAATCAAACACATCTACGTTAGTGTTCAGCTAGTCATTTATTTATCGGTCAACAGTGCACTTCATAACTATAACACAAGAGAAAAAAATCACGAGCCAAGTACATAAACAAAAGCGAAAAACAAAGAACTGTTTTTTTTCTCGAAACGTAAAAAAAGATCGTAGAACATACGTGGGGATAATTTGCGTAGGTATTTTCGAGCCACCCTATATACCCATATATATATATATATATATATACAGCAACGTGACGTTGCGAGGATGACAAAAGTGTGCCACAGCGAGAGCGAGGTGCGCGCACGTAACTACCCTCGGTATATCTATACACGCGTACGTACCTACCAATGTCTGGCAGAAAGGCCTTAGCCCGCAGGATTTGACGTTTTCAGCCTTGCCAATTACGATCTTCTGTCAGCCAATATACCTACTACTTACATGAGAGGAATACTATACCGGTGGAACGCGTCGCGTAGATTTTCTCGCGCGGTTCTCGCGAGCGAGTGTCCGGTCGCTGTCGATGCACTCTCGATGCAGTTTGCGCTCGTTGCAGCGAGTACACGATTGCCTGTGGCCCTCTCTCTCTCTTACTCTCTCTCTCTCTCGCTCTCTCTAGCATCAGCAAAGTATTGCGTGCCGATCATAACATACACACACACACACACACACACACACACACACACACACACACACACACATTATATCTGTTCACCGAATACGTGTACAGTGTATGCCCTAGGTATGTACCGAACCGTACAGACGGTCCAGAGTGTGAGAAATATTATCCTTTGATCTCGAGGCGCGCGCGCTCGCCGCCGTTTTCACTCGCGAGAGACAGTGAATTAACGACTGGCTCGCTTGTATAGTTAGGGAGCTGTGTATCGTGCATGCACGGCGTTTATAGCGTGAATTATCCATATGTGAGTGCGTGTGCGTGCGTGCGTGCGTGCGTGTGCGGGTGTGTGCGTGCAGGTGTGTGCGTGTGGGTTTGTGCTTGCGGGTGTGTGTGCGTGTGCGTGTGTGTGTGTGTGTGTGAATATATACGGAGCCAACAAACCGGCCCGCTTCGCTAGCCCGCGAGCTTCGGCTCACCCAACCCAGGTTATCAGACATCGAGGTACATGCATTTTGTACGCACAAGTATGTATGTATGGTAATTTTGGCCACAGCTGTAAATGAATAAATAAATAAGTATTTATGTACATACATATGTGTGTGTGTGGGTGTATATATATAAATATATATATATAGCAACCAACACCGGTGGTTGGGCGGTCGGGGTTTGGCTGCGGCGATCCTTCGCATAAGCACCATTGTGCATGGCCAATACTCGAAGGGGCGACCGCTCAGCCGTGCACTGGCGACGCATCAACCAGTTAATGGAAGGCTAATACTTCTGACACCTTGATGTAGATGCTCGTGTAAAGTATCTGTGCACCAGAGTATCAGAAGAATATAGGGCCGTCTATACCGGCACGGGTTTTGCACAGTTTCCTCGTGCCCTCGGCAAAGCCGGTTAAGGGCTCAAGGGGTAAGGCCACAGCAGAATTTTGAAACAATCGATTTTCTTCGCTGAAACGGTGCTTTATCATAAGAATGAGTTACTATTCGATTTATAGCGAGACATTTTTTTTCCCACCGACTTTGAGCCTATAACGTAAGCCCACCTTTGGCACGGCCATAGAGTACCTTAAACTTTAAACGCGTTTTTCTCGAAACAGCTTTTTTCCAATTGGCGTGACAAATAACCTCAACAATTTTCACTCGATTTACTTCAAATTTAAAAGTTTTGTTTCTAATTGCATTTCGCAGAGAAGTACGTACGGAATTTCTGATTAATCGAAAACTGTTCATTTTATGAGCAGTTTTATACGAAATTTTTCACCTATGATTCATTCAAATACCTACAACTTTTGAATAAAACAATATTTTTTTTATTCCGTGCGTACTTCTCTAGGTATTCTAATGAAGATTGGCGAGAATTTTTGTTTTTTGTTCTAGGTAAAAAAATTGTGGATGCTAAATATCACGCCGCGCAGTGCCTCAAAAAAAAAGATAACAAAAGAAAATATTAGTAGTCGACCATTTTGTACATCTAAAAAAATATATATATATTTTCTAACAGCTTGATATTCATTCTAAATAGATGTGTAATTAATTTTATGAGTGAGTCACTTATTCATATGAAAAAAAATTGTTAAATTCGCACATGATTTTATACCCGTTACTGTGGCCTAACCCCTTAAGACGACTGTGGACGCAACGGAACGTTAGGTTAGATTAGCGAAATGCGGCTAGGGTAATACATAAAAGCTCGCAAGGGTATACGTTGGAGCGCAGAAAAAAAAATATATATGTAGCTAAAAGTATCATGCACTCTTGTTATAATCTCACGATCCCAAACGATTGCACAGTTAGTTCAGTAAAAGAGACGAAAACCCGGCACTTTCAGCGTAGAATATGAATTTTTGACTGAACGTAGATGGTTGCATACTGAAAGTGACCCCAATAAAATGGTGGCCCCCAATTCACCCTAACCCTAAGAAATAGGGGTTGAAAACTTGAAAATCGCCGTATCTCGATAATCAAAAGTTGTGTGAAATAATAAAATACGTATGAAGTTTCTTGACGTCTAATCCCCTAGCTTTGAAAATAGCGGCACAAAAACACGAGAGCACCACAAACCCAGACAAGGACGCAGCGATATGTCTACTCCGCTCGCACACGCATCAACCCCGAATTTTCGAATCGTTTTTGTGGCGCTATTTCCAAAGATAGGGGGTTGGACGTCGGATAACTTTATATGATTTTTATTATTCCAAACAACTTTTGTTTGAAACCTTAATTGATCGGGCTATTAATTATCGAGATACGGCGATTTTTAAGTTTTCAACCCTTATTTCGTAGGGTTCGGGGTTCGCGAGGTGACGGGCAACATTTTATTGGGGTTACTTTCAGTATGCAACCATCTACCTTCAGTCAAAAATTCATATTATATACTAAAAAGTGCTGGGTTTTCGTTTCTTTTATTGGACTAAGTAGAAGGGACGAGCGTATGGGGTGTTAGAAAAATAGCATCAAAGTTTCCATCGTTGGAATGCAATGATTTAAAAAAGAATTCTTTCTTCATGTTGATGCTTATCCAAACCCTACTTTTTTTCAAATTCAGGTCGTAAATCTCTGATAACAATACGTAAAATCGTTTGGGTAATCTTCACACCAAAAAAAATAACAATTCACAAGAATTCATTTTCGTTGCATTCCAAAGATGCAACTTTCAACATCGTTCGTTGGAACGGAATGAAAATTTCCTAACCCAAATTTTTCAGAATCCTTAAGGGTCTGCATAAGCGTGAAATTTCGAAAATATAATTTTTTGTTTAGGGTCTTGACTTTAATTTGAGACGAACGTTTGGTAAAAATTCCAAAAATTGATCGAATTATGACAATTTTTGTGGTCACATCATTATCACAGAACATATCTAATCTAGAACAAAATCTAATCGTCCCATTCACGTCATATTCGAACAGAGCATAGTTAACGTTTTGATTTTTCCATGCCTAATTTATATCCATTTGATGATAAGAGATGAAATATTCGGAGGAGGCGGAATTGGCGATCAAGAGGTGGGGAAGTGTCCGCACATGA
Organism: Ophion slaviceki; assembly: GCA_944452715.1. Lineage (NCBI taxonomy): Eukaryota > Metazoa > Arthropoda > Insecta > Hymenoptera > Ichneumonidae > Ophion > Ophion slaviceki. Next base: position 34,698,039 of record OX101791.1, read on the forward strand.
CACTTCCTCGTTCTCTGTGCTGGTGCCTCAAAACTACCTATAGGCCTGTATTGACGTACATACATACTTATTGCAACCAAGAGTTACGTGATGGCCTCGTAGATTTTGAAGCAGAGCTGCTGCGGAAAGTGCTGACTCGAATTATGAAAACGTCACAAAGGCACTCACTATGCGTGCAAGTGTATGCAGGTATGCACTAAAATGGCGATACGGACTACCGAGACTTCTCTCGACACTCGATATTTCCAGGCTTTTCTTCTCGTTCTTCTCATCTTCCCTTCTCCATCTCCTCCCCGTGCTGCTCCTCTGCTCCCTGCCCCTTCCGGCCAATCGTCCCATCCTCATACTCCTCTCATCGTACGAACGATGACTAATAGGTTACGCTATAATTCACAATGCTCGCACGCGTCAGGTGTGCATTAACTTAATAGCGAGAGTTTCGGAGAGGTGTTAATAACCGAGAGAGAGAGAAGCGTGAATTGCCAAGCACGTATTACAAGTAAAGCCACAAGGCGCACGCGCGAATATTCAGGAACTTCTTGACTGTTTTTTCTAAATGTTCACAAGCACTCACGTAGGTGTATGTATATATATATATATATATATATATATATTAATGTAAAATATATATATATATATATATATATAAATTGTATGGTATTCACGCCTATACGTTTTTACAAAAATATCCCTTATTACTCGAACATGCAGGATCCGCATAATCAAAGAGCCATAATTCAACGTACATCACCGATAAAGTGGATGGCAATGACGTATTCACGAGGAATGTCAATAGTGTCGAGAGATGTAGAATTTTCATTTTTTTCAATTTTCTTTTTCATTTTTTTCGAAATTTTATATTTTCCGAATTTTTGTTTGACATTTTGTGCGAGACCACTGATCCACTCTATTTCTATTGCTATCTAAACTCTTCTTTACCTGTTCTTGGTTACGGATCCCTAATGAGGATGTTCAAAAATATTTCCGCGACGTTCGTAGCCTAAATGTGCCAAAAACAAATGGTGCATTCCAACGCAGCAAACGTCAATACAATGACTCTGAAGACATTGAGGCGTGCATAATGCTGAGTATGGAGACAATTGGCGATGATGAGTAGGCCCTCGAAGTCAAACGTCTTTGAAATCATCGTTTCCCATACATATGGCTCATATTAGCAACTCGGATATTTAACAGCTTCGTGGATAGAAGACGCGGGGCTAATCGACGCGGCGGCTCTCCGCGGGACCAGAAGGTGCAGACGAGGATATTTTATAGCACGCAGCTATAACGACGGGTCTCCTCGTTCTCTTGTATATCCGCGAGCAAGAGAGAGACAGAGAGAGAGAGAGAGAGAGAGAGAGAGAGAGAGAGAGAGAGAGAGAGAGAGAGAGAGAGAGAGAGAGAGAGAAACGGATATTCATGCAAAAGGGCAATACTGCCGGCGGTGAAGCTCGTGTCGATGGTTTTCCTTGAAAGGCGCAGAGAGCCGACCACCGGCGCCTCACCACTCGCCTCCTGGCTCGCAACCTCTGACCTAAAACGCACCATCACGCGAACATTTCCGCATGCGAGAGCGCGCCGTCTCGACGAGGGAGAAGCTCCGAGTTTCTCGTTGACGTGAAAAGAGCCACAAAATGAAGAGGATTCGCGGCAAGAAGGTAACGAAGTCTCGTGTTCGTGTGCTCCACCTCGCGTTCCTCACGTCATCATCACGAAAAATACGTTGGACTCGATAGATTCGGAGTTGAGCGAAAGTCGAAAGGGTCCAGCGATACTGGAGCGACGATAATCGGGACGAGGAAAAAATTTCACCGTCAACCCAAATGTGCTTTATCGGGATCATTTTTCTTTGACGAAGAGGAAGATCGTCGAAGAAATTATTGATGTTGAGGCAATCGCTCAACGTCGGCTTTCTTCTTCCTATGAGTCTGCATGCTCGAGGAAGCCGAGGGAAAGAGGCGAAAAAAAAAACGAACGGTAATACACGGGAGGAAGATCGAAGGTAGGTCGTAAGGCAGCCTCACCATGCGCCATGCAAGAAAATCTCGTAACAATGGGTCCGTGGCGGCTTTTCTTTTTATTCTTCATTATTGTCGTCTTCCTCTTGCTACTTAGACAGGGATATGTATTGGAGGTTGTCCCAGGAACGGTCGGAGGTTGTGACTTTTAACGGTTTCCCGCATACATCGCGCTGCGGCAACACACGTGTGGCCGAGAATGAGAATAGGGCCGATATGACTGCTGTTAGGGCCCTGTTAAGGGGTTACCCCCACTTGCGATTTTGAAAAAATCGATTTTTTTTATTGCATTTTTTTGAAGTGCAATTTGAAGTGCAGTTTTTTTATGCCCGGAATAGATGACTCTATGTAAGTTTACAAAAAAAAATATTTTCTTCGCGTAAACTGAAATTGAAACTTTAAACGCGTTTTTCTCAAAATGGCATTTCTGAAGTCGGTGACCAAGATTACTCGAACACTAATGAACCGATCTTCTTGAAATTTTGCAGACTTATTTAATACATAAAAATGGAGTCTTTGATCGTTCGATTTTTTATTCGAAAAAAATGGCCGTTTTATAGCCAAAAACGGCCGTTTTTTTCGTTAAAATCGAACCATTAACTTTGACTGTCCGCCATTTTGTGAAAAATGAATATTTTTTAAAATCCTTCGATTAAAGACTCGTTTATACTTATATTTGACTAAATCCATCCGCATTTTTTTTTTTCAGACGATCCACTTCGCCGCAATGTTGGTCACCGCAAACCGTGTATATAAAAACATTATTTCATTGACGGCCATTTGCCACTAATCAATGTAATATTTTTCAATAAAAAAGTTACTGAAAGTTCTTCAAGATGTGTTCTTTAAGATGGTATATTGATCGATTAAAAAAGTTTTGTAGTTTTCTTTTAAAAAATTCATGAAAAAGGCCTTTTTTGCGCTACAAGTGGCTGTAACGCCTTAAGGACCCTGTTGGGCCCTGAGGCAGTCTATATAGATATATATTTTTTCTTCTTCACTTTTTATATTATTTGAAAACATTTCAATATCTTGAAATTATTTGGAATAATTTTTCTATTCTTTAATTATTTGAAAGTATTTTTATATATTTGAATTATTTAGAACCATTTTTTATCTTTATATTATTTAAAACTATTTTTCTATCTATAAATTATTTAGAATCTTTTTTTTATCTTTTCATTATTTTAAGGTAACACACCTCGGTAAAAAAAAATTTTGTATTTTTTTTTCATTTTCTGAAAGATACATTTGTTAAGATTGCTGTCACCAATTTTTTTCAAGAAATTTGTAAAATTGGCGGCGATACAGCATTTTATGTGAAACCGTTCGAAGCGCACGACCGCGCCGAGCGGCAGATGTGCGGCTGTGTGAACACGTTTGTCACGAAACTACGTTTTTTTTTATTTTATTTTTTTAAAGATACATTTGTTAAGAATGCTCTCACCAATTTTTTTTTAAGAATTTGTAAAATTGTTTAAGATACAGCATTTTATGTGAAACCGTTCGAAGCGCACGACCGCGCCGAGCGGCTAATGTGCGGCTTTGAACGCGTTTTTCTCGAAACTACGTTTTTCAACCTAGTTGACATCATATTAAAAACTATTCATCCGATTTGCATGCGCCAAGTCTTAAACTGTTCGAAAATCCAGTCTCTGTGGCACTACGTAGGGATTTTTTTTATAAAGGGCCCCTTCTATTTTTTTTATGAACGATGAAAGTTTGCCATGAAAATCGAAAATAAAAGTCGCTGGTCCGCCATTTTTTTAGATATCGAAATTCCCCTACGGGATGCTGTAAACCTATATGTCTAGTTTCTAAATATATGTTTATTTTATTTTGCGGATGGACCGTATATGGCTTAAACGCTGTCAACCGCCGAGCAGTAATTTCGTCGGAGTGTCCTCTTGGAAGCGGCGTACACGGCAAACTATACTTTAGATTTGAGTACAAAAATTTGTATACAGTCTTCTATATGTATATATTGACTAGTATTAATAAAATGTCTATATGTATATATTGACTAGTATTAATAAAAAAATTCCATTCATCGTTTGCTTGGAAATAATTACGAAAAATACACCCTCGTACCCAGACGAACCGTGGTGTACTGCCTTAAATCAATTTCTATATAGGATGTAAATGAATGTGTGAAAAAAAACAGTTTTTTAAAATTCCTTCCCATAGCGAAGAATCTTAATATATAAACTTTTGGAATTCCCCCGTAAAGTCAGCCTTATACGTCGACTTTAAAAGTGGCACAAACCGTCTTCACATATTTTCCTTATTTTCACCGGAAATCGTGACTTTTCTGGTGTTAGTTAAAAACGAATACGTAAAAAATGCATTAAAAAATACATTGCGACTCGATCTGTCTCCTTAGCAATACCAAAACGGAATTCTTCTTGTACTGGGAAGCGGAAAAGTGCAATTACGCGTCAGGTGCTGCGTGGTCGCGTCAGTGCTCTAATCCATTATAAAAATCCAATAAACCGATTTTTCTCACGATAGTCCGATTTATTGACTTTTGAAGACATTTCGCAACTATTCTTTACATTTCGTGCGTGAAAACCAATTTTCTTTAAGTCAAAATGAAAAAAAAAAATACATAGAAATAACTTAAGCTACCTGTACGATTTTTTCGACCATAAAACAATATTCTTAGCTATGGTCCCGAAGGAAAAAAATCCATTTCTTTTATTTTTATAAAAATAAAATACTCGAAAGTAATATATGTGGCGAATAATAAAAAGCAAAACATTTTAGATTAGCGAGTCCAAACCTCAGGCCACGTAAAAAATTCGTCATTAAAATCAATCAAGCCGATTTAAAAAAAAGGCAACCTACTACTTTTTTCGTCCCGGGAGATAAGTGGCGATACCGCAAGGAGGCGAGTACACAAAAAGTGAAGTGGAAAGGAGAAAAATACAAGATACATGTGTGCGTAGCCGTATAGACGCGGGTAAAATTGCATCTAATCGTCGAACGCCCGAACGCGCATTTATGTCGAAAGAGCGTAAAAGCAACGAGCTCCCGTAGCGCAGACACTTTACAGGATATAGGATACGCCGCGTGTGAGAAAATCGGAGATCTTCGCGCGCGTTCGCTTACGTTTATAAACGAGCACGATGCGAGGGTCCTTGCGCGCGCCAAAAAAGGTAATTCGACGTGTTCCCGCTTTGTGTAAAACATTTATGTACTTATATATATATGTACAGGGTGCCCCAAAAAGTGACGTCCGGTAGGGAAATCTAAAAGGCTCGTATCAATACCTATCCGAATGCCCATCATGTGTATTCTGCGATTTTTTTTTACTTTTCGAGAAAAAACTAGTACACGTGAAGGCAGATACGGGGTAGTACTTTTTCCCGGCTTAAGGTATTCCTTTCGCGAAGGGCCGTATTTTGCGGGGGCCCGTCTGAATAATTGGTAAGTTACAGTGGTGCTTAAGGGGGTATCCCTCTCTGGAAACTTCAAAAAGTAGTTTTTTTGCATATTCTAATAGTGTAAACGTTCAAGAATATTTTAAGACCAACCGGAAGCTGAAATACTAAAAATTGACAAAGTTACACCTATTTTAGTGGAACAGTGTGTAAAGTTAAGGACGATTCGCGTGTAACGAAAGCGGACATTAAGGGGTCTTCTCACTTTAGACGCTAAAAAAGGCTATTGTCATGTATTTTTTTGATAGGTATTTATTATAGATATTGATATAAAAGATGTTACACTTACTAAATACACTTTCGAAATTCATTTTGAAAAAAAAAAATGATTTATTTAAGTCACTATTTGTAGACGAAAATAGTCGTTAAAAAAATGTCCTAAAAATTGTAGGTTTGCGCTGTTGTTGAAATCTCGGAGATGGATCAACCGAAACAAAAAAAAATCAAACGGTGTTCGATTCAGTATGTTAATGGCTATAGCGCATATCATACGATTTTTTATATATGCAAAAACAACAAAATGGCGGACATTTTTCGAAAAAAAGAAACAAAAAAACGTGTTTTTTTTTCACCGTTTTTGGCAAAAAAATAGTAAATATCAAAATTGAAAAAAAATCCTTAATATGCGCTATAGCTATAGTTGTAAAGAATATGTGGTTAAAATTTCATAAGGATCGGTTCAGTAGTTTCGAAGATTTTATCAACAAGCCGTCGAAAAACGTTGTTTCGAGAAAAACGCGTTTAAAGTTTGTTTGGGTTACATAAATCATAAAAAACTTTTTTTATGTATTTCGAAAGTGTACTTATTAAGTGTAACAATTCTTATATAAATATCTATAGTATAAACCTATCGAAAAAAATCATGAAAATAGCCTTTTTCAGCGTCTAAAGTGAGAAGACCCCTTAAAGCAAAAGAACGCTCAAAAGAGGCCCAAACTGCCTGCAGATTGCATAGATAAGGTGGGCAACACGATCTCGATTATGAGGAAGGCCACTCATATGTTGCCGGTATGGGACCATATGGTGGTGGTGGTGGTATCGCTGACTAGCGGTAAGGCGACAATATTTCACAAGATCGTGTAAAATATGTACCAAAACTTTGAACGCGATTATTTCGAAACTACATATCTCGAAACGGCGGGATTGATATCGTGAGTAAATTTCACACTGTTGACTTGAATTTGCACAGTTCCCGAGTACAAATATTGTCAGGCTGGCCTGATATTTGATCCAGGTCTGATCACGTTGTAGCACGGCGGCCTTACTAAAGGTATGCCTTAATTTGCCTGATCCGGCTGATGTCAGGCCATAGTCAGGCAACTGGATGTACGGTCTCTTCGAGTTGCCTGATCCGGCTAGCTTCGAGTTGTACTCAAGCAACTGGATTTACGGCTCAAGTCAATTAGCCTGACCCGGCTAGCATCAGGCGATGGGTCAAGCAACTGGACTTGTACAGTTTGGCGCTAAACACATGCCTAACCTCATCTTGTCAAATGCTAGAGACACACGAGAGAAGCACGAGGCATATACATAAGTCAGTATAACAATAATTTTTTTTCAAAGACTTTTAAAATTATTATATCTATAAGTATGAATTAGTTTAAATCCATGACTATGAATTAATTTTAAATTGATGACTATAAAATAACATATGACTATAAAATAATCATGTGCAGGTTAACCCGGACAGGATAGGCCAAACAAATAATGGTAAGTTGACAGCGTAGTTTAGTTCAGGAAACGTAATGCTATTGGTGAAGGTTAGTCCATTCGAAATGCATTTCGAATGCACATTGCATTCACTGAACTGTACTACGCAGTCAACTTACCATTGTTCGGTTGGCCTACGCTGTCCGGGCTAACCTGCACCGATGAATGTGATGCCATCGGTGCAGGTTACCTCGGACAGCGTAGGCCAACCGAACAATGGTAAGTTGACTGCGTAGTTCAGTCCGGTGGATGTTGTGCGATCGGTACAGGTTAGCATAGACAGCATGGACCAAACAAATGATGGTAAGTTGACAGCGTAGTTCAGTTCAGTGAACGTAATGCCATTGATGCAGGTTAGTCCATTCGAAATGCACTTTGAATGAACATTACATTCACTGAACTGTACTACGCTGTCAATTTACTAGTATTTGGTTGACCTACGCTGAACAGACTAATCTGCACCGATGGCATCACATTCACCGGACTGAGTTACGCAGTCGACTTACCATTTTTCTATTGGCCTACGGTGTCCAGGCTAACCTGCACTGATGGCATCATATTCATCGGTGCAGGTTAGCCCGGACAGCCTACGCCAACCAATTAACAATTTTTTACCAAAAATTGAATTTTTGATTGATTTAACTTTTATTTTATTTTGATTTTATTTTATTTAAGGCATTACTTATAATTTTGTGCCTTTTTCTATTTTGAATATTCGTGATACTTTTTATTTCAGTAATAAATAGGACTTCCTGAGCAGGGCTTCGTTTCATCATCCTGAGTAGGCCACGATTTTTCACTTTGATGAAGCCTTAAAAAAATGAAGCACTGATCAGGCCTTGGGTTTTTACTCTGATAAGGCTTGATTTTTCACGCTGATCAGGCCTCGATTTCGTACCCTGATCAGGCCTTGATTGTGTGCCCTGATCAGGCCTTGACCTTTTACCCTGATCAGGCCGAAGTCAGAGATTGCGTTTCAAAAATGATCAGGGCTTGATAAAAAATCCTGATCAAGGCCGGATAACGGAATCAGGATGCCTGATCAGGACTTTATTGCAGCCGGAGCAAGATTTCTACTCGGGTTGGCGTTCAAACAGTAGTCATTTTCGGTTCACGATCGCTTTTTTTTATTGGATGAACCATCTGTTAATAATAATGACTTCAGCAAGCTGTTTTTCAAGAGAAAAATGAAGTTTTCGTTAAAGTAGCTGTCATTTTTCGTTTTTTTTTTTCGAAATTTCGAGAAATGGATCGTAAACCTATAGCCAGTTGGATATATTTGAAGGAAACATTTTTTGTTTTTGTTTCATATTACATTTGAGCCTAGTAGAGATCCCGCCGTTTCGGGCCTTGCCACTGGATGACTGCAACGCCAATTGCAGCACCACGAACATGTGGCAGTATCAGAAACATGTGTGCAAGATGCTGGGAGAAAATTAATTAATTTCAACCAATGTGTCGCTAGAAAAAAAATGCATCATTCTGACCCTTCAAATTGGGCTTCCAGAGAGGGATACTCCGTTAATAAAATAAGTCACAATCAATTATTATGCCCAACGATAACCTGGAATAAAAAATTTCGTGCAATTTATTTAGACATTTTTACATTTTCTCTGAAAAGTCCCGACTACGAAAATTCTTCTGCTAGTTACATTTTTCTAAGCGTCAATATTTTCTTCAAACATTCGGTGAACCCCTGGTTTTTATTGCTGTTATGGAAAGAATAATATTCGTACGGATTATTTTATTCGATAGATCATTCTACTTAATATTAATTAAAAGAAGATTGGCATATAATATTAACAATAATCATTGATATTAATACTTAAGATCAATATTTACCAATGATTATATAAATTATGTAAACAAAAATTCCTAGAAATTACATAGAAAAAAGCGTGGCGTGCAAATACTTTTTCTACACACTGGAGACATGTATATGTAGTATATTTTGAATATAGAAATATAACGTAATTCGATATATGTATTATATCGATAAAATAATATACATACATCGATGGAATCGATTTATCGAATTTAAATTACATTTTATGTTGATAAAAAAATTCATAGAGAAAATTTGTTACCTCATTGGGCGAACATATCCTTACGCGTAGTAATTTCTTCGACCTCCCATTTTTTACGGCCGCTCGTCAAATTAATTTATTCGATTTTGATCAAATTAGAATGAATTTAGGTCATGAGTGGCCAACCCGCCGCCTGCCGGGGATCGTGTTGTGGCCCACGGAGCTGGATCAAATGAACATAAATGTTAACTTTTATTGTACATATCACCAAAAGAACATTACATCATGAGGCGTTTATATCATATAACATTACTGTGGGAGTGTGGGAATATTATTTTTGAAATTTGGCCAGCATGCTGAAAAGATTGGCCACCCATGACTTAGATCGTGAATATATTTGATCGTATGAGGAAGTTTTCTCGACGTTTTTTCTTATCTTATGAAAATACGTCGTGCGAAACCGACGGAAAAAATCGTCTATTCCCTGCTACTTATATTTCGTCTATTTTCAATATCTACCCGATAGTGACACTTTTTTTTTATATCAAAGACTTAAAATTACACCGGGCAAACTCGAAAAACGTGTTTCCATAAATGAAGGTTTTGAGCGAAATAAACAGCTAATTCTGGGGGTAAATACATTGACAAAATTGAAAAAAAAAAAAAAAAAAAATTTTCGCATGCCAGCCACAAATTGGTAGCTTCATTGAAGTGCCCGGAAGTAATTTCAATTATCACTCTAGTAACATTAATTGCTTCTGGCCGAATAACTTTGACCTCGTTTGCCATTTCTCAAGTACACTTTTCGGGATAATTGAATTTGTGTCACTACAAACCCCCTGCAAAGCCCGGAACATCAACCTAACAAAGTAAAGAAATTGATTATTTTTATAAAAAACGTGTCATGTTTTTTTTACAATATTATAACCTCCTCGTTTACACTGTTTATACTTTTGTCCCCTATAATTATGAAGTAAACTGTCATATAATTTATTCCGAGTGCTAAAAAAGAAAAAAAGACGAGCAGAACTGTGTGCCGAAGTTATCTGTGGTACAGAAACGGGTAATCATAAGGATATTCATAATTTGAAGAAAAAAACAGCATGTGTTCAAGTGTTTTGCAACCACTCGATATTAAAAACAGCCTCTTTATCTCTTGCCATTTTTGGATTGGTGGTATTTGACGCAATTATGCGCAGTTAGAGCATTAGAGAATCCACTATTAATAAACAGGGGGGAAAAAGTCGAAAAACACTTGTGTACATACTCCACACGGGTTAGTCCATTCCGTGCGAGGTCTCTATATATAAGTTGATGGCTTGCTACGTGGCTGAGTACAGTTTAGGATTCATATAAGTGAGCATCAGTTACCTTTTCTCTCCTTCAATTTAGGTAAAATGTTCGAAAGATCTGTTATTCAAAATTTTCATTTTCGCAGTTCGTAATAACCAATTTAACAACAATTTGATTATAACAATTTAACTATCAATCAATTTGTACAAATGTGTTTGATAGTTATTGTAAGAAAATTTCAGAACTTTTACCATTTCTTCTAGACAATTATAGTTTGACAATTTGTAAAAGAAATTCCTCATAATTTTGCTTAAAACATTTATACAGTGAGCTAGTCGCTTTGGCAAGGTTGGCTTTCCCGTACTGAAAACTTTGCAGGTGAAAGAAAAGACAAAAAAGCTACGTTTAAGGCCTCAGGCTACAGTAACGGGCATAAAATCATGTGCGAATTTAACAATTTTTTTCGGATGAAAAAGTGATTCACTCATAAAATTAATTACACATCTATTTAGTATGAATATCAAGCTGTTAGGAAATATATGTATTTTTTTCGATGTACAAAATGGCCGACTACTAATATTTTCCTTGGTAATCTTTTTTTTTAGTCGCTCCGCGGCGTGACATTTAGCATCCACGATTTTTTACCTAGAACAAAAAACAAAAATTCTCGTCAATCTACATTAGAATACCTAGAGAAGTACGTACGGAATTTAAAAAATATTGTTTTATTCAAAAGTTGTAGGTATTTAAACTTAAGAAATGAATTTTCAGTGAAAAATTTCGTTATAACTGCTCATAAACTCCTCATAAAATGAAAAGTTTTCGATTAATCAGAAATTCCGTACGTACTTATCTACGAAATGCACTTAGGAACGTAACTTTTAATTTTGAAGTGTATCGAGCGAAAATTGTTGAAGTTATTTGTCACGCGAATTGGAAAAAAGCTTTTTCGAGAAGTTTCGAGTAGTCGACCATCGAAAAAATATATGTATATTCTCTAACAGCTTGATATTCATACTAAATAGATGTGTAATCAATTTTATGAGTGAATCACTTTTTCATACGAAAAAAATGGTTAAATTCGCACATGATTTTATACCCGTTACTGTGGTCTAAGGCATTAAGCTTGTTATCAGCACGATTTTTGTCTCCATTTTATTGTCATAATGAAAATGTATGGCGGGTATTCGATTAGGAAAATTGCTAACTATCGCTACACCCAATAAAAATCATGTATCATAAATTTTCGTATGTAAATAATTATCCAGTAATTGAACGATTAAACGAACTTACCTGTAAGTGATGTTTGATCGTAATTGTATGAAGCGCCTCTTCCGAAAGATCAGCATGTAGTACCCCTACTCGTTGCCTAAGTAACCACGTATACAAAGTCTAAAATTTTGCCCATAGTGGGCTATGAATCCCTCCGCTTCCGCTGTTTCTTCATTACTTTAAAGTAGCCACAACCCTTCTGGGATATCTCTCGTAGGGAGATGGGTATGTTAATTTTTATAACAATTGGGAAGGGACTCTGATCTTTCGGAAGAGGCGCTTCATACAATTACGATCAAACATCACTTACAGGTAAGTTCGTTTAATCGTTCAATTGTATTTTGCGACTCTTCCTCAGATCAGCATGTAGATGTTTGAAGTTGTTGTGGCACAATCCGTTGTCCGCGTATATTTTGAAAGAAGCCGATTACCAAAATTATTATTATTATTATCATTATTATTATTATTTGGTAGCCATCATGTTTAACTATTCAGAACTGCCTGAGCAAATAAGGTTTTATCGTGGATAATTGGACGATTATAAAATCTAGCGAACGTCTGTGACTTTTGTGTCCATCCAACAGTACTTCTTATTAAATCAATATTGACACCCCTTGCTTTTGCAGCAGAAGAAGACGCGTGTCTCGCACTATGAGCCGAAAAAATATCTGTATCTATTCCACTTTTGTCTAGGGCTTTTTTCACCCATTTGCTTAAAGTTTGAGATCCGACTGCCTTATGGGGTTTACGCACCGCCACAAAAAGTGTCTCGCACGTCCCTCGGATCCTTTCAGTTCGTTCGATGTATGTTCTTAATGTTGTCGCTCCACATATGTTCTTATCTTTTTTAAACACCGGTAGAGTCAACAGGGGCTGTTTTCGATTTCGACCGGAGGTTTTAATGATATCAGGGATCTTAATGATTAAAACCCCTTCCTGCCACCTTATATTCTCCACGCGGATAAGAGCCAGGGTCTGCATTCTTTGACCCGTCACCAGCGCCAGTAGAGTAACGACCTTCATTGCAAGAATGTCCATGGGTAGGTCTTCATTGCTTCCTAAACTTTTAAGGTAATCCAGGACGACTCGTGGGTCCCACGTAAAGTCATATTTTGGCCTAGCTGGGCGAGCTTCAGCTATTCCTTTAAAAAGCCTTCGAATATTAAAATCCTGCCCGATCTGCGGTCCAGCTATCAGTGATATTGCTGATCGAAGGGTATTGAGTGAACTATACGCTGCCCCTTTCTGGAATTCTTCAGCCAAGGCTTTCAGAACTTCTGTGTTCGATGGTTTGAATGGGTCGATGTTTTCCTTGTAGCAAAAAATCCACCATTTTTTTAAAGCACTGTCGTATTGTTTGAGCGAAGATTTCCGTATTGACCCGATCATGATGTCGCGTGCCTCTGTTGGAATATTATTTATCTCGTAGGCTTTCCACAAACAATTCCGGCTACCAGGGTAAGTTGTTTCCATAATGGGTGTGGATCTCTGTTGACGGATAATAGCATTGATTCCTCAGGAGTTAACATAACGATTTTGCTTACAAGAAGGGATTGGAATCGTGGGTACCACGGTTGCGCTGGCCAATTTGGTACAACCATAATGCCCGTTGCTCCTTCTTCCTTTACCTTGCGCAATACTCGTAGAACGAGAGCGAAAGGAGGGAAAGCATAGAAGAGGGAAAACTGTGACCAATTAATCGTAAAGGCATCTACTGTCTCGCTCTTAGGGTCTCTGATCCAAGACACGTAACGTTCGCATTTTGCATTAAGACGAGAGGCAAACAGGTCAATCTCAGGTTGTCCAAAAGCTTCTATTATTCTTTCAAAGGCCCATTTAGCTAAACTATACTCCGTTTCTCTTTCCAATCGCCGCGATTCGAAATCCGCCTCAACATTATCTTTCGTGTTGATATACGATGCTAATAAACCGATCTTGCGTTGTTCACACCATTCCAAAATTTCTGTCGCTAGGTTATTTAGACTCTCAAAACGTATGCCGCCCATTTTATTGATATATGCAATGGCAGTTGTATTGTCAAGCCGGAGGAGAATGTTACATTCCCTTTCGTGTCGCACGAAGCATTTTAGGCCGAAGAAAGCCGCTTTCAATTCTAGGAGATTAATGTGGGATTTCTTCTCTTTCAGGCTCCAAAAAACCGTGCGTTCTATTGTTTCCACATACAGCTCCCCACCCCGAAAGAGATGCATCGCAGAAAATTTCATAACGGAATTTTGGAGTCTCGAACGAATTAGAGGGTGAGCGTATGGCTCTTTGCCACCAGCCGAATTCAGGCTGTAATGATTCTGGAATTCTCATGACGCTATTGTAACACCCAGAGTTAGTTTCTAGAGCTAGAAATTTGGCTCTTTCAAATTTTTTGGTGTGGCCTAGGCTATATTTTATTGCCGGGGAGCATGCAATTAACGCGCCAATAAACTCGGCAAGCTCTCGAATTTTACAGAGCATCTTTCGTTGAAATTTCTTAATAGAATCTTCTATTTTTTGCCTTTTACTTTCCGGGAGTTCTAAGGTCATTTGTCCTGTGTCGAAGATGAACCCTAGGAATTGGCAGCGTTTCTTGGGTGACAATTGACACTTTCTTTGATTTAAGACGAAACCCAGTCTTTCCAGGCTTACGCAAACTTCTTGCACATCTTTCCGACATTTTTCATAGGTATCGCCAATGATTAGAAAATCATCTAAATATACTACCAAAAGGATGTGCCTTTTCCGTAAGTATGTTGTTACTGGTTTCAGCAGTTTCGTAAAGACGTATGGAGCAGTCGCTAGGCCGAAGGGTAAACACACAAATTCGTACAATTTCTTGTTAAACGAGAACCGTAAGAATTTTATATCGCTTTCCGCGATGGACACCGTATAGTATGCGTCCGTTAAGTCGAGCTTTGCGAGAAAAGAATCTTTGCAAATAAGATTAACCGCCGTCTTTCTATCTTCTAGTTTGAAGTGCTCGGTTCGGATAAATTCATTCAGTCTTTTGAGATTAAGAATAAACCGATCTTTCCCATCCGGTTTTGGGACAAGGAATACGTCTGAAATGAATTGTCCCTTAGTCTGGCGACATGGCACAATAGCACCCTTCTTTAGTAAGCTATTAATTAGTTCGCCTAATTTTCTTTGTTCCGTTCTCGATTTTGTGGTCTCCCGAAAACTTTTCTGAACTGGTCGCTTCTCAAAAGGAATCTTATAACCTTTAATCCATGATAATATTAAACTATCGGACGTTATATTAATCCATTCTTGCCAAAAGGAACGTAGTCGGCCAGCAATAGGACTTACAGGGCTATTTACCACCTGCGCCGTGGACGATTCTCCTGTCTGTGAGTCGATCGCCCGTTGTCCTCCCGTTTCCGAATTCCCGAGAGGTTCGGAGATCGCTGATAGCGTCGCGATTGTTTCTTCCCGCCCGATTCCATCGTCTGACGCTGTACTCTCGATGTGCGACGGAGCGGGGCTCGGAAGTTTTTTGAATGTTGTGCAATGAATGGCTTTCGTGATATACGTAGATCCTTTGATGCGCTTTCCAATGTCTTCGCAGCCTTTACCCTGTCTTCGATCTGTTTCCCGAATAGCCATTCGTCTGGAGCTGATGCGCTGAGGACGTCCTTAAACGACGTATTGATATTCGACAAAATCAAACTTCGACGTATCAGGGATTCGTCCCGTTGTAGGTCTGCCAGAATGCGTCCTGCATCACTTAGTTTCTGTAAGAGGACCATCTCATCTCTTGCTCCATTGATGACATTGCGAAAAACGATTCCTACGGCAGCTATAGCCGCTGCAATCTTCTTTTGCTTTATAACAATTCTTTCGTCTCTTTTGGTGGCACTTTCATTCAGAGCTGCTTTAACCTCAGGGTTAATTGCCGGGGGATCGATGAAGACAGCATTTTCTGGAGGCGGATATTCGTTGAAGATCGTATCACGATCCTCGGATGGTAAGCCATTCTTTAATATTTCTTCCCAGCGAACCATTAACTCATTCGGTATCTTGGGCGCGAATTCGCGGGTCACCGTTAATCTTTTTCCCATAATCTCGACAATGCGTGGGTCCAGATTTTCGTTGGGCGATTCTGTCATATTTTCCGAACTGTCGACATTACCAGTTACCTTATTAGTTTTGCACTGGATATCTGGTGATGCCTGGTTAGCCAGCTGGGACGTCAAGGCCTCACTGGGAACATCCGACTCTCCAGAGAGGACGCTAACTTGGTCCTTCTCGTGTCGATGATTTCGATCCGAATGGGATTCTCGACTGTCCTGAGCACTCCACTCCTCCGAGGATGCTGTGCTTGATTCGTGATGGCGACCTGACATCCCGTAAAATTATGGGGATAAATATCAGATTTTCTGTTTCGGTTAGAGCCTATTTGAACGACTCCTTTATTGGCAAGGATGTATATCGCCCAGAATGTCGTTCGTATTTCGCCAGGGTGAACTAAGTACAGTTTGCACGGGCTGCGCCCTTCCTCATTCCGGTTAGACCTTCGTGAGTTGCGTATTCTGTCGAGTTCGTCCGTGGGTTAGAGCCCAAACGAACTACTGCTTCTTTGCACGGGCTACGCCCTTCCTCAACCAGGTTAGACCCTCGTGAGTTGCAGATGCGTGAAGAGTTCGCTGATAGGTTAGAGCCCATGTGAACTGTTCTTCTTCTTGCACGGGCTGCGCCCTTCCTCATTCAGGTCAAACCTTCATGAGTTGCCGATTTTCTTAGAATTTCTTTGTCGATCGCTCGTTAGGTTAGAGCCCACAGGAGCGTTCTTATTTTCCTCCGCACAAGCTACGATTCTCCATCTTCAGAATCGAGTGGAAAAAAGTTTGTGAAAAAAAAGGAAAGACCGTATACTTACGTCGCTTCCGTTTTTTCCCCTGCAATCGCTCCAATCGTCGAATTCTTTTCTCCAAACGTTCTTCGTAGCTTTCTGATTCGTCAGAATGTCTTCGCCGCTTTCTTCCCATTTTCTTTCTTCAATATTGAAATTTAACGCGGACAACACGTGGTGTCTTTCAGCACGAGAAAAAGAATGAAGAAACAGCGGAAGCGGAGGGATTCATAGCCCACTATGGGCAAAATTTTAGACTTTGTATACGTGGTTACTTAGGCAACGAGTAGGGGTACTACATGCTGATCTGAGGAAGAGGCGCAAAATACAATTTTTATTTTTAAGAAAGTTATAGCACAACGAGATGTTTTTCTGAAAATTCAAACTTTCTCAAAGTCAAAATCCTCTCAAAGATTCTGAAGTCTTTGAGAGGATTTTGACTTTGAGATGGAAAATTCCATGGAAAATTCCATGGAAATTTCCAATTTCTTGGAATGGAGAACTCCATTCCATGAAAAAAAGAGGCTAGAAAAAACCATGGAAAATTCGACTACCGTATCTTGCATCATACAACAGTTTAATAAATATTTCGGAGTCGTGTGATGGAAGTAAAACGCAAGTAAATCGCAATAAGTAAGATAAAGCGAGGTTTCAAAAAATGACTGCGCGAATAAGATTTTACTTGAAAAATCGTACTCCTTAAATCCTCACACTTTTGACCGATTTTCTCAAAATATGTCATTCTACGTGCCTTATCTATATTTCGAGTACTGCGAATGTGTCAGCGCAAGGAAGTTTTTTTTTGTCTTTCGAACTTCCAAATCCTCTACAAGCCAAACCGTTTCACCGAATTACGCTAAATTCAATTGGTAAATACTACTATTCATATTCCATTAGTGTGAAAACATTTAGCCAAGGGCCTCAAACACTGTGAAGGCTTTTGTGGGTACGGAAAAAATCGCACACACCCACATACCGCCATCTTTTATAAGTGTGATTCTTTCAATGTTGAATTATGTTTCGAGCATCTCAATTGAAATCTCAATTTTGTCTTATCCAAAGGCGAAAAATGATCACACGTGAAATAGGGTCGATTTGAATATTGGCAAATACTTTTGAGTGTGGAATAGAGAATTATAAGAGGATGCGGGTCAAGTAATTTTTGCGTCTTCTGAAAATAATTGTGTAGGAAAGAAAATTGTATATTTTCAGGAAGAACTTCGCAATTATGAGGAGGATCGCACTCGTGCTGCTTGTCGTAGCCGCCAGAGCTGAAGAGCAAAGGGAGGTCGGTGCCGAAACCGTGACATTCGTATTAAATCAGATAGCGCATGTCAATTTTACTTCGATTGCAAAAAAACTTATGTAAATGAGTTTCCATGCAATGGCCAAGTCACTATACTGAGAAAAAAAAAGGTGTTATTGAATGAAATTTCGTTGATTCAATTGTACAATTGTTGGTGTAAATAATCGGATTTATCAGACCAAACAAAACGCTATTGACTTTAATAACATAATACAATTGAAAGTTTCTTTTTCATTCAAAAAATAGATTGTTAGCCGAGAACAATATATTATTAAAACTATTTAAAAAATTATCGCGAACAAATTATATAGTTTTGAATGCCTTTTCTGCAACGAACAAAAAAAGCGTGTCGATTTATAACATGAATATTGATGATTCGAGTACACAAGAAAAATTGAATTTCGCTCGTTTGATTCAGACAAAATTTCTATTGAGCAAATATGTTATTTTATTTTTTTCATCATATCCGATATCGATTTTCAAGTACTTTGTTTTTTTATGTCGACGGTAACCGTCGCATCAGTCCTTTTTTTCACATCAGAACGAAACTACTTTTATTTCAAATATTTTTTATCACAATGCGTTTAGCACAAATTTTAGCCCAATGTAACACTACAAATAGGCCACCTTGAACATAAATCTAAAAACTGACAATAAAAAAAAATAACCATCGCTTGAACAATCGTTTGATCTTCGCAATCGAATTGTTATGCTACAGCTCGTCGGTTCGGTGGAGTTTGACGACGGTCGCGGTAAAATTCCCGGAATGATGAATTTTACGCAGGATATTTCAGACCCGGGGATTCATATTCACTGTAATATTTGGGGTCTTCAAGAGGGAAAATATACTGCTGTAGTACACAATCGCGGTCCGTTCCACGGTAACTACCGTCCGACGTCGGTTGGACCCGCACATGCAAAGCGCGATGTGAGCATTAATTGGTATTTCTTATAATCGATTATTCACACTGCCAAGTAAAAGTATTTAATTTAAATAGAATCTATTTAAATCAAATAGGTTTTTACCTTGTCTCACGGCCTACTACGATCATATTTCTTACAAAGATATTTATTTATTTATCTCGGCTATTCTTATTAAATATCAAATATTTTCAAATTTAACAAATAAAGATTCGATTCAAATGAATCTTTATTCACTTACAATGTACACTGTAAATCTGAGTATACTATATGCATAAAATATTTCATAAACCAAAAATGAAATGAAACACTTAATTGAGAGTTTTACCACAACGATTTTGTATCGTAATTCGTCATTCCCTAGTCTCCGGAAATGTTTTTTTTTGTAAGAAAATATTTTACCTATATGGAATCGAACCTAGAACCTACCTACTCATAGCTGTGCACGCTGTCGCAGATATGGCATAATAGACCAAATGAATTCCTTTAATTATTTGTTGTATCACATGAAGTATATCAATTAGTTAATATCATTGTGATAATTAGAGAGTTTTATCGAATAACATGCTATAGATTTTTCAAACATAACCTATATGTCTGTGTGTGTGTGCGCGCGCGTGTGTGTGTGTGTGTGTAATTCCTCTCCTTCCACCCTCTCTACCCCCACTCTCCTTTGGTATGTGTGTTGCAATAAAAACAGACCATTAGTTCAACGAAATAGAAAAATAGTTCACTCTACAAAAATTCTATTTAATCTAAATTTTTTAAAATCAAATAGATGCCTTTAGTGGTTTCAACTAAATTGTTTTTTCAACAGATAAAACCGAATCACAGATTCATTAGGATCAGATAAAATACTTACTTATTGGACGATACTAAATAGATTTTAATTTGAATAAATAAATGTATTTAAAATAAATAATTCCAATAATGGGATGCAATAGGAAAAATTTTATCTAACGTAAAATTTAGTTACTTCAAATTTGAAATAATCAAATGGACGCGGTTAGTTAATATCAATAGAATTTTTCTGTCAGTGCAATAGTTCTTGAAATTAGCTTAGCAAATGAGAGCGATATTCAATGATTTCCCGACGAAAATTACTTTGCCTCCTGGTCGACTGCATCGGTACTTTAAGTTTGAATACGAATGTCTGTACGCTGCTCTTTTTACTATTATTATTGTCAACAATAATAATAATATATGAAGCGAAGAAAAGAAATGCGTATTCAAAGTTAACTTTGAATACGCATTTCTTTTCTTCGCTTCATATATTATTATTATTGTTGTTGTTGTTGATTCTAACTTCGGCGTGAAATTTCTGTACCTAGCTCAATATATTATTATTATTAATGCGTGCATTTTGGGAGGTGTCGAATATTTTATCCACATTATTATCCATCTCTATTTCAAAACAGAGCGCAGGTGCCGTGATTCCGCGCGAACCATTGACCATTTTCAAAGGGATGTCGATCGATCATAGTAATGGATACTTCCAAACCTTTACCAAGGGCTTATCGTTGAAAAAAGGAGACATTAATAGTATTGCGGATTCTATGATCGCTCTGTATAGGGATACATCGTCCGACATGAAAATTTGTTCCAAATCGGCGAAAAAGGTCGCGGCACCCGTCACGTGGGGGTTGGTGTGAGTATTCCATTTAGACACACATTTTTTCTGGTATTGACGTTTGCATCGTTGGAATGCAACGGAAATATTTTTTTCTTTCGTATTCCCAAATTTTTTGGGCACATTTAAGCCATGGAGGTAACTGAAACATTTTTGAGAATCCTTATTAAACATTTATAACGGAAAGTTGGATTTTTAAAAATAATAATAAAAATAAGAAAATGAAAATATCAAGAAGAATTTTTGATGCATTCCGAAGATGCAAACTTCGATACCATATATTTTTACGGGGTCGGAATTTTTGTAATTTTATAACTCATTTACTATGCTTCTTCGTATGCCCTTGCTACAAACACGCATGCACACACCTCTATACACACAACACACACACACATACACAAACACACAGACTCATTTTATTATTTTTTCGAATTTTTTTCTTGAAACAAACATAGTTTTCTTCACTTTCACTATTCTAGAGGATGTAATATTACTTCTATAAGAAATACAATGGACAATAAGGTGAATTTCGATTATAATAAGTAGCAAGTTTCTTCTATTTGCAAATGGTTTTATTGTATTGAAAAAAAAATTATCCCTCATAGAAATTTTTCAATTAGTGTTCGTAAGCACACACATATACAATAATCATACACACCTACTGGTACACATATGACATGCTTCGGAATGATAAAAATATTGTAGAAACGAAAAAAAATATATTTTGGGGAAAATAGTCATCCAAACCGTAATCTGTATCGTTGGGTCCAGAAGAGAACATTTAGTCTGTTATAGAGTTTCGAACCCTGAACTCCGAAAGTGTATGTAAATTCCATACTTCGATACTCCATGGTAATCCATGTTCGAATTTTTTGTTTTGCAGGGAATCCCGAAAACTAAAAATCCCTAGTCCCCAAGACTGGCAAAAATAAATCACTTAAAAGATGACGTCTGGGATGACAGATGAAGAATAAGCTCACCTGGACTCGACAATGGAACCGAGTAGCATTTCATGGACCTGGCATTCTACGATCTTCTTTCTATTTTCTATTCTAAATTCTATTTTCAGTCGCTTTGACGGAGCTTGAAACCCCCCTCAAATTGACTTCGATTTTTTTCGTTTTTGCTTTTCCAAAAAAAGATAACGAAAAAAAACTCTTCCAAAGAAATAACATTCTTGCTGATTGATTTGTTAAAAAGTCGTGAAATTTATAAGGCCTGTACAACCTGATGATATACCTGTCATGATGCAGCAATAAAAAAAACTATTCCACCACATATGAAATTATTATTGGACATTCCGTTGTATAAAATTAAACATTGCATCAATATCGACCCACTGGACTTTTGTTTCACAATGCTTTGTGTTATCGCTATAAATATACAGCGATAATATCGCTGTATAAAATATATCGCTATATATTTGCTGCGACCAATCGTGTCAACCGTTCACTAATGATTCTAAGAAAAAGCTTTTTAATTTATTATCATAAAAATTCAACTGCGTTAGACTTTTCAATCCAAAGCAATCACATTACATACTCAACCTGAAGAAATATTTCGCCATGAGTGTGATGTAGATACTTATAGAAAGGTGTGCGTTTGTATAAGGTGGTTGCATGCAAAGTCTTATAGGTCTCTTGGTGTTTTTTTATACTTCAGTAAGGAGAGCAAACTACCTATGTGAAATAATGGAAATGCCGGCAAATAGGTGGCCGGAAATGTGTTCGAAGGAAGAACCCAGAGCGATGTTAAATACAAACCCACCAAAATGGGAACTGGAAATGAAGGGAGCCATGGAGGAGGTAGAAGTGGGAGCAATATGGCAAAGGATGTAAGACGAAGATATGGAGGGAGTAAGAAAAATAATCGAAAGAGCTATACGAATAAAAACCGATCGGAAAATACATCAAAACTGGAACAAAATTGACAATTCAACATGTTTTAGGGAGTACAAAAATCGAAATGAACATGTAGAAATGGAAGAGTGCTGGGAGGAGCAGGGCATGCGGACGTATAGGAAAAGGAGGTAAAAAGGGATACGCAGATACCCTATGCCGGTGTTGTACGAAAGAAGAAGAAAGTTTGGAACCCATACTTAAATTCGGGAAAAGAACAAATGAATAACAAAGTGGTAAATGGTTTGGAAAAGTGGTAAAGAGGATACAGGGGGAACAGCTCTATATGAGCACAACATACTTACGTCACGCCATGCCGCCAATATGAGCTTCATAGGAGCACTACAATTTCTTCACGCCGTGACACCCATATGAGCCCCATATGGACTCACTTATTGTTGGATATTCGTGAGCCGATTTTGCTAGTGCTGATGAATTCACTGCCTGCATACTCGCCTGAGAACAACTTTGCTTCATTTGGATTTGTTATTGTGAATCATCATGTGATGCAAGTATGACTTGTAGGGGAGCACTCATAAGCGACACACAGCTGTAATTTGACATGCCTCATAGAAGATCTACCTATGATGCCAATATGAGCTACATGTGTCTATCTGGATACACATACACCGTCTCGATATTGACCGTAAAAAAAAATTGACCAGATTTCAACTGGAGCCCGATTTCTGCATATTTACCAATGATCGTAAAACAGTCATGATACGTGATACGATAATAACGAGATCCCAATATCTCAAAACTCGGTATTAGAGCAGAGGCGTTAGAGAGCTCAATCACACTATCACTCATTTGTAAAACCCCCCCCCCCATCACACCACATCTTCCTTATCACATTAAATAATCGCGTAACCGAAAACACAAATATAAAAAATTTAAACAACACCAAATAGGCGTAAGAAAAATCATTGTTAATCACCGAGGATCTCAGCACACACATTTGATCAAAAAAGCGAAAGGCAAGCTGTAACCAAATGTAAACAAAAGAACACTGAATAAACCTACTTACTTGCTACTACTACTTGATACGAGCCATCTAGATTTTCCTTTCGGACAACACTTTTCGGGCCACCCTGTATATATAAATATATATATATATATATATATATATATCTTGATGCGAGCGAGAAACGATCTTTGCGAGTACTTTTGCGTGGCACGTGCTCCCGAGAAATTCCTTTGTACAATGTTCAATAGACTCGCGAGGGATTCACGTATACCACACACACAGACACACACACACACACACACTGAGAAGAAATGCTTCTTCCATTACGCACGATCGTATATTGGACGGCGCGCGATTGCCCGAACAGGTAGCATACTCCGATACGTATGGTGAATTCGACGTCGGATTAACCGTTCGCCTTATTCAACGGTGATTTAGCGTTTGCTTCGCGCAACGTTCCAAATATAAAATTCGTACAATGCAAAAGTGATTCAGCCGCTTGTTCGCGTGTACGCTTCGTATATACGGAGGAGCCGTTCGATCGATTAGATTGGCTTTTTTGCTCTTCACCAAGGTACGTAGTAGGCTGCTGCTTCCTATACAGGAAACACGTGAAATGCCACGTGCGAACGTGGAAATGCGTACGGACAGGATAGGATGTGATTCCTACGTATTATGATTCCATTGTAGATGGACTTACGAGACGACTGCGTTATTCGACGATCAAATAGAAACGTTTCATCAAAAATCGCTCAGCGAGAATGAGTCTCATCTAGCCTTCGAATGATTTATGTAGATATGATGTAAAATTTAAAACTCAATTTACCTCGGAACTTCAAAGTCCATATATATACATACATATATATGTGTGCGCGCGCGCGCGCGCGCACACACACACACACACACACACACACACACACACACACACACACACACACACACACACGCACGCACGCACGCACGCACGCACGCACGCACGCACGCACGCACACACACACACACACACACACACACACACACACATATAGGGTGTTTGGCGCATGGATAGACACAATTTTGGGGGTGATTGGGGGGATCGTTTGCTAGTTTTTTCACCGTTAGACCCCATGTCCTAAGTGTCGCTGCTATTAAGATATGATTTTAGTTTCGTTTTTTTTAATTACCCGAAATTTCGCCTTTAAATCGTCATAACTTTTTTGTTTGTTGTTGTAATAGCACAAAATAACTTTTGTCGTATTCTGCAATGTGTGTTTATTATAAATAAATCATATGTAAATTGATATGAAAAGGCTATTTCATGCTAGCTGTACATATACGTATATTTATTCGCCTATATATTTATTTTCTTTTTTGTTTTTTTTTGTTGTCTTTGTTCTGTCCTTTTACTGCTACCAGCTGATTATGTACCAATTTTATTATGTTAATGACATCTAGCGATAAGAAATAGGTGAAGGTGGGAGGAAAATGTAAAAACCCGCGAGGGTATACAGGAAATAAAGCTGCTACCACTACTACTATGAATAAATAATTTGATACAATCGGATTCAAAAAAATGACTCATGAGCTTCCAAAGTCTTGAAAATGCGTAAATGTATGAAAAATGTCAACTTCTAAATTCATTATAAAAAAAAAACTAAAAGCTATTTCGAACTTTGCTTCATTTTAAAAAGTTCTCTAGCAAAATAAAGAGAATAAGTTTTTTTTTATAATAAATTTAGCAGTTGAAAGTTAGGCAGTCGGCCATTTTGTACATCGAAAAAAAATATATATTTTCTAACAGCTTGACATTCATACTAAATAGATGTGTAATTGATTTTACGAATGAATGACTTTTTCATACGAAAAAAAAATGGTTAAATTCGCACATGATTTTATACCCGTTACTGTGGCCTTAAAATACAAATAAAATCACTTGCGCGTGGGAACACTAGACCTATGTGTGCAACTACGTATGCCCACGAGGATGAAACTCGACTGGAGGAACAATGACGATATTCTCGGCAAAAGGCACATCAGTACGGTATGACTACTCTCCCACGCAGTCCCTGTATTTCAAGTAAGCCATTTTGTTAGATACATGATTTTGTTTTTCCGAATATCATTGAACACTGCTAATAACTTCAACACATGCCAGTTCGTGGAAAATGGAAGACCAAATTGCCTTCGTTGGCTCCAGGGTATTTTTTTTTCTGATAGTGGAGCAGGCGGAAAGTGTCACCAGACGAGAAGGAAAACTCGGCCGTTCTCTGGATACGGTGAACGCTTCGCCGAGTTCTTTTGACTAGAAATAGTAACGCGCAATACGAACCCGTATGAATGTAATACCAGTCCGTATGTGTCTGTTCATGAGTGCGCATTTTCTGCGGAAAGAGAACTCCGCGGGAAGTACAAAGAGCCCTTTGTTTCGCTACTTTTGACGAACTAGATGAATAATATCCCGATTAACTGCAAAACGTCGCGCGTGCGAGCTCAGCTCCATTCAGCAAATGAAAAGGAAATCGCGGATCCGAAGAACCGACGTCAGCCTTCGAAAAGAGAGCAACCGACAATGGTGGAACGTGCGTACAATAGCGCGTCCGAGGACACGATGAATGAACGTCATTTTCATGAACCAACCATTTTCTATGCGGTGAATGAAATCGAATCACTAAATGTCGAAGTGAGGCTTGTGTTGCATGGCAAGCAAAGAACAACAGTATTTTAGTGAGTAACTAGCATCGCGGTTCGATGATTCGATATGCGATTGGTGTAAGAAGTAAGTTAGTAAAGTGCTGTTGCCTTTTACTGTCCGTGAAGTTGGCAGCATCATTTGGCTGGTCCACCAGGTGTAGAAGTATGAAACCGGAATTTTTTGTAAAAATTACACGTCTGTTGTCTAATCGGACGGAGCCAAGTCTGGAGAATAAGCCGCATGCGCTAGTATTTCCCAACTGAATGCCTCGATCTTTGCTCTGACCCGTTTTGCTATGTGCGATGGAGCATTATCATGGAGAAAAATAACTTTTTCTGTTGCCTTTTTCCATATTCCGGTCTTTCAAACGAAAGGAGCCGGCTTTCTGCGTCACATTCACTGGATCTGCGAGTTCTCGTTGACTTTGAGTATCATCTTCATCCAGTAAGGCTTGCAATTCGTTGTCTGCGAACTTTTTCGGTGGTTTCCCACGCTCTTCGTTTCTCACGTCAAAATCACCACTTTTGAATTTATTGATCCACTCGAAACACTGTGTTTTACCAAGAGCATGTTCACCGTAAGCTTCGACAAGCATTCGATGCGAATCTGCAGCAGTGTTCTTCAAATGATAACAGAAAACCAATGCTGTCCGCAAATCGTAGTTCGTATGCACGAAACTCGACATGTTTAAGGTTATAGAAAAATATACCGGTGTAGGGAACTTGGGTTGTGTGTGTTGAAAATCTTCGTCAGCCGTTAGAAGGAGATGGCGCTGCAGAAGCGGTCTTACGGTCCCCAAACTGATGGCTAGCACCATCTATAGGGAAATTCCGGTTTCATACTTCTGCACCTGGTATACTGTTGAGCGATGCTAGTAAGACCCAGTGAGTTATCAAAATGGTGCTGTCGTTCGCTGTTCATGGAATATCATCGTAGGCTGGCGTTCTATGAGCAGCAGTACAAGGCAGCATTCAGTAATCTACCACCATCGCTTTGGTCATTCCTACTATGGAATATCATCCTAGGATAGAATGCTATGAGCTTCCCAACAAATGTCACCGGTCAGCGTCCAATAGGCAGCGAAAAACATCAGCATTCCACAACTTACTAGTATAAATTCGGTCATTCAAAGTCCTATTGAACTAGTGTTAGTAACAGCTAGTAAGTTACTAAAGAGCTGTTGCCGTTTCCTGTCCGAGGAGGTACCAGCATCATTTTGGTGATTTATACTGTTGAGCTAATGCTAGTAAGACCCAATGAGTTATCAGAATGGTGCTGTCGTTCGCTGTCCATGCAATGTCACCGTAGGCTGGCGTTCTATAAGCAGCACAAGATAGCATTCCGTAACTTACCGTCATTGCTTTGGTCATTCCTGCTACGGAATGTCATCCTAGGATAGAATGCCACGAACCTCACATAAAATGTCACCAGCCAGCGTTCAACAGGCACCATTTTAATAACTTACAAGCATCAGTTTGTTGATTTAACGTTCTATTGAACGCCACTAACGAATATTAAGTTCCCAAAACGTCGCTACCTTTGACTGCCCATGAAACGTCAACTTTCAGCGACCATTCGAATCTTTTAGGGCACGTGATCTTTCGCCGCGAAATATTCGACCTGGGACTCGTGAGCTCCGGAAGCTCTCGCATACCTGCACGAGAAGAGTATCACATGACTCCTCGGTGTCAAGATTTATCCCAATTCTTGAAACACATGCAAAGTGCGAAGCGACACGTTCCATACACGAAAAACAACCGGATGGAGTTACGGACAGCCGAAACCACGATGATCATCACGAATGAACGGAATTAACTCAACTTAAAACGACCACACGTATGGAGATTGAGTTCGTAAGTCGACAGATCAACGGTTTTTCTTGTCAACAACGCAGAACTCTAGCACTCTGATCTTATCCTACGTTTATTGATAACGGACACGCTACTGGCCACCGACAAAAACTACGTCCATCCAACGTGAGTTTGCGCGTTACACGATCCGGTGCAGTGGCGTTGTGCCATTTTTGTTTGCCCGTAATCGATACTGCATCGCGAGCACGTCGTCTCCAGCTTATCGACAAAATGGAATCGTTCGCGATGGTGCAACGAGGAATTTCCTCGTCGAGAATTCCCCTGCGCATACGTGCATATTAATTTACCCCGAGGGAGAGTGAGCGACAGAGAGGAACGAATACACAGAGTGGGTACGTGCTTCTCTGTCTTAGGCGTCTATCGATCTCGATCGATCATCCGATCAACTAGCCATGGAACATGGAAAAAGAAGTCGAGATCTTGGGCCACCATATTACACACGTGATCAGCTTTCAACGAGAATGGCCGGAGGACAAACAGTCAGCCAGCGAAGTTACATCACTTAAGCCCTTTTCGTTCACCAAAGTCGATAGACCCAAGGCGCATCTCCTTAGCAGCCAACGTCAGAAGGATCAGAAGCATGTTCGATGAAACAATGCATGCACATATGCCCTACGTATGTATGGAGGTGTAGGTGAATGCGTTACGCGTGTAACTGCTATGCCTGTGTGTCTGTGTGTAAAGGTACGTATGGAGGAGCAGAGGCCAACCGCAAAGAAGTCCGGTAGAGATATACACCTCATGTTGGGTTCCTCTGGCCTGACTCACGTACCGGTCGCGTCCGCGTTCTTCCCTTACTCACACTCCTCCCTTCCAGCCTTCGCCACTTGGCGCTTCTTTTATATCCATTCTGTTCCTCTCTCGAATTATCTTCTCGCCTCTTAACTTTATCTCTCTTGGTCTCTGCTTCTCGTTTTCCTAGACCACTCAAGGTTGCGGAACGCAGGGGCGTTTTTTCATGACGCACCGGGCGCGAGAAATACCAAGGAGGCGAAAAAGAATCACGAATGAACAGTGGTCACAGGAGGGTGTTGCGTGGGCGAAATTCTCAAGGACAGGACAAAGCGGCGATCTTGCTCCTCGGGACATGTCCTACCAACCGCTAATCCAGGATCAAATCATCAGAACGAACATCTGCAGAATCAAGTGGGCGGAAATTCACCGAGCGGTCTTTTAGCTTCCTCTGTACTTTGTCATCTATGATCATAGGGGAATCGTTTGGCGAGGCTGTCAGCTGAAAATGCAACATCGTAGGGGAATTGGCAGGATGGACCATAGGAATAACATCCAACGGAACATTGGTTGCGTGGGAAGAGACTGATTGCATGGAAAAAGCTTTGCTTCTAAAGTGAACCTAGAGTGGGGAAAGACGGAATTGGAAGATTCGTGACCAGAAAAAAAAAATGTTGCATCGACTAGGAGCTTGTCTAATGCAGTCAAGCGCCGAATGCAAATTGGCCCGCCTAGACTGACAACAGGGCATGTGTCCAGTTGTCAGTCGAGGTTCTACTTGATCAATCTTAGTTCGTCAGTCCAACCGTAGGAGCCTATTTTAATTCCTCCATTCGATCGATGTGCCAAAACCCCTGGCGATCCAAAATCACATGCTGATCCTGTTCTTTCCAGTGCCAACCCGATCGCAGCTTTACTTATTGGCCAACGTTGATTTTTGGACAAAAATGCGCACGCAGTCGGATCAGCTTGAACTCCATACTTTTTTCTAAAATTCGCAGCATAACAAAATAACTTTAGTTCCAATGGAGTTCGCAGTTCAATATGTGGTCAGCAGTCAATTCAGCATGAAGCAGCAGCTGGTCCAATAGAATTTCACAACGGATAAAAAGTGGTCGGAAAATTCGACAAAGTAGCGAGAGCGGAAAAAAATGATGAAAAATCTATAAATACAATTTATTTTTGGAAAAATCGTTTCAAAAGTATTGGATTCGTTCGTTCAAAAATGACTTTGTCCTCGATTCCTCCATTGCTCGTACACAATACCGTACTATCCTTTCCACATCTGGAACACGTTTCATGTGTATATAGAAAATTTCCAAAAAAAAAAGAAAATCTCAACGCGTGCGTTTACGGCCCACCTAAAAACGGTGACTTGATTACAAAAACCTCAAGCGCGAGAGAAGGAGAGACGGAGAGAGTGAGCTCTGAATGTGCGTAAATATTTTCATAAGAAAACGCGCGAAGGCGCCTCGAGCGAGGCACACGAGAGAGAAAAAAAAATGTGTAAAATGTGGAGACCGTAATTTTAGTGTTTCGACGCGCCACATGTAGCGACGCAAAGCCCCGATTTAACGTGTGATTATACGTCGACGGTTTCGACAACCTTATCGTTGTTATTAAGCACACGGTGCTCTGCATTTACTTTCTTTCTTTTTGTTCATTCCCCGTTTCAATATACCAACACGAATAATTCGCCACCGTATCGATCTACGCTGCCCCCGTTTTTCGTCATCTTATGGGGGATCGCCAAACTTGTCAATTGTTGGAATAATATTTTCTAATACATTTTTTGGGATAAAAAATCGGCTACAATTGCTGATACGTGTGTGGAGCATGCGTATAAAAATTATATAGACAGAAATATTCAATTAATATTAATATTCGCATTAATCAAAATGATTGAATACATTGAACGAGTTAAATGAATTCATGAATTAAATTAATTGAACGAATTAGATGGATAAAATGAATAAAACGATCAAAATTAATAAAATGAATAAAGTATATTGAAGTAATAAAATTAATAAATTATATTAATATTTAATATTTTTGTGTGAATATTGTGGAATAAAAAATTAATGCGAGACTAATTAAAAAACGATTCTCAAAATGACATAAAAAATTCGAGCGCACGCGCGATTCTCCACATACGGGTTAAAAAAATTCTTATCGACCGAAATTTTGCCCGACTGATTAAACAACAATTCACAAAATGACATTAAAAAATCGCACGCACACGAGAACTTTTCGTCAATATTTATTGTACGGTTCACCGCGCACCGTTATGTAATTCAAACGGGCGCATTTTATCGCGCGATTCGCGAATATTAAATTCACATGCAAGCATACGTGCTCGTGCATTAATAGATCACTGGGATTACGACACGAGGCAATTAATTTTCGTTGTAGATGTTCACGCACGTCTCACGTGTTATTCCGGATAACATTTACTCTTGCGTTCATACAAGGTGTCCCGGCTTGGTAGCTCGAAAGATCAGAAGCGATATACCGAAAAATATTTGCGGGAAAGAAAAAAAAAATTCTTTGGGAATTCGTTCGGCTTGTCCAATAAAATCGCAATTTTATGTTTTTTTCGACGGGTCTCGCGTATTCTTTGCCTCTTGTTTGCTTCACCGTTCATACGCTGATTCGAGAATTTTGCATCCACTGTATTCCCTTCTCGTAATTGCACGTTCCGTAATTAGGTTGTTTTTTTCCAACAGAATTTGCGTGCAACTTTTGCCTTTCAATTCGAGACACCCTGTGCATGCTTGTCTCACTGGGCATACGCGTATAAACTCTCCAGACATGTGATATTGCTCGCGGAATTCAATTTGCGGAAACGTCATTTATAACTGTGCGTAAAGGCACGCATGGGCGTACGCGCGACCCGCTGCCCCTGACCCTGTCGAGGCCACATTTTCATACTCACGTACGAATCACGAATTATATATATATATAGGTTGATTTTTAAGACGCTTCCAGGATGGTCCTCATAGTAGCTAATAGTCCCTACACTTAATGTAAACCACAAGATTTTCAAAATCACAATTTCGCGATTTTGTAAATATTGTAACTCGATGAAACCGCAAATTAAAAAATGAATGTAATTATATTTATATGAAAACCCTATATACGAAATACCCATAACTACGAATCTAATGCTTCGATCTTTATGAAATTTGGTGAGAATATTCTTGAGATATTGTACTTAAAGAAAATGCAATCAAAAAATTTTCCATTTTTCCGACCATCACGAGTGTGTATAAGGCCTTAAAGCCTGCCCCATCCCTAAAGTTACAGTGTTGAAGTTTGCGTCGTTGAAATGCAACAAAAATTCTTCTCTTATTTCTCTATCGTCGTTATTATGGAAAATATTTCGTTGCCAGTTTATGCTGTACATTTTTAATAAGGGTTCTGAGAAACGTTTGAGCGATTTGCAAAGCTCAAATTTGTCGGCAAAAATATTTTGGCATTCGGAAAACTGCATTTTCATTGCGTGCCAACGGCACAAACTTCAATATCATCGAAAATTAACGATTCGCTTGCAAAAACTCTGAGGACTGTCCTCAAAACCAACAATACATAGATATTCCGGGTTCAAAATATTTTTACCCAAATATATATATATATATATATATATATGCACATGAGTTTGTCAACCCATATATGTGTACGTCAGTATAAAGCGCCAACTTCGCAATTCTTAAATTACGAATCACGCAAAAAAAAACAAATTGTTGATTTCGGACACTGACAGCAAACAAATACTTCGTACCTGACGTAAAGCATTTTTGATATTCTCTGTGTTGGCGTTTCGGCGATTTCGCGTGCGTACAAGAAAATGTTCACGTGTAATGCACATTGCGAATACACACACACACACATGAATCGACACTGGTAGATGGGCGGTCGGAGTTCGGCTCTGGCCAATACTTTTAAGATCTTCGTATAGATACTTCAGCAAAATGTCTGTGCACCAGAGAATCAAAAGAATATGGGGCCGTCAATACCGGTACGGGTTTTCCACAGATTCCCCGTGTCAATCGGCGTTTGCTGTATAGTGTAGCTTACGACGGGTGTGGACGCAAGGAAACTTAGGTTAGATTGCGAAGCGCGACTAGGGAGTGATGGGAAAGGGTTCAAATGGAAAGGGGCGGGGGGGGGGGGGGTAGGTAATACGTATAAACCTGTAAGGGTATATGTTAGAACTCAGGAAATAAAAAAATATAGATATATATGTTATAGTTTAAACCCGTTTTCGTAATAGCTAGTTACATTGCTTTCGTTAGAACTAGTTTTTCCTACGGAAAAATTGAATTTACTAATAAATAAATTTAAATATCAGTTGAAACTAGTATTAGTTCAAAATTGTTAGTTAAAACTGAAATGAATTCTAGCTAACAAGTTTTAAGTAGGACTAGTTTTGACTAATAAGTTTTAATTAAAACTAGTTAAAACTAGAAATGAATTTTGGCTGACTAGTTTTAACTAATAAGTTTTAGCTGAAACTAGTTTTAGTTAAAACTAGTTTTAG
The DNA here is from genome assembly GCA_944452715.1 of Ophion slaviceki. NCBI lineage: Eukaryota > Metazoa > Arthropoda > Insecta > Hymenoptera > Ichneumonidae > Ophion > Ophion slaviceki. Next base: position 34,731,181 of record OX101791.1, read on the forward strand.
TAACTAAAACTGGTTTTAACTAACCAGTGTCAACTGAAATGAATTTTAGCTAACTAGTTTTAAATAAAACTAGTTTTAACTGATAAGTTTTAGTTAAAACTAGTTGAAAGTAAAAATGAATTTTAGCTGACTAGTTTTAACTAATAAGTTTCAACTGAAACTAGTTTCAGTTAAAACTTATTGGTTAAAACTTGTTAGCTAAAATTCATTTCAGTTGACACTGGTTAGTTAGAACTAATTTTAGTTAAAACTTGTTCGTTAGAACTTGTTAGCCGTAACTTGATTGTTGAAACTAGTTTTAGTTAAAACTAGTTAAAACTACTTGATATTAGAAATGAATTGTAGCTAACTAGTTTTAACTGATAAGTTTTAATTAAATTAAACGTATAAAACGTGCAAACGTATAAAACGTATGTTTTAGTTAAAACTAGTTTAAGTTAAAAATTATTAGTTAAAACTGGTTTTAGTTAAAACTTGTTAGCTAAAATTCATTTCAGTTGACACTGGTTAGTTAGATCTAATTTTAGTTAAAACTTGTTCGTTAGAACTTGTTAGCCGAAACTTGTTAGTTAAACCTTGCTAGTTACAACTACTTTCAACTAGAAAAAACTAGTTCTATCGAAATAATCAGTTAAAACTGATAGAGTTTGTTTGTGTTTAAGACGAGTTTTAACAAACAATAAAATTCATTTATCAGTAAATTCTAGTTTTTACTAGAATAATCTAGTTGTACCAAACGCGTTCAGTAAGAACTAGTTTTTTACTAAGGAAAACTAGTTGTAATGAAGGCGTTCAGTAAGAACTAGTTTTCACTAGGGAAAACTTGTTCAAACTGCAACATACATATATAGATATACACAAGTGTATTTAAAACTTTACAATTGTTCGTCCGTATCCAAACGCTGGCATTGGCCTCCGGGTTACATACTTATTAACATATTTATTTCCCATCCATACTTTCACGCTTGTCGAACTTGATTAGCCGAAGAAGAAAGAGCCAGAGGGGGGGGGGGGAGAATAAGGAACGAAGATCAGATAGATAAGTATCTCTTCGTGTAGAGTGTACTCGCATACACGCGCTGTTGGCCTACGAGCAGCCTGTATATTGTTATGTAGAAACGCTTAATGAATACGTGGTTTACGAGTGCGTGTAACGATCTCACGGTGCATCGAGAACTGCCCATCGATTCGTTAATGACCCGTGTCCGTCACTGCCACTGGGCGCGATCCATTCTGACCATACACACACACACACACACACACACACACACATGTCTCCATGCATTCGTACATGTGCGTTTATGGTACAGATGCATTTAGTTGTCGATAAATATCGTACCCTGATACAATTGCGCATATTCCTATATATACACACACACACATGTGTATATATATTTAGATATATACACGCACATTTGTATGTACAGGGTGCCTCTTCAAAAATTAGGCACTCAAAAACGAGACGTTGCAATGAGCCTGCGCATAATACAAAAATCAATTACGATTAAGAAGGCAACGAAAATTCTTTTTTATTTCCTTTTTCTTCACTTTCATTGTTATCGAAAATATTTGCCGATACATTTAGGTTGTCTCTGATGAGGATCTCAAAAATGGTTTATCGTAGATTCGATCTGTCAAAAAAATGGCGGTCAGAAAAAAATGTATTGCATTTGACCTATGCAAACTTCAGTATCTCAGTTTGCATTTTTGGAACGCAACGAAATCTTTGTTGTTTCAATTTCAATCACTGGAACACTTTTACGTATTCTAATTAGAGATTTGCGACCAAGATTTGCACAAAAAAAGATTTTTGATAATAATCAAAATAAAGAAAATTTAAAAACCCCGTCGAAGTTTGCATCGAATATTCATTTTTCTTCTTTTATTTCTCTTTATTTTTATTATTACCGAAAATATTTTCTTGCCAATTTATGTTGTAGATTTTTAAGGGAAGGTTCTGCCTTGCTGGGCCAAAAAATGTTCGATTTTTCACCAATTTTTTATGCATAAAGTATTAAAGATAGAATGTTGATATTTGGTATGTTGACTAAGCGGTCTTTATTGAACACGAAAATATTATTTACAGTTTGAGAAAACATGTTGATAGGAGTGGGAGGAGCCACGTAGGTTGGTGCGCGGGCGATGACATTCTTCGCTCGCGGAAGTCCTAAGTCCCGGACAGGTGATCTGAAGCAAAAGATTCAAACATATTTTTACTTCGTACGATATTGTGTGTAAGTTCACCTAGAATAAAGAAGAAAAATTGAAAAATAAAAAATAGTGAGCAAAAAACTGCGATAATTTTTGGGAAAAAAAAAACAAACTTCCTTCCGGTCGCTCACTATTTTGTATTTTTCAATTTTTTTTTCTTGATTCTAGGTCAACTTATACACAATATTGTACAAAGTAAAAATATGTTCGATTTTTTTTGCTTCAGATCACCTGTCCGGGACTTAGGATTTCCGCGAGCGAAGAATGTCTTCGCCCACACACCGACATACGTGGCTCCTCCCACTCCCACCACCATGTTTTGTCAAACTTAAAAAAATATTTTGTCGTTCAATAAAGCCCGCTTAGTCAACGTATCAAATATCAACATTCTATATTTAATACTTTTCGCATAAAAAATTGGCGAAAAATCGAACATTTTTTTGGCCCAACAGGGCAGAACCTTTCCTTAAAAATCTACAACACAAATTGGCAAGAAAATATATTCGTTAATAATGAAAATAAAGAGAAATAAAAGAAGAAAAATGAATATTCGTTGCATTCCAAGCACCGCGTTCATTAGCCGCTTCGATTTCCGCTTTATCAGTTTTTTCGGTGCCTCGAGCTCGTCCCAAAGTCACGATAGGTCAATGCTTTTATTCGGAAAAAAAGTGTACGCCTATTAAAAAATAGAGGTTCTCCTTTCAATAAAGCGGAGTTGATCTTCAAACGAGTACGGCGCGACTTCGATAAAAAAAAAAAAAAAAACACTTTATTTTTTATGTCCGAATTAAAAATGTATAGGAATTTTCGAGGATCTAATTTCTGGGCACTCACCCGATATACATGTTTCGCAATGTCTGCAGATACCAATGTCTAAGGAGATGGACATCGATACTGTTTTCTACTCGCTTCCGCGCTGTATTTCACGCTGCCCCGATCGTTTTTCTCGTACGTGGAGCAGCATTTCGCAGCTAACACGCCCGAGCCTCGAAATTTACGGACTCCGAAGAAAACTACGAGACACAACGTCTGGAACACATTTAGTCCATCCATTTCTCATACCCCCCCCCCCCCCCCTATTTTGAAATTGGAAAAAGGGAAAAAAAAATTCTTCGGCAAAAAGTTGTTTCGCGATGCCCAAGCATGTGTCTCTCCAGCTATCTTCGCCCCCCTCCGTCTCCGGAATAACTGTAACCGTGCCTAGAAACTTAGGCTTCCGTGGAAGAAAAACGAGCATTGGATTGAGCGCCCGGCGATAAGGCCCCGATAAGCTCTTGATAGGGCGGCCCCGTATATTCATTATTTGCTCAACGAGAATGGGAACACGCGCACGGGGAACATTGCACTCGGGAGGATTTTTTCCTTTCGAGACACTGTGCCTAAAAAACAACGTGAACTGTGAACAAAAATATCCAAGAATTCTCGTGTCTCTACTCGTGGAGAGATAAACCGTTTAATGTCCGCTCGAGTGTTCCGGTATGACCCGACCCCGTTTGTCTCCGTGTTTTTATCTTTTTACTTTTTTATTTCCACTCTCTAGACAAATTGCAACTGTTGCCGACATAGCCTGGATCCGTATGAGCGGAGGGGGGAGGGCGGTGAGGGGCGTCAATCGTCCGGCGGATTCAAGATCGGCAGTAGGGTCTGCTAGGCTTGAGGAAAATCTCATTAAGGGAGAATTCAAGCGTGTACGGTAGAGGCTATAGAGCGTGTATCGATGATAACGGCCTTGGATGCTTAATGACCCACGTCGATCGTAATTAACGCCCGATCTCATCATATAGTCCCGTATCGGCAATCGGCGAAGCTATGTATTTTCTCTCTCTCTCTCTCTCTCTCTCTCTCTCTCTCTCTCTCTCTCTCTCTCTATATATATATATATATATATATATATATATATATATATATATATATATATATATATATATATACATATACATATACATACATACATACATACATACATATATATATATATATATATATATATATATATATATATATATATATATATATATATATATGTGTGTGTGTGTGTGTGTGTGTGTGTGTGTGTGTGTGTGTGTGTGTGTGTGTGTGTGTGTGTGTGTGTGTGTGTGTGTATGTATGTATGTATGTCTAGGCGCTGAGAAATCTTCAATTTCTCACGGACATGTGAGATCCATCCAATGATCCATCGAACGAATAATACGGGAGCGGAAAGTGAACATACCGATAGCAATTGTTTTTTGGTTTGTAGAAACCTTGAATCGAAACCGCCAATAGAGGGCCGCGCGCTCAATGTACGGCCTCGGAGATCTTCCATGGGATCCGATGAGGCATGATGATGAAATTTGCATCGTTGGACCCGTGTAGAAATTTGTTGGTGTCAGATCCTACCGCATCCCCATAGGGATTTGGTAGAAGCGCTGTACGTAGGAAGTCCACATTAGAATCCAAGTGGATTTCGCCCTATGTCGTGATTGACGTCGTTTATGGATTTTTTATTTGAAATTCTCAACTGGAATTTGTTGGATCTAACAAAAAATATATCCTGTCGTGGTCCTGTGCACAAATTTGTTGGGGAGTCGCAAGATGCACCCACGTGTCTATCGGGATTTGTCAGGGACACCGCACGTACGGATTGCTCGTTGGGATCCAATTGGAGTCTGCACTGTTCCCCAATAAAAATATGTGAAAAGTGACACGAGAAAATTCGGCAGGTTGAAACATAACCTGCACGCATCGTGAGCGTGTGTCATTATATTATGTCAAAGTGCAGTAAAATAAATAACAAAAGATAATTACAGTGGATTTTTAGTGGTGTGATTTGAATCGATTTTTTAGATATACTTTTTTAAGCGATTCGTACTTTTTTGAGGGGCTATGCCAGTGTGAAAAGCTTCCGCCTCTCAGCAGGCATTATTCGAGGAAGAGGAGTATTGTATGGGCCAGATATAGGGGAATAGCAGTTTTTATGGTAAATATCATTTTATGTTGCATAAATCGATGGTTAAATCTTTAAACGCGTTTTTCTCGAAATGGGATTTTTCAAATTTACTGACATTGTAACTCAAAGAGCAATTATCCGATTGACTTGAAATTTGTACTCTTGAATATATTTACTCTACAATGACGTAGGATATTTTTGATTGGATGAAAATTGACGATTTGGCATTGAATAGAACGACCATTTTATAGGCAAGAAAACAGACTTTTTTTGCATAACTACGCCATTTTGTGAGATTTAGATATTTTTCGAAAATCCTACGTCATTGTACAGGAAATACCTTCCAGTTTAACGAAATTTTTTCCTTTTTCGGTTTCAGCTAGTCAATCGGCCGGAATCATGTCAGCAGGAGAGGAACTTTTTTTTGCGCGTCCGAAGGTAGCGCATAAGTCGCTTGGATCTCAATATTTTTCTGTGCAAAAATTATGTAATATAGGTCGAATATAGCCAAATACATTTTTAATTTTCCGAAACATTTGATTGAGTGCTTTTCTTCAAAAAAATTCCCGAAAGTCACCCAAATTTTCAGCGGTCACACTGCCCTGAAGTCAAGATTTATACCTTTTTAACCTGTTATATGATGTACATGAAGTTTGCATCGTTGCTATCCAACGGTTTCATTTTTTTTTTTCGATTTTGTTTGGTTGGTCCCGGTGGCCGTAAATATTTTTTATTCATTTTACCATATTTTTTTAGCAACTAGAGCCGAACTGACCAAGAAAAAATAGGAAATTACAAAATCGAAAAAAAAAATGAAACCGTTGGATAGCAACGATGCAAACTTCATGTACATGTTATATGATCGTATGAAAGTTCTGTAACGAATCATCCAAGGCCTCACAAAATCCCATATTGTCATTTAATCCTTTTTTCGATCAATGTCACACGACGGCCCCAAACCGTAGTATGGGTTTTCAGTGTGACTCATGCAAACTAGATCGCATTAGTTGGATCAAAATTTGTTCGAAGTTCGCTTATCGCGGGATTGCAAGATTCGAGTGTGCGTAAAGTTTGTGAAAATCGGAAAAATAAAATAAAAACGACAAACGGTGTGTGATAAATGTGGTGTGGCTTTGTGCTAAAACAAGCAAAACAACTGCTTTAAAGCATTCCATACATCATAAAGAAATGTTATCACACAACGTAACATGTCCGTCACACTCTCTTTGTTGCTTTATAACTAGCCCTCCGATTACATTTTTCAAAAATAACATAACACGTGTTTTATTTATTTATTAAAACCTACTATAAATTCAACTATTTTTTAATTTTCACGTTGACTTATGAAGGGTTAAGATCCACTCATTTTGTATATCTGTGTATTTTGTTTAGAGAGTTTAATGTACAGAAGGCGATGGGATCCATCAAGAATCGTTTCGGATTCTGTTCGATAATGTGGGTATACTTTAGGATTCAAATTGGATTCCAATGGGGAATCCCGATTAGAATCCAATGTACAAGCGTGACGTTTTACTATAGAGATCAAATGTGGTGACCAATTGGATACCTATGAGAAATTTCTCCACGAAAAACTTACAAAAAATTCTTTTTTACATTTTTCTTTATTTATTTTTATTATTACACAAAACATTTTTGTGGAAATTTTGAATGCGGATCTCCAAATAAGCATCTCGAAAATTGATTTCCTGATTTTCGTAGCTAAAATCTGCTACAACAATTTCGAGAAAGTAAAACAAAAATTCCTTCTCATTGCAATGCAACGATGCAAAGTTCAATCTCAATATCGAGCAGCGTTGGGTTCTGGGCCAATACTCGGATGGGCGACCGCTCTGCCTTGTTCTCCTACAAAAGTGACAGGTGCAGGATAAAAAATTAAGTGGATAAAGGCGGCAAGGGCGTGCGACGGGACATTGCAAATAAAAAAGGAAAAAGTTGCGCAATTAAATTAATTAATTATCGTGAATAAAGATCGAATGAGAAGGCAGAGATAGCACGATAAAGTACTGTAGATTGTCCTTTCTTTTAGACACTTTTGAATTTCATATTCGGCCGGCAATGTGGAACGACTGAAGAATAAATAAAAAATGAATTTGACGAGCGACCTCCTGGACTTTCGTACAGGCCCGGATGTAAGAGGTGTCTGCCCGCTGTTCCCAGTGTGCATTATTCATAAATTAAACGTATACTCGCCGTACACGCGATACAACTGCGAACAATGTTGTTTTTTTTCGGGTTCCAGCGCTCCATGTCATCGCAGCCAAGATCCATTCGCACGGTCGCACGACGCTGATAACCGCACAGCTTGATGCAATTAATTAAAAGTAAAATGACCACGCGCGAGCTATGTCAGAGTTCGCCACGGGCCGAGACTGGCACACACGTGTGCGAATAAACGGAATTTACATACGTGTATATATATATATATACACACACACACACACACGTACAAGAAGTGCGCACACGTTAATGCGTACATAAAGTATATGGGACGGTTAATAAAAGCGAGTCAGATTGATCGTTGAATTAATTAATGTGCTCCGTCTCGTAAAAATATCTAGTACGTCACTATAAGTCGCATTTCTCCTCGGACGAGAAAGATGAAAAGAAACAATATAGCAGTGTTAAAGTTCGCAAGGTTGGCACGCAGCGAGCATTATTCGTAAATTGGTAATATTATTTTTCAGTCATAGTTTTTTTCTATTTTTAATATTGTTATTTTTTATCATTGTAATCGTAATAATAATCAATTAATAATAATAATAATCATGGTAATTAAAAAAAAAAATTCCTTATAATCGGTATCATTATAAAAATAATAAGCATCATCATCATTATTATTTGTAATGTTTTAATCGTTGTAATGAAATAATAAGCATGATCATTGTCATTACTAAAATCCTTATCATTATCATTATAATAAAAACAAATTTCGAAGCGGAAAGACAGACATAAGACCGAAGCAAGTGAAATAAAACCTTGTAATAAGGATCATCATCATCGTTACTATTATTGTTATTGTTACTATTATTATTGCCATAATCGTTATCATTATAATAATCATCATAATAGCAAAAATAATAATTATCATTTTTACTGTTGTTAAGGGGCTATACCAGTGTGACACTTTCAAAAAATCGATTTTTTTGTTGCCTGTTCCGACAGTTTATACTTTCAAGAATATCATTATCATTTATATAATTTATATCAATATCATTTTATCTTGCAAAAATCGATAGTTACATCTTTAAACGTTTTTTTCTCGCAATTTTGTTAGATTTTGATATTTTTCAAAAATCCTACGTCATTGTACAGGAAATACCTTCCAGTTTAACGAAATTTTTTCCTTTTTCGGTTTCAACTACTCAATCGGCCGGAATCATGTCAGCAGTGGAGGAACTTTTTTTGGCGCCTCCGAAGGCAGCTCATAAGTCACTTGGATCTCAATATTTTTCTATGAAAAAATTATGTAATATAGGTCAAATATAGCCAAATAAATTCTCAATTTTCCGAAACATTTAATTGTGTACTTTTCTTCCAAAAAATTCCCGAAAATCACCCAAATTTTCGACGTTCACACTGGTATACCCCTTAGTGTTCTCGTTATTTTTATATTATTTCGTTATTATTTTGAGTCTTTTTTTTTGAGATTCAAATTTGAGATCTCGAATGAGGATCCTAAAAAACATCAGAGCGCATTCAGCAGCCTAAATCATTTGGAAAAAAATTAGCGTTTGAAAGAAATGCAGTTTCATCGGATTTCGACGTCACCATCGTGGGATGTGGAAAGTCCTCGCAGCTAGATACGAACGAGCGGAGCGAGAAAATAATTCCAATTCGTTACGAGGCACTCGTCCAACCGCAAGTGTACATGCATAGTACTTTGTACGGAGTTCATACGCCTCGTGTATCGTCATCGAGTGACGAGAGACCGGGAAGTCGGTCGTAAACCTGGCCACGAGTGAATGCAGTGCACGAAACTCTGTGCGCGTGTAATCATCTTGCACGCGGAGAGCGTTAATTACGTGACGATGAGCGAAAGCATAGTGAGAGAGAAAGAGTGAGAGGGGCAGCGACGTAACCGTGAAAATAAAAGAGTCATTCTTTCGCGAGAGTACCGAGAGTCCATAAGAGAAATAAAATTGACGAACAATCGTAAATTAGGGAGTGAACGAGACGACAGAGATACAGTCCCGGCAATGCGTCCGGCGCGCGTCGTAAAGACTTGTTCGTAATGATGCGGATGAATATCAGAGCGGTTCCGGGGCTGATGCCCGCCTCGTTAATACGAGGGATTCCAGTGTGTCACTGGGTCACTAAATCACGTGGATCTAAGTACTAAATCTTACGAGGTAATAATCCTCGAGCAAAACCTGACTGGTTCGAGCGAGATCCTTAAGGGGCCAGTCCACTTTGAAAATTTCAAAAAATCGCAAGCAAGACTTGAAGAAATCGACGATGATGAGCAATCAGAAGGGATTTTGTACGGTGCAGGAATTGCCGATTGAGTTTAGGTAAGAGTTTTTCATAGTATAAACTTCAAACGTGTTTTTCTCGAAATAACTTTTTCAAAATCTAGCTCCATCGTATCTCTAAAACTAATAAACCGATCCTCTTTAAATTTGAACCACATATTGTAAACATGATTCGCAACAACATGACCCACGATGGTTTAAAAATTTTGATGTTGACTCTTTTTTTGCGGAAAGCTGCGAAAAAACGCGTTTTTTTTTTACTTTTTTCGTTTTTCATCTGCCATTTTCTTTATTTTTTGATAAAACTTTGTATCCGAGCGTCATTTTGTAGTTGGTGTCATACTGAATCTAATGGACTTTGATTTTTTTGTTTCAGACAAGCCGTTGCCGAGTTGTGATGGAGCTACCTAGCCAACCTATTTTTGAGGCGTTACGTTAAACTATAGTTTTTGTACTTAAGGGGTTACCCCCACTTGCGATTTTGAAAAAATCGATTTTTTTTTATTGCATTTTTTTGAAGTATAAGTATCCGGGCCCATGCTTCTGTATGGGCCCGGAATAGATGACTCTATGTAAGTTTACAAAAAAAAATATTTTCCTCGTGTAAACTGAAATTGAAACTTTAAACGCGTTTTTCTCAAAATGGCATTTCTGAAGTCGGTGACCAAGACTACTCGAACACTAATGAACCGATCTTCTTGAAATTTTGCAGGCTTATTTAATACATAAAAATGTAGTCTTTAATAGTTCGATTTTTTTTTCGAAAAAAATGGCCGTTTCATAGCCAAAAAACGGCCGTTTCTTTTCGTTAACATCGAACCATTAACTTTGACTGTCCGCCATTTTGTGAAAAATGAATATTTTTTAAAATCCTTCGATTAAAGACTAGTTTATACTTATATTTGACTAAATCCATCCGCATTTTTTTTTCAGATGATCCACATCGCCGCAATGTTGGTCACCGCAAACCGTGTATATAAAAACATTATTTCATTGACGGCCATTTGCTACTAAACAATGTAATATTTTTCAATAAAAAAATTACTGAAAGTTCTTCAAGATCCCGTGCAGAAATTTTGGCAGGGATACAGCTGGATTCTGACTTGTATCCCGGGCTCCCAGTCGGGATCTAGTCCGATATCGGATCAGATTCTAAGACTAAATGTAAGATCCGTAAACTGGATTCCATTAGGGATCCAGAACCGGATCCTTTAATGACTCTAAATAGATTCCCCATGGAATCATTGAGGAATCTTGGAAGGATCACGGGTAAATACAGGCTGAAATAAAATGGCAAAAATGGAATTATTGCATGTTAAATTTATTATAAAAATAATTAACATTTATACATTTTTGGTGAATTAAAATATCAATTTAAAAAATGAAAGGTAAGAACACCATAAAAAATGGAAAACTACGACTGGGTTATCGTTTTTTGGACTACTTGGCGTCCTTTGCGTCCATCTCAGTCTTTTGCATTGGATATTCCTATCTATAGAAATTGGAAATTCCTATCTATAGATAGGAATTTTATAGATAGGAACCTCTAGATGGAAATTCCTACCTATAGATAGGAATTTCATAGTAATACCGAAAATACACGTGACGCCAAAATTTTCAAAGATATGCCATCGTCGTCATACATATTCCGATACGGATGCAAGTTGGATTCTAACCGGGTTACCGGTTTTGGGGAATCCATGACAAATCCTGATCGGGATTTGATCGGACATAGGGTATCCCTGTCAAAATTTCTGCACGGGATGTGTTCTTTAAGATGGTATATTCATCGATTAAAAAAGTTTTGTCGTTTTCTTTAAAAAAATTAATGAAAAACGCCTTAAAAATGAATAAAAATGAATTAATTTTTTTTAAATGTATTTCAAGACTTTATTTATCAAGCCCAACAACTTTTATATTCACATCTTTTATAAAATCCTTAAAATTGCGAAAATAGCCTTTTTTCGTGGCTCCTAAGTGGACTGACCCCTTAACTCTTCGACTGCACACTTCCGCCACGAACGTGTGACTGTATGAATGGGATTGATCTGACCCCAGACGTTTTTCAGATCGTTGTATTTCGGTAAATATGATTTTTATTATAGACACGCATTCTGTAGTCCATGATCCTTATTTTACAGTCGAACATTTATTTCTTAAGAAAAACAAAAATTAAGCGCCCAAACACTCGTTCAAAGTGGGAGATGAAGGCAAATATTACTTTTCATCGTTTTTCAAGTTCCTTTCGTAAAAAGAAATAGCGAATTTTCCTGATGAGTAGTATTTGCCTGAACAAGAATTATTTTTACGAATCCAGCAGGGGGATTTCGCGACCGAGAAAAATATTACTTTTAATCGTTTTTTAAGTCCCTTGCGAAAAAATATATGCCGAATTTTGGTGATGAGTAGTATTTGCCTAAAAAAATTGACTAGTCGGGGTAAAGAATAAAAGTTTCATTTTTAGCTCAGCAGGATGAAGATAATTTCGCATACGAAAACACTCGTCGAAAAACTTTTTTTTGTTGAAATTGAATTCCATTCGTCCACTTGGAAGTGCATCTTTGAAAATCTTTTCTCGATGACGGTATACAGGAGGAACGTTTTTCACGAGTGTTACGTATTCGGAATTTAATTATCTTCAATCTGTTATAATCGAAAAGGAATTTTGATTTTTTTCTCAAAATGGGCTATTTTTTCGGCAAATACTACTCGTCACAATGATATGCTGTATTTTTTCAGAGGACTTGAAACACCATTGAGAATCAGATTTTTTTAAATTTCGTCTAAAAAAACACATGACTACCTTATAATTGTCACCCGCTGTGTGTGTGTGTGTGCGCACGCACGCACGCACGCACACACACACACACACACAGCGGGTGACAATTATAAGGTAGTCATATGTTTTTTTAGACGAAATTAAAAAAAATCTGATCTGCGTGCGTGCTTGTGTGTGTGTGTGTGTGTGTGTGTGTGTGCGTGTGTGTGCGTGTGTGCGTGTGTGCGTGTGTGCGTGTGTGTGTGTGTGCGTGCGTGCGTGCGTGCGTGCGTGTGTGTGTGTGTGTGTGTGTGTGTGTGTGTGTGTGTGTGTGTGTGTGTGTGTGTGTGTGTGTGTGTGTGTGTGTGTGTGTGTGTGTGTGTGTGTGTGTGTGTGTGTGTGTGTGTGTGTGTGTGTGTGTGTGTGTGTGTGTGTGTGTGTGTGTGTGTGTGTGTGTGTGTGTGTGTGTGTGTGTGTGTGTGTGTGTGTGTGTGTGTGTGTGTGTGTGTGTGTGTGTGTGTACGGACGAAGAGACAGGTATTGGCATATATACATCGCATAACTTTCTCGGGGACTCGTAATTCTCGCAGCATCTCTCCCGGGCAATTTTCTCTTCCTCGTGCATCGATGTCTCTCTCTCTCCATATCTTTTTCTCCTTCTCTCTCTTACACACACATTCCCCCACCTCAATCCCTTTCCTTTGCAATCGTATCGTTGCACACGAATGATTTCTTCGACAATTTTCAAGATCGTGCCCATCGCACGTCCGAGCGGAGAAAGGGGCGGCCTCCGTGTGATTTATTTAAAAATTGAACGATACATATGTGTATATGGAGAAAGATAGCGAGAGAAAGAGAACCGACTGTTGTCATCCTTCATCAAGCGGTCCGCTTCATTTCTCTCCACGCCGGAAGAAAGTAGGAAATGATATACCTTATCGGAGCTATATAAGTCGATTTAAAGTCGAGAAAAGTATAGTTGCCCATTTGATAAATAGTAGATAACGAAATGACGGAGAGATTCGAACGGGTCTCAAAGACGTATGTCTGAGCAACGGGAAATAGCGAAGTGACAAGTGCGGGTTGAAATTGAAAGGGATGGGATCGTAGAAATGATCTTGAAGTTTGCAGCTTTGGAACGCAAGGAAAATTGATTCTTTTTCATTGATAACATTTCTTTTCAGCCGATTTAGGTTAGTAAAAACATTTGGACGTTTTTACGTATTTTTGTTGCAAAAAAAGTTTTTGAATAAAAGGAAAAGTGAAGAAAGGACAAACAAAAAATCGTTGCATTCGAATTGAAACTTCAACGTCGTTCGTAGAAGCAAGGGCATAGGAACATTGGAAATCAATTCGTAGTTTCTTATTGGAAATCCAAGATATACGGTAGTTATCGCATTTCTATTTTTATTAATAAGTATTTTCGCCGACACCATGATCATCGTATTTTAATAATTATTCAATAATATTTAATAAATACTATTTAATAATTTAGATGCTGGGAGAAAATTAATTTATTTCAACCAATGTGTCGCTAGAAAAAAAATGCATCATTCTGACCCTTCAAATTGGGCTTCCAGAGAGGGATACTCCGTTAATAAAATAAGTCACAATCAATTATTATGCCCAACAATAAACTGGAATAAAAAATTTCGTGTAATTTATTTAGACATTTTTACATTTTCTCTGAAAAGTCCCGACTACGAAAATTCTTCTGCTAGTTACATTTTTCTAAGCGTCAATATTTTCTTCAAACGTTCGGTGAACCCCTGGTTTTTATTGCTGTTATGAAAAGAATAATATTCGTACGGATTATTTTATTCGATAGCTCATTCTACTTAATATTAATTAAAACAAGATTGGCATATAATATTAACAATAATCATTGATATTAATACTTAACATCAATATTTACCAATGATTATATAAATTATGTAAACAAAAATTCCTAGAAATTACATAGAAAAAAGCTTGGCGTGCAAATACTTTTTCTACACACTGGAGACATGTATATGTAGTATATTTTGAATATAGAAATATAACGTAAATCGATATATGTATTATATCGATGAAATAATATACATACATCGATGGCATCGATTTATCGAATTTAAATTACATTTTATGTTGATAAAAAAATTCATGGAGAAAATTAGTTACCTCATTGGGCGAACATATCCTTACGCGTAGTAATTTCTTCGACCTCCCATTTTTTACGGCCGTTCGTTAAATTAATTTATTCGATTTAGATTAAATTAGAATGAATTTAGGTCATGAGTAACCAACCCGCCGCCTGCCGGGGATCGTGTTGTGGCCCACGGAGCTGGATCAAATGAACATAAATGTTAACTTTTATTGTACATATCACCAAAAGAACATTACATCATGAGGCGTTTATATCATATAACATTACTGTGGGAGTGTGGGAATATTATTTCTGAAATTTGGCCCGCATGCTGAAAAGGTTGGCCACCCATGACTTAGATCGTGAATATATTTGATCGTATGAGGAAGTTTTCTCGACGTTTTTTCTTATCTTATCTAAAATACGTCGTGCGAAACCGACGGAAAAAATCGTCTATTCCCTGCTACTTATATTTCGTCTATTTTCAATATCTACCCAATGGATAATTTTTTTCGGATTATGAATATAGTGACACTTTTTTTTATATCAAAGACTTAAAATTACACCGGGCAAACTCGAAAAACGTGTTTCCATAAATGAAGGTTTTGAGCGAAATAAACAGCTAATTCTGGGGGTAAATACATTGACAAAATTGAAAAAAAAAAAACAAATTTCAACCCAAATTCTTTTTCCCATGCCAGCCACAAATTGGTAGCTTCATTGAAGTGCCCGGAAGTAATTTAAATTATCACTCTAGTAACTTTAATTGCTTCTGGCCGAATAACTTTGACCTCGTTTGCCATTTCTCAAGTACACTTTTCGGGATAACTGAATTTGTGTCACCACAAACCCCCTGCAAAGCCCGGAACATCAACCTAACAAAGTAAAGAAATTGATTGTTTTTATAAAAAACGTGTCGTTTTTTGTTTACAATATTATAACCTCCTCGCTTACACTGTTTATACTTTTGTCCCCTATAATTATGAAGTAAACTGTCATATAATTTATTCCGTGTGCTAAGAAAGAAAAAAAGACGAGCAAGACTTTGTGCCGAAGTTATCTGTGGTACAGAAACGGGTAATCATAAGGATATTCATAATTTGAAGAAAAAAACAGCATGTGTCGAAGTGTTTTACAGCTACTCGATATTAAAAACAGCCTCTTTTTCTCTTGTCATTTTTGGATTGGTGGTATTTGACGCAATTATGCGCAGTTAGAGCATTAGAGAATCCACTATTAATAAACAGTGGGGAAAAAGTCGAAAAACACTTGTGTACATACTCCACACGGGTTAGTCAATTTGCGAGGTCTCTATATATAAGTTGATGGCTTGCTACGTGACTGAGTACAGTTTAGGATTCATATAAGTGAGCATCAGTTACCTTTTCTCTCCTTCAATTTAGGTAAAATATTCGAAAGATCTGTTATTCAAAATGTTCATTTTCGCAGTTCGTAATAACCAATTTAACAACAATTTGATTATAACAATTTAACTATCAATCAATTTGTACAAATGTGTTTGATAGTTATTGTAAGATAATTTCAGAACTTTTACCATTTCTTCTAGACAATTATAGTTTGCCAATTTGTAAAAGAAATTCCTCATAATTTTGCTTAAAACATTTATACAGTGAGCTAGTCGCTTTGGCAAGGTTGGCTTTACCGTACTGAAAACTTTGCAGGTGAAAGAAAAGACGAAAAAGCTACGTTTAAGGCCTTAGGCTACAGTAACGGGTATAAAATCATGTGCGAATTTAACAATATTTTTCGTATGAAAAAGTGATTCACTCATAAAATTAATTACACATCTATTTAGTACGAATATCAATCTGTTAAGAAATATATATATTTTTTCGATGTAAAAAATGGCCGACTACTAATATTTTCCTTGGTAATCTTTTTTTTAGTCGCTCCGCGGCGTGACATTTAGCATCCACGATTTTTTTACCTAGAACAAAAAACAAAAACTCTCGCCAATCTACATTAGAATACCTAGAGAAGTATGTACGGAATTTAAAAAATATTGTTTTATTCAAAAGTTGTAGGTATATGAACTTAAGAAATGAATTTTCAGTGAAAAATTTCGTTATAACTGCTCATAAAATGAGAAGTTTTCGATTAATCAGAAATTCCGTACGTACTTATCTACGAAATGCACTTAGGAACGTAACTTTTAAATTTGAAGTGAATCGAGCGAAAATTGTTGAAGTTATTTGTCACGCGAATTGGAAAAAAGCTTTTTCGAGAAATTTCGAGTAGTCGACCATCGAAAAAAAATATATATATTTTCCAACAGCTTGATATTGATACTAAATAGATGTGTAATCAATTTTATGAGTGAATCACTTTTTCATACGAAGAAAATGGTTAAATTCGCACATGATTTTATACCCGTTACTGTGGTCTAAGGCCTTAAGCTTGTTATCAGCACGATTTTTGTCTCCATTTTATTGTCATAATGAAAATGTATGGCGGGTATTCGATTAGGAAAATTGCTAACTATCGCTACGCCCAATAAAAATCATGTATCATAAATTTTCGTATGTAAATAATTATCCAGTAATTTTTATTTTTAAGAAAGTTATAGCACAACCAGATGTTTTTCTGAAAATTCAAACTTTCTCAAAGTCAAAATCCTCTCAAAGATTCTGCAGTCTTTGAGAGGATTTTGACTTTGAGATGGAAAATTCCATGGAAAATTCCATGGAAATTTCCAATTTCTTGGAATGGAGAACTTCCGAGTCGAAATTTTTAGCCTCCTCTGAACCCTCGCAGAACCTATTTCTTTTGTAATGCACAAGCCGCCGGCCTCCGTTGAACCTACCAAACCCCATTTGTCGAGTTCAGTGCCATGAAGAGACCTGCCCTTGGTCCAGTGTAGCCTCTATTAGACCTCCCAAACCTTCTCTCGACCCCCAGTTTCAGTGAAACGTGCAGAGCACAGGTCTCCTTAACCTGCTTTCAATCTCAAACTGTTGCCTCGACCCCACCTAACCTGCTTTCGGCCCAAATTCGATATCTCCTCCATCATCATTCCATTGTGGCCTGATCGGGAACCCGTTCGATGACGAAAATAATACGAAATTAATAAAAATACATCGTCCCCTTATTAAATTATTATTGCAATATTAATATGCGAAAACAATCAAATTTGCTCAATATCGATTTATTATTATTTAATAGGCAATTCATAAAAGAATGCTTGTATATACAGTCTTACTCCAATTCTATCGGATTAATGGGCTTAAAATTGGGCTAAATGGGCTTAAACATGGGATTAAAATTCTTAAAAAATGCCAGCCTATCCAGTATGAGCTTACGCGACGTTTGTCGTCCTTGACATTTCTTCTTAGATCCTCTAGTTCTTGAGTTACATTGCATTATCTAGAATTAGTCTTTTGTAGCAAAAAATGAAATAACATTGCGAAAAAAATCGTACAAAACTTTATAAAAAACGCAAATGGAGTTCCTGCTACCCCGTTCAAGTTTATCGGATTACGGATAAACCGGTTTATGGATAAACGTAACAAATTTTTTTTGCATAAGTCATGCACCCTATTCTCGATGGTCGAAAAAAAAAAACCGAAAATCAGTCATGTATAAAAGTGCGTACTGGGTCGAAAAGAAAATTATAAAAAAATATTTCAGAAAAGCAATATAAAGCTGAACTTATTCCCGTCAAAACGCCGTTCCGTAAATTTGGTTATCTTTTTTTTTTACGAAGCTATGTAACTTTTAGTGCAGCAAGTAATATCGACTGGTGTATCCAAACTTTTAAGCGACGGTATATATTATATAATACTATATATATATTATACTCGAAATATGTGGTTGCGTTAATATATTCGAATATACACTACCAGTCAAAAGTATTCGGACACTTCAGAAAACTGCAAAACTTAATATGACTTTGGATCATTGAAAACTTATGATAGAATAATAATTATTTTACGAAGATACTAGAAAGCTCTGTATAATTACTTAATTATATAGATCTTTATAGTATCTTCGTGAAATAATAAATGAAATGAATTATATTACTCTAACATTATTTGGCAATTATCCAGCGCTCAAAAGTTTTGCGATCATGTGGAGTGTCCGAAAACTTTTGGCTGGCAGTGTAGATCTAAATAACATATAATGTTGATATCTATATGGAACATTAGGGTGTTAATTATAGTCTATTTCGTGTTCTAAAGGATTGAAATTGTCGGTTTAGAGTTCAACCTCATTCGACTTTTTCTTTATTTTTTAATTTTGCTTTTGTTCGTTTTGTTTTTCTTGTTAATTCAATAATGAGTTGATAAATGGCGACGGCCGATTACCGTCCATTTTATATAAAATGTTTGATTTTTCTTTGTTTTCATTTTTAGCACGTGGAAAATTTAAAAAATATTTCCACGTGTATGTATGAAGCATATTTTTATTTTTTTCCGCTAAATATGATATTAACTGCATTCCATTATTAAAATTATTGATTTCACAAATGTTTATTTATAGAAAATCAATCTATTTAATATCGTCCAATAACTACATGTTTTATTTGATCCTCATAAATCTGTGATTCGGTTTCATCAGTTCATCATTTTCATCTGTTCAAAAAAACAATTTAGTTAAGTTCACTGAATGGATCTAGTTATTTTTTTTTAATTGACCTTAAGTAGAATTTTCGTAGAGTTAACCATTTTTCTATTTGATTGAACTAACGGTCCATCTTTATTGCAACACTCATATCAAAGGGGTAGGGAAGGTGGAGAGAGGAATTTTGTGTGTGTGTGTGTGTGTGTGTGTGTGTGTGTGTGTGTGCGTGTGTGTGCGCGCGCGTTTGTTTGAAAAATCTATAGCATGTTATTCGATGAAACTCTCTAGTTATTACAATCATATTAACTAATTCATATAGCTTATGTGATACAACAAATAGTTAGAGGTATTCATTTGGTCTCTTATGCCATATCAGCGACCAAAATGTTATAAGCACTCGGTAGCATAGGGGCAGCGGAGCGTAGCTATGATTAGGTAGGACTAGGTTCAAGTCGCATATAGGGCAAATATTTTCTTCCAAAAAAATCATTTCTAAAGGCCAAGGAATGACGAATTACGATGAAAAATCCTTGTGGTAAAGCTCTCAATTAAGGAGTTCATTTTATTTTCGATTTATGAAATATTTTATGCATGTTACAGCTTAGCTTTACAGTGTACATTGTAAGCAAATAAAGATTAATTTGAATCTCATCTTTATTAATATATATAGATATCTTTGAAAGAAATATGATCATAGTAGGCTGTGAGACAAGGAAAAAACCTATTTTATTTAAATAGATTCTATATAAATTAATTTTTTTATTTAGCAGTGTACAGTAGGCCAAAAGGGGGGCAGTAGGTTCTGCGGGAGCGCTCGAAGTAGGCCGACCTGAGGTTCCGTAGGTTCAATTGTGAGCCTCACTGACCTCCTTTGAGTCAAAAAGTCTACTTTCTGCCATGCCGGAGGTTCATCGGAGGCTCTAACGCATGGTACTTTCAAGCATTGTACCCTCCTTTAGATACCCAATAATCCGCTCACGCCGATTTCTGCTCGCCTTCATTTTGTGGGTTGAACGCGGCTCGAAAATTTCGACTCGGGCTCCATTCCATGAAAAAAAGAGGCTAGAAAAAACCATGGAAAATTCGACTACCGTATCTTGCATCATACAACAGTGAAATAATCATTTCGGAGTCGTGTGATGGAAGTAAAACGCAAGTAAATCGCAATAAGTGAGATAAAGCGAAGTTTCAAAAAATGACTACGCGAATAAGATTTTACTTGAAAAATCGTACTCCTTAAATCCTCACACTTTTGACCGATTTTCTCAAAATATGTCATTCTACGTGCCTTATCTATATTTCGAATACTGCGAATGTGTCAGCGCAGGGAAGTTTTTTTTTGTCTTTCGAACTTCCAAATCCTCTACAAGTCAAACCGTTTCACCGAATTTCGCTAAATTCAATTGGTAAATACTACTATTCATATTCCATTAGTGTGAAAACATTTAGCCAAGGGCCTCAAACACTGTGAAGGCTTTTGTGGGTACGGAAAAAATCGCACACACCCACATACCGCCATCTTTTATAAGTGTGATTCTTTCAATGTTGAATTATGTTTCGAGCATTTCAATTGAAATCTCAATTTTGTCTTATCCAAAGGCGAAAAATGATCACACGTGAAATAGGGTCGATTTGAATATTGGTAAATACTTTTGAGTGTGGAATAGAGAATTATAAGAGGATGTGGGTCAAGTAATTTTTGCGTCTTCTAAAAATAATTGTGTAGGAAAGAAAATTGTATATTTTCAGGAAGAACTTCGCAATTATGAGGAGGATCGCACTCGTGCTGCTTGTCGTAGCCGCCAGAGCTGAAAAGGTCGGTGCCGAAACCGTGACATTCGTATTAAATCAGATAGCGCATGTCAATTTTACTTCGATTGCAAAAAAAACTTATGTAAATGAGTTTCCATGCAATGGCCAAGTCACTATACTGAGAAAAAAAAATCGTTGATCCAATATCATTGGTGTTATTGAATGAAATTTCGTTGATTCAATTGTACAATTGTTGGTGTAAATAATCGGATTTATCAGACCAAACAAAACGCTATTGACTTTAATAACATGATACAATTGAAAGTTTCTTTTTCATTCAAAAAATACATTGTTAGCCGAGAACAATATATTATTAAAACTATTTAAAAAATTATCGCGAACAAAATATATAGTTTTGAATGCCTTTTCTGCAACGAACAAAAAAAGCGTGTCGATTTATAACATGAATATTGATGATTCGAGTACACAAGAAAAATTGAATTTCGCTCGTTTGATTCAAACAAAATTTCTATTGAGCAAATATGTTATTTTATTTTTTTTTCATCATGTCCGATATCGATTTTCAAGTACTTTATTTTTTTATGTCGACGGTAACCGTCGCATCAGTTCTTTTTTTCACATCAGAACGAAACTACTTTTATTTCAAATATTTTTGATCACAATGCGTTTAGCACAAATTTTAGCCCAATGTAACACTACAAATGGGCCACCTTGAACATAAATCTAAAAACTGACAATAAAAAAAAATAACCATCGCTTGAGCAATCGTTTGATCTTCGCAATCGAATTGTTATGCTACAGCTCGTCAGTTTCGTGGAGTTTGACGACGGTCGCAGTAGAATTCTCGGAAGGATGAATTTTACGGAAATTCCAGAGTCGCGGATTTATGTTGAAGTTAACATTTGGGATCTTCCAAAGGGAAAATATACTGCTGTAGTACACAATCTCGGTCCGTTCCACGGTAACTACCGTCTGACGTCGGTTGGACCCGCACATGCAATGCGCGATGTGAGCATTAATTGGTATTTCTTATAATCGATTATTCACACTGCCAAGAAAAAGTATTTAATTTAAATAGAATCTATTTAAATCAAATAGGTTTTTAGCTTGTGTCACGGCCTACTACGATCATATTTCTTTCAAAGATATTTATTTATTTATTTCGGCTATTCTTATTAAATATCAAATATTTTCAAATTTAACAAATAAAGATTCGATTCAAATGAATCTTTATTTGCTTACAATGTACACTGTAAATCTAAGTATACTATATGCATAAAATATTTCACAAATCAAAAATGAAATGAAACACTTAATTGAGAGTTTTACCACAATGATTTTGTATCGTAATTCTTCATTCCCTAGCCTCCGGAAATGTTTTTGTTTGTAAGAAAATATTTTACCTATGTGGAATCGAACCTAGAACCTACCTACTCATAGCTGTGCACGCTGTCGCAGATATGGCATAATAGACCAAATGAATTCCTTTAATTATTTGTTGTATCACATGAAGTATATCAATTAGTTAATATCATTGTGATGATTAGAGAGTTTTATCGAATAACATGCTATAGCTTTTTCAAACATAACCTATATGTCTGTGTATGTGTGCGTGTGTGTGTGTGTGTGTAATTCCTCTCCTTCCACCCTCTCTACCCCCACTCTCCTTTGGTATGTGTGTTGCAATAAAAACAGACCATTAGTTCAACGAAATAGAAAAATAGTTCACTCTACAAAAATTCTATTTAATCTAAATTTTTTTTAATCAAATAGATGCCTTTAGTGGTTTCAACTAAATTGTTTTTTCAACAGATAAAACCGAATCACAGATTCATTAGGATTAAATAAAATATTTAGTTATTGGACGATACTAAATAGATTTTAATTTGAATACATAAATGTATTTAAAATAAATAATTCCAATAATGGGATGCAACAGAAAAAATTTTATCTAAAGTAAAATCTAGTTACTTCAAATTTGAAATAATCAAATGGACGCGGTTAGTTAATATCAATAGAATTTTTCTGTCAGTGCAATACTTCTTGAAATTAGCTTAGCAAATGAGAGCGATATTCAATGATTTCCCGACGAAAATTACTTTGTCTCCTGGTCGACTGCATCGGTACTCTAAGTTCGAATACGAATGTCTGTACGCTGCTCTTTTTACTATTATTATTGTCAGTTTAACTTTGAATACGCATTTCTTTTCTTCGCTTCATATATTATTATTATTGTTGTTGTTGTTGATTCTAACTTCGGCGTGAAATTTCTGTACCTAGCTCGATATATTACCATTATTATTATTAATGCGTGCATTTTGGGAGGTGTCGAATATTTTATCCACATTATTATCCATCTCTATTTCAAAACAGAGCGCAGGTGCCGTGATTCCGCGCAAACCATTGACCATTTTCAACGGGGTACTGATCGATCCAAGTAATGGATACTTCAGAATGTCTACGACGGACTTTTCGTTGAAAAAAGGAGACATTAATAGTATTGCGGATTCTATAATCGCTCTGTATAGGGATACACCGTACGACATGAAAATTTGTTCCAAATCAGCGATAAAGGTCGCGGCACCCGTCATGTGGGGGTTGGTGTGAGTATTCCATTTGGGCACACATTTTTTTCTGGTATTGACGTTTGCATCGTTGGAATGCAACGGAAATATTTTTTTCTTTCGTATTCCCAAATTTTTTTGGCACATTTGAGCCATGGGGGTATCTGAAACATTTTTGAGAATCCTTATTAAACATTTATAACGGTAAGTTGGATTTTTTAAAAATAATAATAAAAATAAGAAAATGAAAATATCAAGAAGAATTTTTGTTGCATTCCAAAGATGCAAACTTCGATACCATATATTTTTACGGGGTCGGAATTTTTGTAATTTTATAACTCATTTACTATGCTTCTTCGTATGCCCTTGCTACAAACACGCATGCACAAACCTCTATACACACAACACACACACACATACACAACAGACACACTCATTTTATTATTTTTTCGAATTTTTTTCTTCACTTTCACTATTCTAGAGGATGTAATATTACTTCTATAAGAAATACAATGGACAATAAGGTGAATTTGGATTATAATAAGTAGCAAGTTTCTTCTATTTGCAAAAGGTTTTATTGTATTGAAAAAAAAAAATTATCCCTCACAGAAATTTTTCAATTAGTGTTCGTAAGCACACACATATACAATAATCATACACACCTACTCGTACACATATGACATGCTTCAGAATGATAAAAATATTGTAGAAACGAAAAAATATATATTTTGGGGAAAATAGTCATCCAAATTGTAATCTGTATCGTTGGGTCCAGAACAGAACAATTAGTCTGTTATAGAGTTTCGAACCCTGAACTCCGAAAGTGTATGTAAATTCCATGCTTCGATACTCCATGGTGATCCATGTTCGAATGTTTTGTTTTGCAGAGAATCCGAAAAACTAAATGTCCCTACTCCCCAAGACTGGCAATAATAAATCACTTAAAAGATGACGTCTGGGATGACAGATGAAGAATAAGATCACCTGGACTCGACAATGGAACCGAGTAGCATTTCATGGACCTGGCATTCTACGATCTTCTTTCTATTTTCTATTCTAAATTCTATTTTCAGTCGCTTTGACGGAGCTTGAAACCCCCCTCAAGTTGACTTCGATTTTTTCGTTTTTGCTTTTCCAAAAAAAGATAACGAAAAAAAAACTCTTCCAAAGAAATAATATTCTTGCTGATTGATTTGTTAAAAAGTCGTAAAATTTATAAGGCATGTACAACCTGATGATATACCTGTTATGATGCAGCAATAAAAAAAAACTATTCCACCACATATGAAATTATTATTGGACATTCCGTTGTATAAAATTAAACATTGCTTCAATATCGACCCACTGGACTTTTGTTTCACAACGCTTTGTGTTATCGCTATAAATATATAGCGATAATATCGCTGTATAAAATATATCGCTATATATTTGCTTCGACGAATCGTGTCAACCGTTCACTAATGACTCTAAGAAAAAGCGTTTTAATTTACTATCATAAAAATTCAACTGCGTTAGACTTTTCAATTCAAAGCAATCACATTACATGCTCAAGCTGAAGTAAAAAAATATTTCGCCATGAGTGTGATGTAGATACTTAGAGAAAGGTGTGCGTTTGTATAAGGTGGTTGCATGCAAAGTCTTATAGGTCTCTTGGTGTTTTTTTTATACTTCAGTAAGGAGAGCAAACTACCTATGTGAAATAATGGAAATGCCGGCAAATAGGTGGCCGGAAATGTGTTCGAAGGAAGAACCCAGAGCGATGTTAAATGCAAACCCACCAAAATGGGAACTGGAAATGAAGGGAGCCATGGAGGAGGTAGGAGTGGGAGCAATATGGCAAAGGATGTAAGACGAAGATATGGAGGGAGTAAGAAAAATAATCGAAAGAGCTATACGAATAAAAACCGATCGGGAAATACATCAAGACTGGAACAAAATTGAGAATTCAACATGTTTTAGGGAGTACAAAAATCGAAATGAACATGTAGAAATCAAAGAGTGCTGGGAGTAGCAGGGCATGCGGAAGTATAGGAAAAGCAGGTAAAAAGTGATACGCAGATACCCTATGCCGGTGTTGTAAGAAAGAAGAAGAAAGTTTGGAACCCATACTTAAATTCGGGAAAAGAACAAATGAATAACAAAGTGGTGAATGGTTTGGAAAAGTGGTAAAGAGGATACAGGGGGAACAGCTCTATATGAGCACAACATACTTACGTCACGCCATGCCGCCAATATGAGCTTCATAGGAGCACTACAATTTCTTCACGCCGTGACACCCATATGAGCCCCATATGGACTCACTTATTGTTGGATATTCGTGAGCCGATTTTGCTAGTGCTGATGAATTCACTGCATGCATACTCGCCTGAGAACAACTTCGCTTCATTTGGATTTGTTATTGTGAATCATCATGTGACGTAAATATGACTTGTAGGGGAGCACTCATAAGCGACACACAGCTGTGATTTTACATACCTCATAGAAGATCTACCTATGATGCCAATATGAGCTACATGTGTCTACCTGGGTACACATACGCCGTCTCGATATTGAGCGTAAAAAAAAATTCGACCAGATTTCAACTGGAGCCCGATTTCTGCATATTTACCAAAGATCGTAGAACACTCATGATACGTGATACGATAATAACGAGATCCCAATATCTCAAAACTCGGTAATAGAGCAGAGGCGTTAGAGAGCTCAATCACACTATCACTCATTTGTAAATAACCCCCCCCCCCCCCATCACATCACATCTTCCTTATCACATTAAATAATCGCGTAACCGAAAACACAAATATAAAAAATTTAAACAACACCAAATAGTTGTAAGAAAAATCATTGTTAATCACCGAGGATCTCAGCACACATGTTTGATCAAAAAAGCCGAAGGCAAGCTGTAACCAAATGTAAAGAAAAGAACACTGAATACAACTACTTACTTGCTACTATTACCCGGCTGGAAATTTCTTCAGGCTAGCCAGATTTATGATCGGGCCGTAATGAGGGAGCTGTGTGGCTATCCGTATTACGGGTATTTTTATTCGGCCGTGAGTCTGCCATGAACAGGCAGCCACAGGTCAGGCAAACTTATGGCAAACGTGAAAATGGCCATAATGTGGTTTGCCTTATCAGTGCTCTAATGTGGCTCTATTAGGAGGCCCATGCATGGCAGTGCTCAGGCTAGCGCTAAAGTGGTGGCGCCAGTGTTGCATTCAAAAACTATATATATATGCTTGCACGTGTGTCATATTGTATACCCGACTGGAAAGGGGGTAGCCGGTTAAGGGGGGTCTGACGGCCCCCACCGAGTTTGATCGAATCGACCCAAAAACCTGAAAGAGGGCTGAAAAACAAAATTTTAGAGATATTTTTTAACCCCCTAAACCCTTATGAAAACACCATAATCGCAAAAATGCGTTTTTTTTATGTTTAATTTTTTTTCGAGCTTTCAAATGCATTTTAAAGCGGTTTTAACACAACCAAAATTTTGTTTCAGATGTGTAGACATGCCCTGAATTTTTCCAGATTTTTTCGTAAAGTTAAATCATGTGCAACATAATTTTAATGGCATAAAAACCGTAAAAAATCGTAATTTTTTGTATTTAATGCTATGGTTTTTATTGACGTATTAATGGTAAAAAATCGTGCACCATAGCATAGAAAGCTACTATCTTCCTCTACAAAATGACGCTAATTGGGCTCAATTCGGTCGTCTCTAGCGTCCGAAAATCAAACTTGAATAAATTCCGTTTTTATAATTTGAGCATTTTCAGTTACGAAAATGACACAAAATCATATTTTTCAATTATTTTACTTAATAAAAGTACATTTTGGGGTTTCTGAGGTCGCCGATTACAAATTTGATGTCAAACAGCTAACAAAAAAAAAATTACACATGTCATCAAATGAAAATGGTATTTGCTATTTCGGTTTTTTCAATAATTAAAAGTCATTGTATTTAAAAAAATCTATTTATTTATAATAATATTACATACATTCATCTAATATATACATTAAACAGACACAAGTAATACATACATTGCAACATGATTGTTATGTTGTTAATCTTCGTCACTGTGTTCTTCAATAACAGGTTCGACATTATCAACGTGAAATAGATTCGTTAGAATTTGAGCTGGGCGGATGATTTTGGACAAATACCGTGCATGACTTAAAAAGTAAATGATTGTTGCAACGTGGGCACAGCAACCAACAGTTCTTAGCCCATTTGCACAATCACATACGTAGTTTTTTATACCGTTATATCCAATACTGTTAGGGTCGTACTGAACGTAACATCTGTATACTTTCTTGTTTATATGTCTTGATTTAACTTCACATTTCAAAATGGTATCGTCCTCCAACAAGTATTGCATATTCAAAAGTCCTTCTTCGGTATACATTTCAGCTAAGTATGAAACAGTTTGCGATAACTGGTACGAGCCAGTGAAAAGGATCTTCAAATCTTGCTCTGTCATTTCCGGAAAGTCTAATACGTCATTTGATGTTAACGGTTTGAAGATCCTTTTCTTCCTATTCCAGTTTTGTTCTTCCACAACTTTCGCTAAAGAATTGTCAACGTCTTTTCTTTTCAACATTTGCTCGGCAATTTGATCTTGTAAATCGGTATCGCAATTCAGTCTTTTTCCAAACTCATTAACCAAAAAATTCGCTACTTTGCAATAAAGCATCGCTGAATCCAACATGTTGTTGTTAAACTGATTATGCAAGAGTTTGAATTTACTACCGATTATACCGTGGACAGCCTCTACCACCCACCTCAATTTCGTAACAAATCGACTTTCGTTTGCTTCATTTGTTGGAAGTTGCTTTCTTTTGCCTTTCAACGCTGGCATCAACACAACGAACCCTTGAGATTCTAACCAATCTTTGACGTCTCTGAACCCCCTGTCAAGTATAAAAACATCCCCTTTTTTGAGGATTGATCTCAAGCCGTTCGGATCACTTAGTACATGTTGTAAGATTTTCGCATCATTCACAATTGCTTCGTACGGTCCGTAAACATCTATTACATATCCATCTGTGGCACAAACTGTGAAGGGTTTACAGAGTGGACACTTTTTCTGACCAGAGAAAGATTTTTTTTGGTAACAATTATTACTACTTTTTTGGTGTCGAAGGTATGAACCATCAGCAATCAAGAGCAGGCGATCTTCAAATCCGTGTAATTTTTTTACGTAAGGCGACGTGTGATTAGCAATTAAATCTTCGCGAGAACATGCCCGAGCTCCGAAACGAAGTGGAAAGACGTCTTTCGCGAATAAATCCAAAACCGATTTGCAATAAGCAGATACTAGTTGTTCAGATTTGATATCGAAAATTGACGCAGTGATTGTGTTGGAATTTCCAGTTCTTAATTTAAAAAGGAATATTAAAAGAGCTTGATTAATACTGCAATTTTGAGAATTTCGCAAAGTGACCAACATGTTTTTTAGAGTCTTGATTTCTGCAACTGTGTATCCAGTTAGCGATTTTATGCGCTCTGCCGATAAATTGTAATCATCTACTCTGTCTAAAATACTGTTGTCGCATTTTTTGGACAGTGCATCCAAAAATAATGCCAACTCTTGAGAACTGATAGTACAAGTATTCGAAAATATTTTCAAGTTTGAAATTTCGTCAACGTACATACGTTCACTGATAAGATGTACAGGACAACAGCGATTGCCTTTTGGAATGAAAATTCGTGAACTTATAAATACCTGTAACCTCGCTTTAAACGGAACAACCGGAGATGTCGTAATTGGAGTAAGACATACGCAACAACATTTGTGAGTCGCGGTAACTCTGTTGAAAGGCATCTCGATCATTTCATAGTCCGGTTCTCTTGGACGAAGAACGTAAGGAGGGTCCTTAGAAGATTGTGATGACTGTCCTGTGGAAGATCCAGACTCCGACCGTGACAATTGTTGCGAAGACTGTTCCGAAGATTGTTCTGTGTCATCTGATACTGTCAAATTGGAGAGTGTTGATGAATGTCTCTCTACAGGATCGACAGAATTTTGTTCGCGATCAACATCTGGCAGAGGATTTTCCTCGGGATTGACGTTTGGCAGAGGATTTTCTTCGGGATTAAAATCCAACTGAAGATTTTCTTCAGGATCAGAATCACTGCTCGTCGATGGTGAAACCGTTCGGGATTTAGCGATTGCGGAACGACACAGATGACATAAAACGTCACCTTTCTCTACTCGTTTACCTAGTAGTTTAGTATATAAGTGTACGTCATCATCTGAAGAAATGGACTTCTGTTTTCCGGTATCATAACGCAACAATCTGTTGCATCTTATGCACCTTTCACCAGCCGTACATTTTCGTTTTTTCGGTGGCATCGCACAGTTTTTCCTAAAGAAAAAAAAAGAACATTGTTATTTTTTTTATTAGGATTAACAAATTATTTTTTTTTTTTTGAAAAAAATGAAAAAAGTAACTGAAACCCGGAATAAAAAAAAACCATAATTAAAAAAACAAATAGAACAAAAGTAACGAAAATCGAAAGTACATTAAAAATTGTAAATCAAAACAAAAAAAATGTTGAAAACATCGGTAAACAAAACAGAAATAAATTATTGTATTCCAAATCATTTTTTTATTGAAATATCGTTTCGTCTTAGTTTTGTTTTTTTTTTTGCTTTTTTTAAATTCTTTTCATGTGAGTGAACTAAACAACAACTTGAAGTTGACGGCCACCTTCTGTACGATTTCAAGTCGACTATGAGGCAAACGATTGTAGATTGAGGTTATGATTATAAATCAATTTTTATGTTGATTGATATTTAAATTGATATTCAAACTCACCTTAGAATACTGCTTCAATCACTTCGTGTTGAGATAGGCAGGTTAAACGATAAATTAAAAAAACGCTGTTAACAAAACAAATAGATTTGTTTAACGGAGCAGAGCGCGTCGCATGACGTGTGTACTGGACGGCGGCTGAACACAGAGAGAAAGAGAGACCGCGTGGAGCGGGGTTCTCGATGCGTCAGTGCGTAGTGGGCATGCGCAGTACCGTGCGGAGGGGCATACGAGCCTAAGGCCCACGTGGGTACGGTGGCCTTAGGCACTCGGGTACGTGGCTTAATAAGGTACAAGTTGGGATTTTCTCCGCCAGGTGACAGTTTAGTCGGGGAATTCCAAATTTTTTTTCTGAATAATACGTAATTTTTTGTTTGTTAATATAACTATTGACAGCTGTTACGATTAAAAATTCGTGTATAAGAATGAATTTATAATCAGCGACCTAAAAAATCCTTATTAATATCGTTCCCATAGCTTTTTTAAAAAATTTCAAAAATTAAAATATTTTTTCTTCGTTTTGACAGCTGTCATGTGACAAAACTAATTTTTGACATCAAATTTGTAATCGGCGACCTCAGAAACCCCAAAATGTACTTTTATTAAAAAAAATAATTGAAAAATATGATTTTGTGTCATTTTCGTAACTGAAAATGCTCAAATTATAAAAACGGAATTTATTCAAGTTTGATTTTCGGACGCTAGAGACGACCGAATTGAGCCCAATTAGCGTCATTTTGTAGAGGAAGATAGTAGCTTTCTATGCTATGGTGCACGATTTTTTACCATTAATACGTCAATAAAAACCATAGCATTAAATACAAAAAATGACGATTTTTTACGGTTTTTTTGCCATTAAAATTATGTTGCACATGATTTAACTTTACGAAAAAATCTGGAAAAATTCAGGGCATGTCTACACATCTGAAACAAAATTTTGGTTGTGTTAAAACCGCTTTAAAATGCATTTGAAAGCTCAAAAAAAAATTAAACATCAAAAAAACGCATTTTTTGCGATTATGGTGTTTTCATAAGGGTTTAGGGGGTTAAAAAATATCTCTAAAATTTTGTTTTTCAGCCCTCTTTCAGGTTTTTGGGTCGATTCGATCAAACTCGGTGGGGGCCGTCAGACCCCCCTTAACCGGCTACCCCCTTTATACATCGTGTTTGGGTTAAAGCTTGAAAGTTTTCACGAAATATAAAAAGTAGCACATAAAGTGAAAACGTTATGAATCGCAAAGAAAGGAAGCGGTATTTGACACGGTTGCGTGTTAGGAGATGTCGTTCGAAGAAAAAAGTTGACGAGTCCCGATCATCGGTACAAGTACCAGGTATGTATAACCTTACTTTTTTCAACTTTTACAAAATTTATGAATTTTTATACACTTGTGTATAGAATAATATCAATATAAAATATAATTCAAAAAAAATAAAAAATAGTATAATATCAATATAAAATATAATTTGAAAAATGAGAATGATATACGTTGTTTTGTTTACGAAAAATTTGAATATTTACAGAAAGAGGCCCGAATGATAAAATTCAAGATCAGGAAAGTCTTGATAAAGCTACCACCAAACAATATCCTAATGCCAGCGGAGAGAATTCGAACACCAGCGAAGATCTCCATGCCAGCGGAGAGGGTTTTAATGGCAGCGAAGAAGATCTCCATGCCAGCAAAGAGAATCTCAACCCCAGCGAAAAAGATCTGCATGTCAGCGGAGAGGGTTCGACCGGCAGCGAAGAAGAACTCCATGCCAGCGGAGAGGGTTTTAATGGCAGCGAAGAAGATCCCCATGTCCGCGGAGAGGATTTAAATGGCAGCGAAGATGAAGAGCCTGGTCAAGAAAATGTGCAACGTTGGAACAGAGATGAAGTTGAAGAACTGCGAGAATGCGTCATCGAATGGTCAAGTACCCGAGATGGATAACCTTACTTTTTTCAACTTTTACAAAATTTATGAATTTTTATACACTTGTGTATAGAATAATATCAATAGAAAATATAATTCAACAAATATAAAAATATTTAAAAAATAAAAAATAGTATAATTCAATATAAAATATAATTTGAAAAATGAGTATGATATACGTTGTTTTGTTTACGAAAAATTTGAATAATTACAGAAAGAGGCCCGAATGAAAAAATTCAAGATCAGGTAAGTCTTGATAAAGCTACCAGCAAACAATATCCTAATGCCAGCGGAGAGGATTCGAACCGATTCGAGGATCGTTTTAATGGCAGCAAAGAAGATCCCCATGTCAGCGGAGAGAATCTCAACCCCAGCTAAGAAGATCTCCATGTCAGCGGAGAGGGTTCGAACAGCAGCGAAGAAGATCTCCATGCCAGCGAAGAGGGTTTTAATGGCAGCGAAGAAGATCCCCATGTCAGCGGAGAAAATCTCAACCCCAGCGAAGAAGAACTCCATGTCAGCGGAGAGGGTTCGAACGGCAGCGAAGAAGATCCCCATGTCAGCGGAGAGGATGTAAATGGCAGCGAAGATAAAGAGCCTGGTCAAGAAAATGTGCAACGTTGGCACAGAGATGAAGTTGAAGAACTGTGAGAATGGGTCATCAACAACAATATCCCACACACTCAAGTTGACGGTTTGCTTAAAATTTTCAGATGAAGGTTACTACCTCATTTACTTCAGTCAGCGAACACTTTTTTAAGCACAAATTCAGCTACATACGAAATAGTCGATTTTACAGACGAAAATGGTGAAAGCAATGGTTACTTTGTGTACTTCGGCATGAAAAATTACCTTCAGAGGTATGTGAATACAGATATCCACAGACAAAAGATTTTGTATTTACAATTTAATATTGATGGACTGCCATTATTTTAATTAAGTCCAGCAAGCTGTCGCCAAGGTGCTGAACAACGCGAAGGACTGGGACGATCACTGCTCAGAACGACAAAAAAAAAGAATGACCACAAGTGTGCGGATATAGCTTTAAATATATATTTCAAATAAATATATAAACAAAAATATAAAAATAATAAACATAAGAATAATAATAAAAATTAACAAAAATAAGAACAAAAAAACAAGACTGCCAGTAAGTTCAAAAATTTATGTTTTGTTAAACTGTTCAGATGTAAGTTGGTCTTAAATATTCATTAAATAAAAAAAGTTGTATGTTATTCGTTCCGTATATTTTCTGTAATATTAATACATCCGATCAGGCAGCCGTATACACGCTATCATAAGGCGCCAGGATAGTGGCCCAATGAGGCTGCCAGATTTGGGCGTAATCAGGCTGCCAGATCCCGCCGTTATCGGGAACAGCGTTACATTTTTGTTCACGCCGTGATCAGGTTGCCATACTAACGCCATATAATGGCAGTCTGGCAACCTGATCCGAGCGTGATTAGCGCCATAACTAAATTTCCAGCCGGGTACTTGATACGAGCCATCTAGATTTTCCTTTCGGACAACACTTTTCGGGCCAGTGTGTATATATAAATAAATATATATATATATATCTGAATGCGAGCGAGAAACGATCTTTGCGAGTACTTTTGCGTTGCACGTGTTCCCGAGAAATTCCTTTGTACAACGTTCAATAGACTCGCGAGGGATTCACGTACACCACACACACAGACACACACACACACACACTGAGAAGAAATGCTTCTTCCATTACGCACGATCGTATATTGGACGGCGCGCTATTGCCCGAACAGGTAGCATACTCCGATACGTATGGTGAATTCCACGTCGGATCAACCGTTCACCTTATTCAACGGTGATTTAGCGTTTGCTTCGCGCATCGTTCCAAATATAAAATTGGTACAATGCAAAAGTGATTCAGCCGCTTGTTCGCGTGTACGCTTCGTATATACGGAGGAGCCGTTCGATCGATTAGATTGGCTTTTTTGCTCTTCACCAAGGTACGTAGTAGGCTGTTGCTTCATATACAGGAAACACGTGAAATGCCACGTGCGAGCGTGGAAATACGTACGGACAGGATAGGATGTGATTCCTACGTATTATGATTCCATTGTAGATGGACTTACGAGACGACTGCGTTATTCGACGATCAAATAGAAACGTTTCATCAAAAATCGCTCAGCGAGAATGAGTCTCATCTAGCCTTCGAATGATTTATGTAGATATGATGGAAAATTTAAAACTCAATTTACCTCGGAACTTCAAATATTACTTTTCATCGTTTTTCAAGTTCCTTTCATAAAAAGAAATAGCGAATTTTCCTGATGAGTAGTATTTGCCTGAACAAGAATTATTTTTACGAATCCAGCGGGGGGATTTCGCGACCGAGAAAAATATTACTTTTAATCGTTTTTTAAGTCCCTTACGAAAAAATATATGGCGAATTTTGGTGATGAGTAGTATTTGCCTAAAAAAATTGTGCAGTCGGGGTAAAAAATAAAGATTTCATTTGTAGCTCAGCAGGATGAAGATAATTTCGCATACGAAAACACTCGTCGAAAAACTTTTTTTTGTTGAAATTGAATTCCATGCGTCCACTTGGAAGTGCATCTTTGAAAATCTTTTCTCGATGACCGCGTACAGGAGGAACGCTTTTCACGAGTGTTTCGTATTCGGAATTTAATTATCTTCATTCTGCTATAATCGAAAAGGAATTTTGATTTTTTTTCTGAAAATGGTCTATTTTTTCGGCAAATACTACTCGTCACAATCATATGCTGTATTTTTTCAGAGGACTTGAAACACCATTGAGAATCAGATTTTTTTAAATTTCTTCTAAAAAAACACATGACTACCTTATAATTGTCACCCGCTGTGTGTGTGTGTGTGTGTGTGTGTGTGTGTGTGTGTGTGTGTGTGTGTGTGTGTGTGTGTGTGTGTGTGTGTGTGTATACGGACGAAGGGACAGGTATTGGCATATATACATCGCATAACTTTCTCGGAGACTCGTAATTCTCGCAGCATCTCTCCCGGGCAATTTTCTCTTCCTCGTGCACCGATCTCTCTCTCTCTCTCTCTCTCTCCATATCTTTTTCTCCTTCTCTCTCTTACACACACATTCCCCCACCTCAATCCCTTTCCTTTGCAATCGTATCGTTGCACACGAATGATTTCTTCGACAATTTTCAAGATCGTGCCCATCGCACGTCCGAGCGGAGAAAGGGGCGGCCTCCGTGTGATTTATTTAAAAATTGAACGATACATATGTGTATATGGAGAAAGATAGCGAGAGAAAGAGAACCGACTGTTGGCATCCTTTATCAAGCGTTCCGCTTCATTTCTCTCCACGCCGGAAGAAAGTAGGAAATGATATACCTTATCGGAGCTATATGAGTCGATTTAAAGTCGAGAAAAGTATAGTTGCCGACTTGATAACGAAATGACGGAGAGATTCGAACGGGTCTCAAAGACGTATGTCTGAGCAACGGGAAATAGCGAAGTGACAAGTGCTGGTTGAAATTGAAAGGGATGGGATCGTAAAATTGATCGTGAAGTTTGCAGCTTTGGAACGCAAGGAAAATTGATTATTTTTCATTGATAAAATTTCTTTTCAGCCGATTTAGGTTAGTAAAAACATTTGAACGTTTTTACGTATTTTTGTTGCAAAAAGAGATTTTGAATAATAGGAAAAGTGAATAAAGGACAAACAAAAAATCGTTGCATTCGAATTGAAACTTCAACGTCGTTCGTAGAAGCAAGGGCATAGGAACATTGAAAATCAATTCGTAGTTTCTCATTGGAAATCCAAGATATACGGTAGTTATCGCATTTCTATTTTTATTAATAAGTATTTTCGCCGACACCATGATCATCGTATTTTAATAATTATTCAATAATATTTAATAACTACTATTTAATAATAATTTATTATTGAATATATCTTTCTTTATAATTATTCAATAATTATTTTCGAAAAATCATTATTTGTATATTTATTTCCGAACAAAAAAAAAGTTGAACCCGTTCAAGGATGCTTTCAATACTCAAGAAAGTTGTGTTAATAATACCGGAACATTTCCTCCAAAGGCAACGAACGTTTACCGAAAAAGTGAGCTGCTCGAGCCTCTGTCTCTCTCTGCCAAAATTGTCGGCGCCGCGGGTCAGAAAAATTTCAGGTCGCGAATATCGTCGCGTTTCGGAGAAAGTAGAAATCGCATTTTGCGAAACGATCGGAGCCTGTGGCCATGCCTCTCCGTGAAATTGATTGAGAACAAATTAGACACGTGTATGTAAAATAAAGGCGCGAAAAAAATGATATTTACATGTATATAAAAAAGTAGACAAAACATCGTTCCTGTGCACACTCAGAAAAAAGATTTATTATGTTCTAATAAATTGGCACATTAGAACACAATTTATTAGAAATGAATAAATGTTTACTCGTATGGAGACAGTTTTTATGTGATTGTAACTACAGCATTTATTCGGCGTCACTAAATGTGTTTTTTTACGTGCCGATTTTTTATATCAATTAAAAGCCATATTTAAAATAGAAAATTTGTACGCGAAAATATCCACAAACAAGCCGGTGACAAAGCTTTTCCAAGAACGCCATTGGAAAAACTCGATTTGCGGTGTTTACTGCATCTCAGCTAGAAATTAGCTGAAATCAAGTACCATTAAAATTTAGTCAAAGTATCATCAAATCCTCCCCTCAACGATCTTTGATAATTTTTTTTTCATTTCTGAATTTTTGGTGGTCATGTAAAGTGAAAAGTGCTATTTTTCACGAAAAATTCCGCGCTTGGGGGTGGAAAACCCCTTCAATGTAAAAAAAATCTCAAAATAACCGTTGGGGGGAGGTATTTTACATGTAGAAAGTGTGTACCAAGTTTGAAATAAATCAGTCACGTAGTTTTCAAATGGCAGTGAACACGGACTTTGAAAAAGTGGTTTCGAGAAAAACGCGGCACCGGCTTGTTTGTGGATATTTTCGCGTACAAATTTCACGGAATGTTCTTGAAATGACACTTAACAATGTACAAAAGGTTTCAATAAATTTACTCTATCCATATAGATGAAAAAATTCGCAAAAAAGGGTTTTTTTTCACGCTGAAACCCCTACCCTCCCCTTAAACCTTAACTAAAATAAAAAATGTTCTTAGCTGTTAATAAAATCGTAGTAGGCCGACATACGAATAAGAAAACTTATTCGCCGGGAGACAAACTTCTTTGTCCTTAATAAATCTTTTTCTGAATGCATAAGGTCGGGGACTTTCAATATTTCGCACGAGTACTCCAAACCACCCTTAAGGCGTTACCCCCACTTGTAGCGCAAAAAAGGCCTTTTTCATGAATTTTTTGAAGAAAACTACAAAACTTTTTTAATTGATCAATATACCATCTTAAAGAACACATTTTGAAGAACTTCCAGTAATTTTTTTATTGAAGAATATGACATTGTTTAGTGGCAAATGGCCGTCAATGAAATAATGTTTTTATATACACGGTTTGCGGTGACCAACATTGCGGCGAAGTGGATCATTTGAAAAAAAAAATGCGGATGGATTTAGTCAAATATAAGTACAAACTAGTCTTTAATCAAAGGATTTTAAAAATTATTCATTTTTCACAAAATGGCGGACAGTCAAAGTTAATGGTTCGATTTTAACGAAAAAAAACGGCCGTTTTTTGGCTATAAAACGGCCATTTTTTTCGAAAAAAAAAAATCGAACGATTAAAGACTACATTTTTATGTATTAAATAAGC
Organism: Ophion slaviceki; assembly: GCA_944452715.1. Lineage (NCBI taxonomy): Eukaryota > Metazoa > Arthropoda > Insecta > Hymenoptera > Ichneumonidae > Ophion > Ophion slaviceki. The sequence goes on from OX101791.1 coordinate 34,769,101, forward strand.
CTGCAAAATTTCAAGAAGATCGGTACATTAGTGTTCGAGTAATCTTGGTCACCGACTTCAGAAATGCCATTTTGAGAAAAACGCGTTTAAAGTATCAATTTTAGTTTACACGAAGAAAATATTTTTTTTTTGTAAACTTACATAGAGTCATCTGTTCCGGGCATAAAAAAAAACTGCACTTCAAATTGCACTTCAAAAAAATGCAATAAAAAAATCGTTTTTTTCAAAATCGCAAGTGGGGGTAAGCCCTTAAAGAAGTACCAGGACGTGTACTTTTTTCCGTTCTCGTTACACTTGGATCTTTTTATCCGGTTCATAATTTTCGGGTCTAGGATGGGAGGAGGGGGTGAGGATGCGTCACGACTTCTCGGAGCCCGGTAGAAATTAATTTCGCAATGAATTCCGAGCTGTTTCGTCCTCGCGGGGAGTTGGTTGACGGATAAAAATTTTGAGGAAATGGACGCGAAAGGAAGAGAGAGAGAGATAAATGCTTATTTCTCGATGTGAGAGTACGAAAGGCCCACGCCGAGCGTGGGCACGGAATACCTCGCTGGAATAACATATCCAGCAATATGGTACACGTATATTATTATTATTATTATTATTATTATAGGGTTTACTGTGTCGAACGACCCACCATAATCGTATACCTCGCTGGCAGCCAATAATAGCGATTAGAATAAGTGTAACGCAAGTGTCAGCGCGTGAAAACGTCACGCGAGAGTTTTATCGTTTCGACCAACTTGCCCGTTGCTGCACAAAATTTTTTCCATAATTTAAGCGAGTCGATCTTCCGTCAGACGGAATTTCCACATTGACCTCGATTCGCACTCGGAACAATGTGAGCGCACATTTGCCCGACAAAATGTCCATTTTCAACGGGACGTCAAATGGAGGATGGCTCAAAATGACCTGACATTTTGATTTATTAATAAAACGTATTATTTATTTGAAAAGGACGAATATTTTTATTTCGATATAAGGTACGAACATTGAGGTTATGTGTGGAACACAGTATCCGATAAATGGCATAAACGGCATGGACTTGGAAGACATATTCTTTCAACAAGATGGCGCAACGTGCCACACTACGGGCGAAACAATGCAGTTATTGCAGACGAAGTTTCATGGTCGTGTTATCTCGCGCCGAATAAGCCACCGAGTATGCCAATGATCCACAGACTATTCCGGAGCTCAAGGAAGCAATTGGACGCACCATTAAGGAGAGATATACACCTAGGAGCCGGAAAAAGCTCATTTTTGTGATTTTTTTCAAGGAAAACTATTTGAAATTTTGGATTGGAGTTTTTATTATCTAAAAGTATATACGTTCAAAAATATATTTAATTTTCTTTATTTAAAAATATACAAGAATATTGCGTGATCCTTGGAGCGTTGTAAAAAAATCTGGGTATACGGTACCCACTGGCGTTTCTTCAAAAATAATCTGAAAAAAAAAAACCAAAAAGATTATTAAATTAGATACTATAGTCTAGTACTTGTCATAGCCGATTTTGCAAAATATCGATTTATGACAAAATGGCGGACGTTTGAACATACATGGTGATTTTTGGGCCAAAAATTAGTTATTATTTTGCCTATAAAACAAAAACTAAGTAACGGAAAAAAAATCCTACGACAAGTACCAGATAATGGTGTATAGAATATCCACAAAAAACTTCAAGGGAATCGGTTCATTGGTTTTCGAGAAAGTTTGGGTACCGATTTGAAAATCGTGGTTTTGAGAAAACCGCGTTTTAAAATTTGGGAATGAATAAATCATGAAATTTGTCAACTTACATGGAATCATCGATACCAGGCCCATAGTGTAGGTCTTCTACGATCGACGGAATGTTCATAGCTTCTAAATCGATTTTTTCGATCATCTAAGTGTATATCTCCCCTTTAGGCCTTAGGCCACAGTAAAATCCTTTATGAATTTAACCATTTTTTTCGTATGAAAAAGTGATTCACTCGTAAAATTAATTACACATCTATTTAGTATGAATATCAAGCTGTTAGAAAATATATATTTTTCTTTTCGATGTACAAAATGACCGACTACTAATATTTTCTTTTGCTATCTTTTTTTTAGGCGCTCCGCGGCGCGACATTTAGCAACTACAATTTTTGACCTAGAACAAAAAACAAAAACTCTCGTCAATCTACATTGGAATACCTAGAGAAGTACGTACGGAATTTAAAAAATATTGTTTTATTCAATAGTTGTAGGTATTTGAACCTAAGAAATGAACTTTCCGTGAAAAATTTCGTTATAACTGCTCATAAACTGCTCACAAAATAAAAAGTTTTCGATTAATCAGAAATTCCGTACGTACTTCTCTGCAAAATGTAATTAGAAACATAACTTTTAAATTTGAAGTAAATCAAGTGACAATTGTTGAAGTTATTCGTCACGCCAATTGGAAAAAAGCTGTTCCGAGAAGTTTCAAGAAGTCGGCCATTTTGTACATCGAAAAAAAAATTATATTTTCTAACAGCTTGGTATTCATACTAAATAGATGTGTAACTAATTTTATGAGTGAATCGCTTTTTCAAACGAAAAAAATTGTTTAATTTGCACATGATTTTATACCCGTTACTGTGGCCTAAGGCCTTAATGGAATTAGTCCGCAAGTACGCTAAAATGTTATTGAAAATTTCGTCAAAAGAGGAAACGTTTGCAAACGGAGACGAGGCGGCTATTTATCGGATATTTCGTTCCACACATAACCTCCATGTTTCTACCTTATATTGAAATAAGAATATTCGCACTTTTCAAATAAATAATACGTTTTATTAATAAATTAAAATATCGGATCATTTTGAGACACCCTATAGGATGAGCTTTGCATCGTTGGAATGCAACGAAAATTGATATTTCTGAGTTCCTTCAATTCTTTTTGACAGATTTTGCGTACAAAAATTCTTCAACCATTTTAAAAAATATTGACTTAACGTTCGGCTATAAAAATCTGTATGAAAAAGATTTTCTATAATTATTAAAATAGGAAAAATAAAATGTAAGAAAGAACTTTCGTTGAGGTCCAACGATGCAAACGTCGACACCTTTAAATAGGCGCGAGGGTCATAGTGAGAAAAAGGATTGTTACAATGAGTGACAAAATGACATCACAGAGCACTATGGCTGACGTCTCGCCAATGACAAATGAGATACAGTGGGATTATTGTATGACGAAAGATGGAGATTGGGCGATGCGGTCTTGCTTGAGTGCAAGTTGACCGTGCAATTAGAATCAAATTGATTGATTTTTTATAGTACGTGTACGAGTGTGGGCCGTTTTGTGGGATGCACATTGGGGGTTATTAAAAGAGGAAGAGAGGCAGAGAGAGACAGAGAGAGAGAAGGAAAGCAAGGCAGAGAGTTAATGAGAGAGAAATTAAACGAGACAGGAAGAAAGAGAGAGAAAGTGAGCGATAAAGCATGATATTGATAGACATAAAAAAAGGAAGAGAGTATGGGAGAGACAGGGGAAGAGGACCCGAAAAAAAAATTCAACAGAAATTTCACTGCACGTATTTTACGAGGTCGCAGTGCTTGAGGCCCTCTCATCATATCACCTGCGCCGCGCTCTTTCTCCTTTACGAGAAGATGTTTCACCAGCTCTCAAGTTGATCTCCACATACATGCACACACTAGTGGAATTATTTCTGGACACTTTTAAGGGGTTACCCCCACATGCGATTTTGAAAAAATCGATTTTTTTTATTGCATTTTTTTGAAGTATAAGTACCCGAGTAGAAATCTTGCTCCAGCTACAATAAACACCTGATCAGGCATCCTGACTTCTTTTTCCAGCCTTGATCAGAATTTTTTATCAAGCCCTGATCATTTTTGAAACACAATCCCTGACTTCCGTCTGATCAGGGTAAAAAATCAAGGCCTGATCAGGGTAAACTATCAACGCCTGATCAGGGTAAAAAATCAAGGCCTGGTCAGTGTAAAAGATCAAGGCCTGATCAGCGTAAAAAATTAAGGCCTGATAAGAGCTTAATTTTTCACGGCTTGATCAAAATGAAAAATCATATGATTTTTCACGGCTCAGGATGACCGATTTTTTCCTGAAATAAAAAATACAACGCATACACAAAAGAGAAAAAGGTACCACTTTATAAATAACGCTGATCGTTTATTTTTTAATCTTAATATAAAATGTATCACATATATTTTTCACATATACCTATGTGGAAAACAAACATCATTTTTCTTGTATTTGTAATAGAACAAAAACTCGAAATAAACTAAGATATATCACTGTATTATATTCCACTTATCATCCCGAAATTAACTAATATATTTTTTAAACAAAAACTTAAGAAAATTCGTGAATAAAGTAAACAGAGCTCAACGTTTTTATGACCAGACGTTTCTAGGAAACGTTACATTGGGCGTTCTGTTCGTTTTTTTACGCGACGCTCGAAACTTGTCCCAGTCTTTTGCTGAATTAATCAGACCTTGATACCGCTCCAACAGCTTGTCCAATTTGCTTCGAAAGAACTTCTATTCCGTGTTCCCTATATTTCGAAATGACAGCCACTGAAAAATACGAAAATGTGTATCCCACTTAGAATTCAATGTCTACATATATATCTATATAAGGTATGCACATTATTTTATTAGAGTGGCACAAATTTCAGCTCTATTTTTTTTTCCTTTTTCTCACCATCCAATTATCTACTTTAAAGAAGAAAAAAAATTGTTGCAAAAGCTGCGAGCGGTCATTTTTTAGCGAAAATTAGAATTGAAGCAGGAGAGCCTGTACAGCGAAGACCAACCAAGTAATGGTGGGTTAACAGCGTAGTGCAGTTCAGTGAATGTAATGTCCACCCGAAGTGCATTTCTTATGGGCTAACTTGCACCGATGGAAATACTTTCACTTAACTGAACTACGCAGTCAACTTATCATTATTCGGTTAGCCTACGCTGTCCGGGCCCGTAGCAAAGGCTAACCAAATAATGGTAAGTTGACAGCGTAGTGCAGTTCAGTGAATATAATGTCCATCCGAAGTGCATTTCTAATGGGCTAACTTGCACCGATGGACTTACTTTCACTTAACTGAACTACGCAGTCAACTTGTCATTATTCGGTTAGCCTACGCTGTCTGGGCCCGTACAGCGAAGACCAACCAAATAATGGTAAGTTGACAGCGTAGTCAGTTCAGTGAATGTAATGTCCATCCGAAGTGCATTTTTTATGGGCTAACTTGCACCGATGGAATTACTTTCACTTAAGCGAACTGCGCAGTTAACTTATCATTATTCGGTTAGCCTACGCTGTCCGGGCTAATCAGCACCGATGGCAAAACATTTACCAGATTGAACTATGCTGTCAACTTACCATAATTTGGTTGGCCTATGCTGTCTCTTTTTCTCCTCTGACAAAGGAGACGGACCAAGTAAAGAAAAATAAAAGCGATACACAAAACAAATATAAATCTACTTACATAGTGGTAGCGCCAACACATGCCAATCCTCAGGAATTTCGAGTTGTTCCTCGCTGAGAGGATCTGTTCCGGATCTGTCAAATGTATCATAATAAATATTTCAACCAATGCATATATAATTTGGCGTATGGTTAATTTACAGTCAGATTTAATCCAATTTATATTTATAGATTTAAGAATTGTAAGTCTTTGAAAAAAATTAATTGTTATACTAACCTGCTGCTGTATTATTTCTTCGTTTTTTCCCTTATTTAGAGCCCGCTATTCACGCAGACACAGTTGTTGCGTAATCTTCCGATTGAGTTTGTTCATCTTATTCACAACGTACACGTTATTTGTAAAAATGTATAAAGTGATTAATAATATGTCTCGTGCTTCTCTCGTGTCTGTGTATCATTTGACAAGATGAGGTTAGACACGTTTTTAGTGCCAAACTGTAGAAGTCCAGTTACATGATGATTGCTTGAAGTTAGCTGGATCAGGCGAATTGAAGTAAGCCGTAAGTCCAGTTGCTTGACATCGCCTGAAGCTAGCCGGGTCAGGCGAATTGAAGTAAGCCGTAAGTCCGGTTGCTCGACCACCGCCTGACCCCAGCTTGATCAGGCAAATTAAGGCAAACTTAAGTAAGGCCTTCGTACTACAAGCTGATCAGGCGCAGATCAAATATCAGGCCAGCCTGACAATATTTCTACTCGGGTATCCGGGCCCATACTTCTGTATGGGCCCCGAATAGATGACTCTATGTAAGTTTACAAAAAAAATATTTTCTTCGTGTAAACTGAAATTGAAACTTTAAACGCGTTTTTCTCAAAATGGCATTTCTGAAGTCGGTGACCAAGATTACTCGAACACTAATGAACCGATCTTCTTGAAATTTTGCAGGCTTATTTAATACATAAAAATGTAGTCTTTAATCGTTCGATTTTTTTTTCGAAAAAAATTGCCGTTTTATAGCCAAAAAACGGCCGTTTTTTTCGTTAAAATCGAACCATTAACTTTGACTGTCCGCCATTTTGTGAAAAATGAATATTTTTTAAAATCCTTCGATTAAAGACTAGTTTATTTGACTAAATCCATCCGCATTTTTTTTTCAGATGATCCACTTCGCCGCAATGTTGGTCACCGCAAACCGTATATATAAAAACATTATTTCATTGACGGCCATTTGCCATTAAACAATGTAATATTTTTCAATAAAAAAATTACTGAATGTTCTTCAAGATGTGTTCTTTAAGATGGTATATTGATCGATTAAAAAAGTTTTGTAGTTTTCTTTAAAAAAATTCATGAAAAAGGCCTTTTTTTGCGCTACAAGTGGGGGTAGCGCCTTAATAGAAATTTGGTTTTTTATTTTTATGCATAAAATGTATTTTTCTGCTACGCCGAAATTATACTGTAATGTTTTCATTTTAATCTAAAATATTTCCACTTAATATTTGCCTTAATAAGCATACTTTGATAAGAATATAAAATATGAGTGATTATAACGTCAAAATGATCAATAAATGCGAAATCATTAAAAATGTGTAGTGTTCAAAATTCATTCCACTAGTGCATATGATACAAATTACCTGAGTTCCAACGTGTAGCCTTGCGGATTTTTACGTATTACCCTTCCCCATCGCTTTCTACCCACACTTTGCTAATCCAACCTGACTTTCGTTGCGCCCACAGCCCGTACGAATCGAATTTTAATCCTAAAGTATTTCCACATTATCGAACTGAATCGTGAAGTTGAATTTTTCAAACAAAATACATAGATATCCAAAATGATCTTAACTCTTCAAAGATCTTAACTCTTCATAACACAACGTAAAAATTAAAAAGCAGTCGGCTTTGATAGATAAACAAGATAGACAGTAGATTTTGATAGTAGATTTTTGTAGTAGATTTTGATAGTAGATAGTAGTTTTTGATAAACAACATAGATAGTAGCTTTTGATGGATAAACAAAAACACGTATTGTTTAATTTTTGGAAAGTTCAATCAGAGGACTAGCTGTAAAGCAATAAAGGGAATATGAAAGACATGGTACATTGTATGGTAACATACCTTTGCGATGTACGGAATGCTTTGGAACATAGTTGTTTTGCTTGTTTTAGCACAAAGCCTCACTACATTTTTCACATACCGTTTGTCGTTTTGATATTATTTTCGATTTTCACCAACCTTACCCGAGTAAAAATTTTCGAGCCGTGTTCAACCCGCGAAATGCAGGCCTCCTTTCCCGAGCAGAGGTCGGCGATAGCGGATTATCAGGTATCTAAATGAGGGTACAATGTTTGGAATACCAACACGTCACGACCTCTGCTGAACCTCCCGAATGGCAGATACTGGGCTTTAGGCTCAAAGGAGGCTAGTGCAGGGCGCAACTGAACCTGTAAAACGTCAGGTGGACCAGCTTAGAGCGCTCCCGCAGAACCTACTGGCCTACTGACTTTCAGCCTACTGTAGGTGCACTCCAGACCCGCTAGGCCCTCCATTCAGCCCATAGGCAACGCCGTAGACCCTCCGGACCCTACATTCAGCCTATTAACGGTATATGTAACAGGAATCAATCAAAATATCCTTCATACATACACGTAGCAATATTTTTTCTAATTTCCATACGTTTTGACCGTAATTGAACGTCCGTGCGAATATTTGAAAAAAATAAGAAAACCCCTCAAAGATTTACTAAGTGCGGCAAGCTCTCTCATCATTGCCCAAAATCTATTGTACCTAGATTCGGTGACTTCATTTTTTTCGATCACCTCGTGCGTTGATGCACCATTCGTTTCGCCTTCTTGCTTCTCCTCTAATAATGGACCACTCGTCGACCCCGCTTGTACCTTGTCGCATGGATCGCGAATCGCCGAATTCTCTGTAAATTCACCACACGTTCTAGGACTCGTCGTTTTGTTTTGTGAAAATTTTCGCTTGAGGACTCACTAATTCCTCCATGGAAGCATCGATGGGACACATTTTTAATAATTCATCGCGATTATCCGAAAAACAATCCACCACTTGTTTATGAGCTGTTTATGAGGGACTCCTCAACAAATTCGTGTACAGGATCACGAAATGACATATTTTTTGGGAAATCCAGAAAATGTCGGTTCAGAATTTCAAATAAAAATTCTCAAACTACGCTGATCGGGAAATCGCACAGAATCCATTTGGATTCCAATGTGGACTTCCTACATGAGGCATGCCTATGAAAAGCCTCTAGAGAGTTGTAGGAGCTGGGGATTCCCCAAGAAATTTCTGGATGGATTGTGCTGATAGCCAACGTTACATAGATATTACATTATATATATATATATATATATATAAACACGAGTAATCGTACGGGAGTGAGAAAATGCGAGTATGGAGGACCCAAGAAGCTGTGTTGACCCGGGCAACCTGTCAAGCTTCCGATACGCACGAGATCCAGGAAATTAAATCCTCCGAGAGAAAAGCGCACCGTCATGCCCTGTACGCGGTCGAGTCTCTCGCACGGGGCGTGTATGTACCTAGCCGCGCGTACTTGCGCGATATAGCGCATGTATTTTTATTGCCGCAAGCGCGCGCGCCCATATTTCGGGCAAAAGCGCCGTTGCGCTGTGGCTCTTCTTGTACCGCGTGTATGTGCGGTACAAGAGATAAAGTGCGATGTATATATGTGCACACATACATATACAGGGTGTCCCAGAACTCAACGTCAAGCCGAAACGGGGTGACAGGATTGATTGTAAGCATCATGAGAAAAATCAGAAAAAAAATCTGGGCATTTAAGAAAAACCTAGAAATTTGGTCAAACTGTAACCATTTTTCGGTTATTGTGGTTAATTTTTATTATTTTTGGTCATTCAAACTTTGGAACCGTAACCCTAAATAACATTTCTAGAATCACAGTCAAAAATAATGACACAATTGCCCCAAGTTTCCTAGAATTAAGACTGTTTTTTGTTAAACTATGAATTTAAAATTTTCAAAATAGATTTTTTTTCTGATTTTTCTCATGATGGTTACAATCAATTCTGTCACCCCGTTTCGGCTTGACGTTGAGTTCTGGGACACCCTGTATATATACAGGGTGACTTGTTATGAATTGATAATCCTGCAACTGTCGATAGGTCAGATAATGTCCTACCATATGCTGGAATTTCAGTTTAGTAAAAGACCCACGGTTTTCGACTTTTTGGGCTTTATGTTATTAAAAAAAACCATCTGCCTTTGGTTTTTCGCATGCCTCTTTTTACAAATGATATGAATCGACAATAGCTAAGCAACTTTTTTAAGTAATTGGCACGATATGCGTAGTACATTTTTTTTCACACCGCAGACTGTCGAAGTCAGATGTTCGAATTGGTTTTTATGAAAATTCTGCATAAGATCTATTTTCGTAAAGTTTCCTTGATTTTTTAAGGGTATAAAGAAGACTTTACTAGATAAAACAAATAACCAAGAGTATTTTTTTAGAAACCGGGTCTGAAAAAATTATCATTTGTAGAAATGACGTGCGAAAAATCAAAAGCGGATAATTTTTATTTCGAAAACAGTGGGACGTTCACTAAACTGAAATTCCGATTGGGGTAGAATATCCATGAGTCGAATTTCCATAACCGAATATCCATAAGTGGAAAATCCATAAGTGAATATCCATAAGTCGAATATCCATAAGTCGAATATCCATAAGTCGAATATCCATAAGTCGAATATCCATAAGTCGAATATCCATAAGTGAGTATAGAGTAGAAATGAGTTTGTTTGGGTTTGGGTTGTTCATGAAATATCCCAAACAAACCCAAACCCAAACAAACTCACTTATCTCTACCTTCCGCCATTTCTGGCACTCATTTCTACTCTATACTCACGTATGGATATTCGACTTATGGATATTCATGCTTGTGGATATTCGCACTTATGGATATTCGTACTTATGGATATTCGTACTTATGGATGTTCGACTTATGGATATTCGACTTATGGATATTCGAACTCATGGATATTCGTACTTATGGATATTCGTACTTATGGATATTCGACTTATGGATATCCGACTTATGGATATTCGAACTCATGGATATTCGTACTTATGGGTATTCGTACTTATGGATATTCGACTTGTGGATATTCGACTTATGGATATTCACTTATGGATATTCGACGACAGGGAAAATTCCAGCTGCTGGAATATACATTCATAACTGGACACCTTATATATATATATATATATATATATATATATATGTAGGTATGTATGTATGTATGTATGTATGTATATGTATATACACATATGTAGACATGTGTGTGTGTGTGTATGCGCCAGCGAAGAAGATAACAGATTAGGGCTATCGTGCGTCCACCTTCTATGGGATGTGGCCGCGCGCGGCGTGGCGAACGGAGAGCAGCTCACACCCTAACAGTTATATCGGTAGCATGCACCTCGACGCTCCTTTTTAATTCCACTATTAGATGTTTTTTCTTCTTTTTCGCTTTCTTCCGATACCGCGCCACGGCACGGGGCAAAGTACGAGCTGGATTAGCGGCCGCTGTGCACGCAAAGGGGAAAACATTTGTCGTTTTATACGCGCACGTGTAGTACTCCATTTGAATTTCTAGTATGAGATAAATCCGTCGCTGGGGCTTGCAACAAGAGAAGTGAGAAGATTTTTCGGTTGCTCCATCGTACCAAGGAGAAGAGGGCATCGAGAGAGGTAACAAAAATGAATTGTGCGGGATTTCTCACGTTTCTTTTCCTTTTTCTTGCATAGTGTACGACTTTTCACCCTACCACACCAATACGTCGTGTCTTTTTCTTGCCTCTTTATTTCCTTCTTTTTTACTCTACACGGATACGGCGCGGGAGCGGCCGCTTTCACTTCCTTCCTTTCTTTCGTTGCCTTTTTTCATTCCATATTCTTATCGTCGGTCAATAAGTGCAACGATACGAGGCTCGCGTAACGCGATCAAAGAAACCCGCGTGAGATATCCGGCGAGTGTTCTCGCATGCATCTTATGCACTATATAGCATAGGTATATATAGACTTCCGAGCTACATTCGAACGTACGGCGATCTCGGGGCGAGTGTATCGATCAGGGTCGATCACCACATACACTACCGTCCAAAAGTTTGGAAACACTCGCCCCGGTCCCGAGCCACACAAGAAGTTTCATCGCTTTTTCAAAAATGACGATATCTTCATTTACCAAGCCGCGCTTCAAAAGGGACATATTCAGCTTCGTTGAGCTTTAAAAAAAATTACGTTTTTTTTTCACCCGGTACACACTTCGAAAGATGGTCGTTTTTTGGCTTTTTTTGGGGGGTTGAAATTTTCGCGCACGACTCGTGAAAAAAAATGTTAACCGTTTCCCCCGTGAAAAACGTAAAGCGGAGAGTACAAGCTTCAATTTCGTTTTGTAAAAAGTTTCGTACGATTTTTTTTCGCATAAATATTCAACTTTTTGCAAAAAACGACCATATTTATAAAACGTAGCCTAACTCTGAAACTACTGGGTTTTCGTAAAACTACTAAGAGGCTAAAAAGTTACATACAATCATTTTGGATTCACCAAATTTTTTTCAGAATAATTTTTTTTTAATTTGAAGAAAAAAATGCTTTCAAATTAAAAAAGTAAAAGCGGTTTCAGTGAGCTCTCGAACATCTTTTAAGATAAAGAAATATTTCGTAGACATAAGAACAAATATTGGATTCTTTTTTCAAATTAAATATTTTTTTTCTTCAAATTTTCAAATTTTTTTTCGTCAAAGTTTTGAATTTTTTATGTTGAAATTTATTTGGTAAGTCCAAAATGATTGTATGTAACTCTTTACCCTCTTAGTAGTTTTACGAAAACCTAGCAGTTTCAGAGTTAGGCTACATTTCATAAATATGGTCGTTTTTTGCAAAAAGTTGAATATTCATGCCAAAAAAATCGTACGAAACTTCGAAAAAAAAAAACGAAATTGAAGCTTGTACTCCCCGCTTTAAGTTTTTCATGGGGAAAACGGTTACAACTTTTTTCACGAGTCGTGCGGTACAATTTCAACCCCCCAAAAAACGCCAAAAAACTACCATCTTTCAAAGTTTTTACATGGTTGAAAAAAAATCGTAAATTTTTTTTTTTTCGAAAACTAAGTGAAGCTATATATGTCCCTTTCGAAACGCCGCTTGGTAAATTAAGATATCATCATTTTTAAAAGAGCGATGAAACTTCTTGTGTGGCTCGGAACCGGAGCAAGTGTTTCCAAACTTTTGGACGGTAGTGTGTATATATATTTATATATATATGGATTATTATTCCGAAAGATCAATAGACGATCTTTGACTTCTTGAGAATTCCACGTCACCTCGCTTGTCAAAACATTTTTTACAAACATATCTTTTTAAAAATGCAGCAATTTCTTTCATCACCTAACCCAAACAAAATCGGCTAATTACACATGTCATAAACATTTTACAGAGAAACGGAATATTTATTATCCGTTTTTATTATTTTACATATTTTTATATTATTATATAAAAATTGCCTTCTTGATATTTTTTTTTGACCTCGACCACCTGCCCTCCCGGGACGTTTTTTCCAGACTTTTTATTTTCTCCACGCTCGAACCATAAATTCAGGAAAAGTAAAAATTGAAAGGCAACTAAATACATCTCGTCTACTTGTTGTCACCAGTCAGACAAATTGTAATTCAGCGATTAATAAATAAGATGTTTATGAAAGCATCAGCTCCTCCACGAGGCAACTCCACGTGCTGTTGCACCTGCACGCACGTGCCAGACCACGCGCGAAAAACGAGACGCGAGGATCGAACGAGTGAAAAAATAAATACAGGAGAAAAGAAAATCAAGACAAGGAAAAAAGGCAATTGCGCAATCGCCGTTTGGCAAAAGTCCCGGATCAGACACGCGTACTGCTGATGCCGCAACTTTGAAAGAAATATCGACGTCACCCTTTCTCGGAGTCGCGTCGTTGCCACGTGACTACGACTCGAGTGTACCGCATTTTTCCGTGGATATCAAACGAAGCCGTACTAGGAGTTTAATGCCCTGCGCGCGCGCGCGTACGTTATGCATACTTTGCGAGCTTCAGCTGCGCGCTTCTATGGAACGTGCCTATATACAGGGTGTCCCTCTTATCTCTGCCACCCGAAATAACTCGGTAATTATCGACGTCACAAAAAAATGTTCCAGACAAAAATTGTATCATTTTAATAGGTAAAAGTAGTAAAAATTTTAATAGGTAAAATTTAAAAACGGTAAAATAAATTAATAGGTAAAATGAGAAAAAAAATTAATAGGTATAAAGAAAAAAAAAATAATAGGTAAAAATAGTAAAATGAAATACAAAACTAAATATCTCGGATCACTACCAAATATTTGCTAGTGATCCGAGATATTTAAATTTGTATTTCATTTTAATAGGTGACCTTGAATGACCTTGAACGACTTTGACCCCGAATGTTTTTTATGCGGCTTGAGATGTTCCACAAGATGGTTGAAAAAAATGTACCATACCATTTTAAAAAGTGGAGGTTACTTTCACTGTGCGTCAGCGCCTCAACAGAAATTTAAAAAACTGTTGGCATTTGATGGCCGCCTTCACACCGTACAACTTTTGTTTGGAACATTTTTTTGTGACGTCGATAATTACTGAGTTATTTGGGATGGCAGAGATAAGAGGGACACCCTGTGTGTATATATATACACACACACACACACACACACACACACACACACACACACACACACACACACACACACACACACACACACACATATACGCGCGCGCACACATATTCAGGTTATTAAAAAGATCGACTCTTTTTTTCAGATTCCTCTATTCAGTAGTTGCAGTAAGGTATAATAAGACGCCTGTTATTATATGAGCCCTGAATATTAATATTCAGCGGTTTCTCATCGCGATTTTCCATTGCCCATGCTAACAACTCCAATAACGTGAAGAAAACTTGGTACTTTCGAACTTTATAACGCGTCACCGGATGAACGTACGACAATGCCCAGGACATCTTTTTGTAGGGAATTAAACGCTCTATAAAAAAAGATCTCTCATTATTTTATGATAAAGCTATCCTTCCAAAAGTTATTCGAGGTCAAAGTTGAATTTGTGGTGAATTTCAAGATTTATTTCACTTTTCCGGCGAAACCATCAGACTGTCACAAACTGTCATACCACCTTTTTTGTAGGTCATTTCATTTTCTATAAAATTGTGTCGTTGATTAATTTAAACATCTCAAATAATACTAATCCATTTTTTGGAGAAAAGTTGCTATTTTCGTGAAATTGATTGTTATATTAACGAAAAATATGAATAGGACGCCAATTTTTATAAACTTTTTTTTCAATCTTTACTGGTGATGAAAATTAGAAAACACATTTATTTCAGTATTTTTTTCGGTTTTAATTATTTTTTTTTTCTTGACCCAGTATTTTTTTCGTTTTAATTTATAAAAGTTATGAAAGAAATTGCTCAATAACTTTTTCCTACTGTGAATGCGTAAAAGACCGGTGGCGAGTTTTAATAGCGGCAAGCGAAATTTTCTCCGTGTCATTAGCGTGGGAAATGGAAAATCGCGCAGAGCAACCTGTAAATATTAATATTAAGGGCTCATTTTTTAACAGACGTTTTATTTCACCTTACTGCAACTACTGAATAGAGAAATTTGAAAAAGAAAATCGTAATTTTTTTTCACCCTAATATAGATAGGGATATATATATATATATATATATATATATATACACACACTGTAGAGTGAAAGTATGTATGTATATGTATAGATGTGTGTGTGTGTGTGTATACATATTGATGTATATATCATATGACGTATGTAGAATCGAAAAATGAGAGAAAAAGGGGAAAAATAAATAGTAAGACAAAAAAGAAACGATTCCTCGCGAATTCCTCGCGCCAGCTGTACATCGAAGGATCGATAATCTTCCTATGGATGCTCACATATTCACTTGGCAATATACGATTTGTTTTATACCGTAACGTACATTATACGAGCATTTATATATGTATGTGTATGTGTGGGTGTGTGAGTATATGTACACAAGTATATATATGAATATATACTTGTGTACATATATATATATATACACACACACACACACACACACACACACACACACACACACACACACACACACACACACACACACACACACACACACACACACATACACGCGCGCGCGCGCGCGCGTGTGTGTGTGTGTGTGTCTGGGAGCGGAGAATCGGTTGGAGGCATTCCACTCAGCAATGCGAACGAGTTCGTTAGGGTTTTGTTTTTTTGGGCGTTTGTAAGAAGAAATTAATTGGGTACGATTGGGATGGGCGAGAAGCGAGTTGTCTATAGGAATAACAATCGAGATGGAAAGTGAAACGCGCGATTTACGTCAATTTTACAGATCTTATATATATATATATATATATATATATATATACACACAGTGTTCAGTGTTCTTGAATAGAAATTTTTCAACGATTTCCTTTCTTCTTTTTTTATCCGCCTCGTTCGAGAAACGTTCGCGGTCCACTCGCTGGGGCACGTACTCACGAGAACTGTGCGTGCGCCTCGCGTACTCGTGTCACACACACACACACACACACGCAACGAGGCAAATCTTTTTTTCTTTATCGTTATTATATTATCGTACTTATTATTATTCTAAGCGAGATTCTCAGCCTCTTGGGGAGGATCATGCTGCAAGTGGGAATGAGAGGGAGACAGTGGAACAACAAGAAAACAAAAAAAAAACAAAAAATTATAAATCTACGCGCTCGGGAGGCACGCAATGCACGCGTGACGTCCGGTCTCGTCGCCCTATCGCGTATCTCTCTCTCTCTCTCTCTCTCTCTTTCTCTCTCTCTCTCTGTCTCTCTTTATACGGTCTTTTATGTACGAAAGGGTCCCCATATGACTGCAAAGCTCGGGACGTCTTCGATGTTAGCGGAGATGGAGAGAGGGAGAGAGGGAGAGAGAGAATTATTAACGTGGAAGGATGGACGATACCTACGTGCTCTTGTGTGTAAACCACACCCAGTTGGTGAACAAAAAAAATTGAATTGAAGAATATGATAATGGCTATATATATATGTCTACGCATTATTATTTCAAATTATGTTATATTGTATTGTAGGGTATTATACTATATGATATTATATCATGTTATACTGATTAATATTGCATTACATAAAAATAAAATACAATTAAAATGTATTACGTATTATTATCATATCCGGAACTATTGTTCCGGATAATAATATTGATAATACTAGGCACTCGGGGGCTCAATAATCGACACGATGGAGAATCTAAAAAAGAAATCTAAAAAATCGAAAAATAGAATGTAAGAAAATAGTCTACAAAATAATAGAATGTTGTCGAAAATGATCGAAGAAATATTTTATAAGGGATCAAAAATATCGACGAGAAAAATTTACACAAGAATAAAAAATAGTCGTTCAGATTATTATTTTTGTTCCATACTTATATACACATACATCTTTCTCCATTGTTCTAAATTTCGTGCTCCATCCCCTCACGATGAGTTGAGGTTTGCATCATTAGGATGCAACAAAGATCAATTCTTTTTGATTGCTCAAATTTCTTTAGTTGATCTAGGCTGCGAAAACTACTCAAACGTTTTCACATACTCTTATCAGAGATGCATGACTTTAAGGGGCTATACCAGTGTGACACATTCAAAAAATCGATTTTTTTTGTTGCCTTTTTTGACAGTTTATACTTTCAAGAATATCATTATCATTTATATCATTCATATCGATATCATTTTATCTTGCAAAAATCGATAGTTAAATCTTCAAACGCGTTTTTCTCGAAATGAGATTTTTCAAATTTGCTGACATTTTAACTCAAAGAGCAAGTATCCGATTGACTTGAAATTTGAATCGAGTACTCTTGAATATATTTACTCTACAATGATGTAGGATATTTTTGATTGGATGAAAATTGACGATTTGGCATTGAAAAAAACGACCATTTTATAGGCAAGAAAACAGACTTTTTTCATAACTACGCCATTTTGCTAGATTTTGATATTTTTCGAAAATCCTACGTCATCGTACAGGAAATACCTTCCAGTTTAACGACATTTTTTCCTTTTTCGGTTTCTGCTACTCGATCGGCCGGAATCATGTCAGCAGTGGAGGATCTTTTTTTTGGCGCCTCCGAAGGCAACGCATAAGTCGCTTGGATCTCAGCATTTTTCTATGAAAAAATTATGTAATATAGGTCAAATATAGCCAAATATGACAAAATTGACAAAATTAATACAAAAAATAATCCATTCTAAGGAATGGATGTGTAGTAGAAATAAATACAAATATATGGGTCCACTGAATCACTAGAATCTATTTCCATTGAGGGAAAGATCTGGAAAACAAAGACCAATTTATTTACTTATCCTACACAGTCAGATAAAGTTTATGAATGGGAAATATCAGCGAAGTCTTCAGAAGAAATAATTTTCCCTGTGATGAGTATTGAGCGGAAATTAGTTGCTATAAAAATGTCGAGAAAACCGGTTGGGACTGTGCACACTTATGCGCTAGCGTTACTCCATGTATGAGTGAAACCATGAGTAATTGTTTGTATCTATGTAAAAGGTTTCTTTAATTTGATAAATAAATACTGTCTGATGTTTGTCTGCATATTTGTGTTCATCGTTGATTTTTTATTTACCAATGCCCTTACGCTTTTTCCCAATTTGCGTTCGATAATATTATTCGATCGATGTATATAATCGATTTGAATAATTGAAATACCATCAACCATGTAGCCTGAGCTATTTATACTGGTTTATCGCTATAATAGTCAGATCTGGGCCTATTGTGGAGATCCCTACTTGTTTATCCCTATACTGGCCAAGTCTGGGCCTATTGTGGAAATCCCTACAGGTTTATCCCTATAATGGCCAAGTCGGGTCCTTTTGTGGAAATCCCTACAGGTTTATCCCCATAATGGCCAAGTCGGGGCCTATTGTGGAAATCCCTACAAGTTTATCCCGATAATGGCCAAGTCTGGGCCCATTGTGGAAATCCCTACTAGGGAAAGCACTAGGAAAGCCCTGAAAGGCCCTTATTTTTATTAGGGATGCCCTATCAGTTTTCCGCACGGGTTCTTTCTTTTTTTTTCTCCATATCCGAACTTTGATGTTTCTTCGTTCTCCAAAAGCCCACTTCGTATGCGAATTTCTATAAAAATTCACATGGACAATTGGTAGTTGAAGCCAATTTCGAAATTCAAGCCAACACTCGATTGGCTGTTTCATGGGCGCTGTGCATTTCGTTGCACGATCTCGGCGATGGCTACAGTTCAACGGAGTGGTTAACGCGAGGCGATTGTACGCGAGGATATACATCGCGTACGCGCATGCTGCTGTGGAATGAGAATTCTGGTACAGCGATATGCGTATGGACACATTTGTGCACACACACACGCACACAGACACACCCTCGAGGGCAGTGTATGTGCAGGCACGCGCACCGTCCATACGTGGAATATTTAAGAAGGAAGCGATCAGCGTTATGGAGTTGGTACATGTGTAAAAGAAACGACGTGACGATGAACTCGAGCATTTTAACTCGGCTGTGTAATTCGTATTTTCTTCAACAGCGTATGGGCTTAGTGTTCTTGTTCCGTAGTGGATATTCTGTACGCGTATGCGGCCGTACATATGTACACGTATACGCCACGCATATATGCAAACTAGCCTTTCGAATGTGTAATTTTTATTATTTTTTGTTGCATTGTGAAAAGTAATTTTCGTGTCCGTCTTCGACGTGGTTGAAACGCGGGTCTATTGTGGAACACAGTGCCGTCCGTACTGTAACGGGTTAAAAAATTGATTTTTTTTTGCATTTTATTAAAGTATAGATGCTTAAGGATATGTGAAAAATTACAAGTTAAAATATTGAAGATTCACCACGTTACAGATGGTATCGATGTTTGCATCGTTGAAATGCAACGAAAATCTATTTTTTTCTTGTTTTGCCGGATTTTTTTCAGCACATTTAGGCTACGAAAAACACTGAAATGTTTTTCAGAATCCTTGTGAAAAATTCACAGCAAAAAGCTGCAGAAAAAGTTTAGATAATAATGGAAATTAAGAATGAAAAAAAATCGAGATTTTTCGTTGCGTTCCAACGATGCAAACTTCAACACCATCGTTACAGACGATTTGGTGAGAGCAAGTAGCGCAACGATATACGTATTCTATTGGGTGTACAACTTAATTCGGTCCGTTTTTTTGCTTAAGGGGTTACCCCCACTTGCGATTTTGAAAAAATCGATTTTTTTATTGCATTTTTTTGAAGTGCAATTTGAAGTGCAGTTTTTTTATGCCCGGAATAGATGACTATGTAAGTTTACAAAAAAAAATATTTTCTTCGTGTAAACTGAAATTGAAACTTTAAACGCGTTTTTCTCAAAATGGCATTTCTGAAGTCGGTGACCAAGATTACTCGAACACTAAGGAACCGATCTTCTTGAAATTTTGCAGGCTTATTTACTACATAAAAATGTAGTCTTTGATCATTCGATTTTTTTTCGAAAAAAATGGCCGTTTTATAGTCAAAAAACGGCCGTTTTTTTTCGTTAAAATCGAACCATTAACTTTGACTGTCCGCCATTTTGTGAAAAATGAATATTTTTTAAAATCCTTCGATTAAAGACGAGTTTATACTTATATTTGACTAAATCCATCCGCATTTTTTTTTTTCAGATGATCCACTTCGCCGCAATGTTGGTCACCGCAAACCGTGTATATAAAAACATTATTTCATTGACGGCCATTTGCCACTGAACAATGTAATATTTTTCATAAAAAAAATTACTGAAAGTTCTTCAAGATGTGTTCTTTAAGATGGTATATTGACCGATTAAAAAAGTTTTGTAGTTTTCTTTAAAAAAACTCATGAAAAAGGCCTTTTTTGCGCTACAAGTGGGGGTAACGCCTTAACCTGGCCAGACTCGTAACTCTAGCTATAATTGTCGATTTTCAATTTGAAAAAAGAATTTAAAAAATTCCGTAATTGCAGTAGCTATGGTTGTAAGCAGCCGTTATTTTTATTTAGTATTTTTTTAACCCCCGAATATAAGAAAAAATGTCGCCAAAGTTACACTTTTTTTAAATCTCCCGCCGTTTGTGGGATTTGTGTTTATTTCAAGAAACGACTGCTTAGAATGACAACTACATTTATATGGATTATACATTTTTTTTTCTGACCAGACATTATCGAGTTAGCGATCCGGCCATTGAACCACATTTTTTATGTATAGGCTCTATTATCCCTTAATAGGGTTGTTAATTTTTTATTCGTTTTAATAAAAATTTACGCAAAGTAAGTACAACGTATGCTCAATAACGTACCTTTTTTCCAAATCCCAAATAAATTATCTAGTAGACAAAAAAAAACTGGAAAAAAAACGACCCCAAGGTGGGGATGACTTGTGGCGTAAGGGGGGGACTGTAATAAGGAACATCCCGCACAGTGAAATCTACGATTAAAATGAAATGTATTGATGATATCAGTGATTTAGTACTGGACAAAAAGGATTAGGAAAAAACGACCTTTTTTATGGGTGGAAAACGATTTTAAGGGGTGAAACCACCCCTTAGTGAGGCATGTTGAGGCCTGATTTTGCAGTTGCACCGGCAAGCAGTCCACCGATATCAGTGAAACGAAAACGAAAATTATTCCGATCCAAAGAGATCAGAAGTCGACTATGGGTACTTATTTTGAAGAAAAAAACAAAAATCAAAAGATTAACCACCCCTTTATTTTCCTTTCTCTCACCTGCCATTTAAAATGAAAGGTTGTAGAGGAACATCCTAACCGCACATTTAAAAGTGTTGGGGGGAAAATGGATGGTGAATTCGTATTCAGGGGGTAAAAAGAACGTTTTTAACCCCCTGATAGCTATAAAACTTTTGAAAACTCAAAATAGCTGAAAAAAAAACTAATCGACTCTACATATATACGAGGACTATACATAAATATAACGGATTCAAAATATAAGGACTCCTATAAAAAATACTAAAAATTGAAACGTTTTCCCCATCTCGGCCAAAAATAAGTAGCTTCACTTGGAACTCCACTCTCTGCTCATTCTTTTCGTTATCGTTTTCTCTAGAAAACGCCGTTTGATTCACGGAGTTCCGATGATTATTTCATTTTTGGCAGAATTTCAAAGTCGGACCATCGATTTTCGCAAATTTTTCCATCACATCCCTTTGCCTCTTTTTCGGCCATTCTTCAAGTGGACTTTCTGGGGAAACTAATTCAGATATCGAAATGAACTAACCCGCATTCTCTAAGTCTATCAAAATCCGTTTGGGAAGCCTCACGATAAGTCTCCGCAACTCTGATAGGACCGCCGCTACGGCAGTTTGAAATTTCCGGATTTCGGCGATTTTGAAAGTGGCCAAAAGGGGGTCGAAATTTTTTTTTTGCTCTTTAAACCATTTCAAGGATCTATACAATGGGAAATTTTCCGCCAAGTATAAATATCACGAAGTTTTTGTAAAAAATTACGTCCGCTGAATGCGAAAAACGCGTTTAGCCTGCGACAAACGAGCCGTACATCCGCGCAATTGGTACATCATCTGTCAAAAGACAAAGTTTGTCAAACAGTACAGCGGAAGAATATTGCATATGTATATAGATATAAAGATACATGTGCACATTTAAAAGATAAATAAAAGTTGTCGTAACGTAATGCATAATCGTGTAGTTTTTAACCGTAAATTTCTCGTCTTTGAGATGTCTGACGCGCGAGAATATATGAGCAAAGTTGCAATCAGGATACACGGAAAAGAGCAGAATAATTGGTGACGGGTTTCGTATTTTTCTTCGTGCAAGAGAGAGAGTGAGAGTGAGAGAGAGAGAGAGAGAGAGAGAGAGAGAGAGAGAGAGAGAGAGAGAGAGAGAGAGGGAGGGAGAGAGAGAGATAAAGAGAGCTCAACGATATACAAGGTTTCATCCCCTTCGCTGCACATATTTAAGTCTATTCGAGGATCGTCCTCATAGTAGCCACTTGTCCCCATACTCAACATTACGTAAACCCCGACGTCTTCAAAATCGCATTTACATATGTGTAAGCCCATTTATATAAACGTCGTTTTTAAGACCCGATCGCGTCCTCAAAATCAACGAATCGATTGAAAAAAATTAAGGTTCGGTCTCCAGATAGCCCCATGTGTTGAAAACCAACATTACATGAATATAACGGGTTCAAAATATCCTTTTCCCATATATATATATATATATATATATATATATATATATATATATATATATATATATGTATGTATGCATGTATGTATGTATGTATGTATGTATGTATGTATGTATGTATGTATGTATGTATGTATGTATGTATGTATGTATGTATGTACACACACACACACACACGTACTCACAGGTATTTATATTTGCATGCGCACCGCGGTCTTCCAATTAACTCGTTCTACCGGAAATCCTTGTCATTGCGATATACGACACGCGTTGCGCTACGAGAGTATTACGCTACACGCACGGATGTGCCTCTACGCGTGTGTGCATCGCGAGAGAGGACTGAGAGGGAAATGAAATTGGAAAGCAGCCGGATGCTGCCAATGATGATGATAATAATAATAATTGTTATTATTATTATTATATACGATCTATTATTATTGTAGAATTATGAATGATTGGGAAATATTTATAAATTAGAATCAAATGTGTGTATTTATTGTTTATTATAATTATATTATTATAATAAATAATTCTAATGAGAATAAGTATATGTAATATAAACAAGCGCGTGTTGCATTATTGAAATACAGACGCCTCCATAACCATTTTTGCCGATCACAGCAACAACGACGGTCAGCCGAAGAAAATCAGAAACCCCTTGATGGGGCACTGACACACACAATTTATAAAAATCGCTAAGAGAAGACCGATACGTGATCGGTGTGCGCGAGACTAAAACCCGTGACCAACGAATACCGAAAAAAAGAGAAAAATTATTTATTATACTGTGCGAATAATATAATAGCGATTTTTTGGGGAAAAAATCTTATAAAAAGTTTATTGATTTTCATGATTTTTTTTTAAAGGAAAGATTTCTCCACGATTTTGGGACTTAGGGTACGTTTTATTACTATTTTTTACTGTTACACAGTATGCTTTTATTTTTATTAATCTTTAAAAATGTCAGAAGCATGGCACGGTCTTCAAACGTGTATTATCAAAACTGGCGTGATGTATAACTGAAAAACTAATCGACCGATTCCGATGAAATTTGGTATAAATCTTTCTAACCTTATTGTCTAATACATGGACCTAAATCTTTTTGAAAGTTTAAATAAAAAAGGTATTTTTTAATTATATAATGAAGCCATTTTTTGCCGAAAAATTCAATCTTTTTGTTCTAAAGCCTGCCATTCCATCGATTTCAAAATTTTTCACTTTTTCTTGGTTCATATTCTGTGTATGAGTGTTAATGAGAAATAAACTTTCGTTGGTTTTTTTCAGACTAATCCCACCGACGCCACATCTCACGCCGTCTGACAACATCCGCCGCAACCTGTTGGGTTAGATTAGCTAAGTGCGGCTAGGCAGTGATAGTGAAGGATTCATAGTTCAGTAAAAGAGACGAAAACCCAGCACTTTTCAGCGGAGAATATGACTGAAGGTAGATAGTTGCATACTGAAAGTAACCCCAATAAAATGTTGCCCCTCAACTCGCCTCAACCCTAAGAAATAGGGGTTGAAAACTTAAAAATCGCCATACCTCGATAATTAATAGCCCGATCAAAAAAGGTTTCAAACAAAAGTTGTTTGGAATAATTAAATTCGTATAAAGTTATCTGACGTCCAATTCCCTATCTTCGAAAATAACCGCACAAAAACGATTCGAAAATTCGAAAGTGCAAAATGCTATTTTTTTGCATTTTCTTAGAGTATACATATTTCAGAATATGTAAAAAAATGCAAGTTAAAATATTGAAAATCCACCAAGTTACAGACAAATTAGCGAGAGCAGGTAGCGCACCGATTAACGTATATTAAAAGTGTTAATCGCGTTTTTCTTGACATGACTTTTCTCGACCTCGCCGGAATCATAACTGTAGCTATGATTGTTCAATTTTCAATTTGTTGAAACGAAAATTTCCATAATTACAGTCGCTATCGTTGTACGTAGTCGTTTTCTTTTAATTAGTATTTTTTAAGCCCCCGAATACGAGTGCAAATTTTACCAAAATTACATTTTTTTTAATACCCCCCATCTTGTGGATTTTTTTTTCGAAAACAGCTACGTACAACGAAAACTACATTTATATCTATACATAAAAAAGAACATGTCCTTACCGATTCATCAACGCCAAGCCAGAACAGCTGAAGCTAATTACATGAAATTTGGACAGTAGGTTGCTTTTGTGACGTAAGCACCCACTAAGGAGGGATTTTTCGAAATTCAACACTTAAGGGGAAAAACGGGGTGGCAAAGATCGTGTGGAAAATTAAAAAAAATTCGTCGGATTTATTTGAAATTTGGTATTCGTGCTTCTTGACACGATTAATGAAACACGTATTTCAGCATTTTTAGAAATTCAACCCCTAAGAGGAGACAGAGGGTGGCAAAGTTTGGGTTTGTTTGGGTTTAAAAAATCTGCTCCGAAGATTTACTTGAAACTTAGTATTAAAGCTCTTCAACACAATTAATAAAACACGTATTTTAGCGTTTTTCGAAATTCAACCTCTAAACGAAAGGGGGTGGCACAGTTTGTACGAAAATTAAAAAAAATCGGGTTAAATTTACTTGAAACTTTGTTACTGCTTCTAGACACAATTAAGGAAATTTCAGCAATTTTGGAAATTCATTCCTTAAGGGGAAACGGAGATGGCAAAGTTGGTATGGTAAAGGAAATATCTGTTCAGATTTACTTGAAACTTACAAGGAACATCCCTCAGGTGACACCCTTCGATTTTGTTGAAATTTGGATATGTTATAAAGCACCGAAAAGTAAGCGATACGTATTTTTTTTTATCGGCGAAACAACGGTTTTAAGAGGTGAAACGAACCCTCGAAAATAGGGGTGTTTTTCGTTTTTCGTCGATAACGTTATCGTTCTCATCTTCAACGTACAGTACACAAAAGAATAAACATTGTTGCAATTTGAAATTTTTTTAATATCTCGTACCGTTAAAACGTTATCGACGAAAAACGAAAAACATCCCAATTTTTTAGGGTGCGTTTCAGCCCTTAAAACCGTTTTCTCGCCGATAAAAAAAAATACGTACCGCTTACTTTTCGGTGCTTTATAACATATCCGAATTTCAACTAAATCGAAGGGTGTCACCTGAGGGATGTTCCTTGTTAGTAACAATGCTCTTTAACACAATTCTACGTGTTCCTTAATTAAGGCAGTCCTCTAGTTTCTCGGGTCGAAAAAATCGATTTTTTTTTCTTCATAAATCACATCTACAACATGTGTAGAAAATGTGTGCCAAAGGATTTTTCGATATTCGAAGTGGTTCACAAGTTACGGCCCTGGAACGGAGCAGGTATACGGAGCAGGTATACTTTCAAACGCGTTTTTCTCGAAACACCATTTTTCGAAACGGTGACCACGATATTTCAGAAACTACTGCACCGACCTTGTTCAAATTTATACAGCATCTTTAATATGTTATAAGCCAGCGATTGAACTAGGATTATCATGATTGCTTCGATAGTTTTTTTTGTACGAGCGAAAAACTTAAGAAAAAATGAGTAAAAAATAGAATGTAATTTTCAAAAGTGTATAAAAAAGTCAATTTTTATAATTTAGAATTTAGTCTAGTTCAATCGCTAGTCTTAAATATGAAGATTAAAATGCCGTTTGGTTTTTTGATTTCAGATAAGCAGAACAGCCGCAATCTTGGTCACCGTCAAGCACCTCTTTTACTTGATGTCTTCCTGTCGGCCACTATAACTTTTAGTCTATTATATATTTTTACTTCAAAAAATTGATAAAGCTTATTTAAATGTTAATAAAGATTATGCAAAAACAATGAGATTGATTATTTCGATGCTTTGCCCGTAAAAAATTATTGAAAAAGCCGTAAAAAAACAGCCGAGAAACTAGAGGACCGCGTTAAACATTTAGATTATAAAAATATTTTATTTTTATTTTTCAGACCAAGCATCGTCAAGTTATCGATTCGGCCGTTGGACCACGTTCTTTATACAGAGGCTCTACAGGGTGGATCAATAACTATTAGCACCTTGGATATCTTCGAAACTATGAGGTTCACAGAAATATTTGCTGAAATAAAATTGCACAGTACGAAAGGGGCCATCCGATAGCGATAATTGTTTTTTTGCAGGTGGAGGTACTTCGGACATTTGAAGGTCAACTCCATTTTTTAAAAATGGATCGGTATGTTTTATTTCCTGTATCATGAAAGAGGAGCTTAAAACGAGTTCAACGACCTATAACATAAGGTCATTGAAGGTCATAGAAAGTACAGAAAGGCGATAATACTTACGGTTTACTTCACTGAAAATAAACACTGTTTCAAGGACACTTTAATAAGTTTCGAGGATAAGACAAATATGACAAGATTGGTATCGATAAATCGGTCAATCGAGTACAATGTATCCGTTTGCAGAGCACGTCGATATGCTTCTTATTCATGGCGAATGCCAATAAAATTCTGTAAGTGCAAAAACCTTGTATGGTGAACGATATCCACATCGGTCTCAGCCTTCGCGTCAAACATTTAAAAATGTGTGTGATAAACTTAGACAAACCGGTAGTTTAAGTGTCCGTAGTAACGTACGCGCGAAACGCATAACGAATGGAGAAATGCAAGTGAATCAATCGAAAAAAAAAGAATCCAATGTTGCATTGATACTGATGGTCGTCACTTTGAACACTTACTATAAACGTAGTAATTTTACTTACTACCAAAGCTGTAAGTATTATCGCCTTTCTGTACTTTCTATGACCTTCAATGACCTTATGTTATAAGTCGTCGAACTCGTTTTAATCTCCTTTTTCATGATACAGAAGAAAAAAAATACCGATCCATTTTAAAAAATGGAGTTGACCTTTAAATCTCCGAAGTACCTCCACATGCAAAAAAAACTATTAACGCTATCGGGTGGCCCCTTTCGTGCTGTGCATTTTCATTTCAGCAAATATTTCTGTGAACCTTATAGTTTCGAAAATATCCAAGGTGCTAATATTTATTGATTCACCCCGTATTATACCGCGATAAAAATACCAATTTTTTATTTTTTATTTTATAAAAATTTCACACGAAATAAGTTTGCTCAATAACATCCCTTTTTTTCCAAATCCAGAATAAATAATATAGTAGACAACAAACATCTGAAAAAAAACGGACTTTTTCTGCGCGTCTAAGTGCTGTCCTCCCTTAAAACCCGCGACAGTATACATTGGAACTCAGAAAATAAAATGAAAAACTTAAATTAGTAACGACTAAGTGGATGAATGAAAGAAAGTGAAAAGCTGTGAGGTTGACATACTGTTTCCGGTTTGAAGAAATATTGTTTCGGTGATGAAGAACTTTATCACCGGCATGGTAAGAAGTTATATATATATATATATATATATATATATATATATATATATATATATATATTCACATTTATAGATATGCATCCTTCTTCCCACACGATTTCTGTCGAGCGACGTTCACGATATCGTAAATTTCTGTGATCAGCCCATCGGCATCCGCACGCCAGCTAATTAGTCCCGATAAACGGTTTATACATCCGCTTATATATTTATATATACATACATACACACACACACACACACACACACACGTACATATATACGTGTGTATATATATATATATATATATATATATATATATATATATATATATATATATATATATATATATATATATATATATATATATATATATATATATATACACATGTATATATATACGTGTACGCATATGTATCGTGGTTTACTTTGGGCCCGCGAGCAACGAACCAATAACTCGAGATGTATAATATCCCTCGGTATATGTGTACCAAAGGGAAAACACGCGGGGGCTCTCCTCGCTGCCCCTGCGCGAAACGTACATACACGGGAGAAGAAAAAGGATCCGTGTAATTTCGCGATCGTAAGATACGCGCGTATGAATATACATATGTATGTATAAATGCGCGCGCGCGCGTGTGTATGTTTGTGTGTATCACGTATCATTGGTAATATAACTCCTATCGCCGGTGCAAAAAAAGTAATCTACGCCCTTTGGAGCCGTCATATATACCAATTGCCGGGTTTTGGTATGATAAAAATTTTGCAGCGTTCTACGGCGAACCACATCGTTATTGTTCGTTGCGCGCTCTGCAATTATCGCGAGGTACGTTTCGAGACGCATTTTGTTGTTTTTTGTCTGTTGATGCTATAGATTCAATAGTAGGGTGTATATATATATATATATATATATATATATATATATATATATATATCTTGAATTAAAGAATAAAAAAATAAAAAATATATTAAGTGTTGAACTCTACAAGAAATAGGAAAAAAAAACTATTTTGTACTATATATATTTATAATAGAACATTTATTTGTAAAAATTCACGATTTTTTAAAATAATAGTCAATAAGATAGTCTGCAACCGTTTTCGTTTACCGTGAAAGTCATGTTGACTACTTCAGGCCTTAGGCCACTCTAGAGGCCGAAAAAACAGGCTTTTTGGGGATTTTCTTTTCAGAAAAGCTACAAAATAAATCAAGATTACAAAAAAGGGTGTTTATCATATATATCAGTGACTGTATACAATAATTTTTTTGAAGCGATTAATTTCAAAATGGCGGCTGTGCAGCGTTTATCTCAAAACTGCATTTTTTGAGTTGGCCGGAAACATAACTCAGACGATTTTCAACCGATTCACTTGAAATGTTGAATATATCTTGAAAAATACATTGTCTAGGGAAGTACGTAGGATTTTTTTTATATTGCATAGTTCATTTGCTATTAACAATTATCTGACGATTTTTTAGGCATTTTTTCACTTTCCAAAAATTTCGATCTATTTTGTAGTTTTTCTGAGAAAAAAGAATCCCCAAAAAGCCTTTTTTCGGCCTCTAGAGTGTCCTAACCCCTTAATTGATCAAAATCTTTCGTGTGCTTCTGTAAATACATTTGCACTGCACAGAAGTAAAAAACCAATTTTTATCATCCAATTTGAACACCGTCAAAACTTTAAATGAATACTCCAAAGCAACCCCAAAAAAGTACGAGGAAAATGTCATTTTTTTCATTCTCATTACATCTGAACCATTTTTCCGGGTGGAGGAAGGGAGGAGGAAGTGCAGATGCGTCAAGATTTCTCAGAGCCCGGTGGAAATTAATTTCGCAATGAAGTCCGAGGGATGTGATCCTGGCGAGGAGAAAACCGTGGGACTTTTACTAAACTGAAATTCCGGCATATAGTAGGGCATGGTCTGACCTATCGACAGTTGCAGGATTATCCATTGACAACAGGACATATAGGACATATAGGACATGTAGGACATAGGGAGGTCGATGCAAAGCCTTGAGGGGGTGACAGGTCACCTCGTTAGGAACATATCTAACCTGGGTTACTTTAGTCCAAAGTCCAAAGACTTCGAGTTATCGTGGCAAGTATGATTTTTGGAAAATTTCCCAAAATTACGTACAAACTCGTTTAATTCTTATGCCAATTCTATTTTTTTTAAATACCCTTAACATAAGAGATATTTTTATTTTTTAACAAGTTTTCAATTATTCAACACGTCCCATTTAGTTAGTTGTGTGGATACAGATGATTGTATTGGTGTTTGTCGATTGAATACACATTAAGCTAAGACGCAAATAAGTTTTTAGTTATCAATTATTGTCTGTTTGAACATTATGAACGAGTTAGTACCTAATTTTGTGAAATTCTCCAAAAATCATACTTACCCTGATAACTTGAAATTCTCAGACTTTGAACTAAGGTTGCGTAGTTTAGATATTTCCTAACGAGGTGACCTATCACCCCCTTAAGGCTTTGCATCGACATTCCCAACACCCTCTACACACACAAGATCGCGCGCGCACAACCACACGATATATATACACACATATACATGCACTGTACCTCGTGTGGAGAATTTTTCGTTTTCGAAATGTGCATAAACGACGATTTTTTCGCATAAATCGCTTTTAATGGTAACAGGTTAAATAATCATTTGTCGGAAGGCTTCTAATTGTCGTTCGGGTCTGGCATTCGACACACAGACGTGTGTATTATATATAGAATATATACAAATTCACATACGTGACTATATATATATATATATAGGGGAGACCGGGGTAAAATGGTATAGCGGGGCAAAACGGTACCGGGGCAAAACGGCACTGGGGCATAATGGGATCGGGGCATAATGGGATAGCAAAAAATGAAGTTTCTTGGTGCTTGATTTGGGGCAAAATGGGATAGGGGCAAAATGGGACAGAGAGGAGTGGAATATCAAATTGGGGCAAAATGGGACACACAAAAATGAAGTGTCGCAGCCTGCTGAATTTGGGGCAAAATGGGATGACAGGAAAATTCATGCTTCGGCTCTATGAAAGAGCTGTTGAAACATAATCTAATCTAAATGGTGCTTGTGGTTCGTTTCAGTCCACATATACGCAGATAATACGGACTGACCGATATATTTGTCGACACATATCCGTCGATTTTATGGGGAGCGGCGGTTCGAGTTTCATAAAACAATTTACGTAAAAATTGACAAGAGTTAGATTTTCATCAATGGCTTGAAAATCAGTATCAGTAACGTGCAGTTGGCAGAAAATAAATTTAAAAAAAAACAAAGAAAGATAAAAACAAAAAAAAACCATAAATTGCACGCGTCAGATTACAAAAATTACTTGATTATTTAAATAATTAATAACGACAAAGAAATTGTACCAATCGAATAAGAAGGCTCAAATAACAATTTACGTCAAGTTTGGTACAGTTCTGATCGCAGAATCAAAAGTAATTGTTTAACAAACTTTAATAACAAATGAAAAATTAGTATTTTTTTGAATGTTGAAGTACTTAAATTTATTGGATTCAACGAATCCTGACGAGCCGAGCACGAACTGTTGTTGTAAAGTCAAAAATTCCACTGTCCCATTTTGCCCCGATCCCGTTTTGCCCCAACCGCCTCTTTCTGAGGAGCCTGATTTTCTCCGGCCCATTTTGCCCCAGTCCCATTATGCCCCGCTATACCATTTTGCCCCGGTCTCCCCTATATATATATATATATACACACCATACCATATATAGACCATATATATATGACATATATGTCATATGTATTGGAGCCTTGGAGTGCTCCGCACTCTTCAATTGAATATTGATTAAAAAATTTTTTTCTAAATAGCTCTTACTTCACGGTGTTTAGGAATCCCATAATATAAAAATAACCAAAAATCGGTTTTTCGTATTCACAATTCGGGGAAATTTAAAAAAATAAAATAACGTGTCTTTCCTTGAGAAAAAAAATATTTTTGCATATTTTGCCCTGAAACGGACGTTCGACTTGCTCAATAAAATCTAAATTAATTTTTTTCTGAAAGGCTATAAAAAGGCGCACATTTTCGTTTTTTACGAATGGAAAGACGTCAAATCCTGCCAAAGATACAGCCATTTGAATGGAAAAATATTAAAAAATAGTAATCAACGAGAAAAACGTCAGAAATTTTTGAAAAATGTCGACACTCGGTGAATATATTTCAATAAAGTAACTCGATTTTTCAAAATTATTTGTGGATTTTTTTTATTACTGGCTGAAGTGACGTGGAATGCCTCATATATGTGTGTATATATATATATATATGCAGACGTATCGCAATATGTGTACTTATTATTGGCGATCGCATTGACCGGCGCTCTGCAGCGCTGTGCGGCACACAGGTAGCGCGAACGCACACAAGCTTCTCTCTCTCTCTCTCTCTCTCTCTCTCTCTCTCTCTCTCTCTCTCTCTTTCTTGGGGTGAAACGCGCAAGTCTCCCATTCGCCGCTTAACAACTTCCAATACGTTATTTTCCGTGCCGTCCGGGTAATTAATTCCCGGTTGATTAACGGCCGACGGCCCGAGCGACGAGAATATGCGAGGAACGACGAGACGGCGACAAGTCGTACCCCTAATGTGCATATATCTATATAGAGTGGCACGAAAAGTGACGTCCAAGAGGAAAATCTAGATGCCTCTTATTCTATCCGAATTACCCCTATGTATGTTCTAAAATCTTTTTTAGTTTTAGAGGCGAAACAATTTTTTAATTTTTTTCCCCGAATTTTCGTGTAAAATAGATTTTTTTCTTTTCTTTAGTGGATGAAAACTCTTAGACGTTTTTCGAAGCAATTGGGAGGCATGTAGACTAGTGTTAATGTTTATTTTAGCATCTGAACAGTAGTATCTGATTCCCTCAAAGGTATTTTTTTTTATTTGGTCAACATCTAAGGCTTTAATAGAAATATAAATTGACGGTGTTTGGTTATTTATTTATCGCTCAACAGTGCCCTTTATGACGATAACACAAGTGCAGAAAATCGCAGGGAAAGTACATACACAGAATAGAAAATTAAAAAAAAACCTTTTTCTCGAATAGTAAAAAGGTCGTCGAAGATCCATGGGGGTGATTGGGATACATATTATTAAGGGGCAATGATGCTGAAGTTTGCATCGTTGGAAAGCAACGAAAATCACTTTTTTTTTTTAAT
>OX101791.1:34802544-34830044 GCA_944452715.1 Ophion slaviceki
TATATATATATATATATATATATATATATATATAATAGTGTACGTATGCGGGTGCGCACATACATTAAATTTATCTACGCCTGGCACTAGCGGCGCCTGCCGTACAAAGACTAAATCGAATCTGCGCTCGATATCGCGGCGCTAGCGGGAGTGCAAACTCACGTAAACCTTTCGGAACCTAGAGTTTTCTGGCTGTAGTACTTTATGTATACGGTGTAGCAAAGAAAAAAATAATTGATAGGACTATAAAAAAACGCAAAAAAAAACAATATCTTTTTTTAAAACCGTTCGATCGAGCGACTTGCAAATCGCTAACTCAACGATTAAACATTTATTTCCCTATCCAATGTAGAATTGATTTCGAAGGAAGAAATATAAACGGCCTCGATTTGCTTCCAATCTGTCACCGCAAGAAACGAAAATACGATTTTATTCGTCACGACTTTGATCAAACACACATCGAATGTAATGTATATTCAAGTATAAATAAATATAATTATATATATATGGGTAATTCCACCGATTCCGTGTCAAAGTTTTGGCCTGAATTTTTCCGAGGCTGATGTTTTAGAGATCCCATCTCGTTTAAAATCTATTCCGATGTAAAAAATTCTGAACTTTTCGAAAAAAATACTTTCAAAACTGGGAAAAACGGGGCAAGGCCCGAAAAATCGATTCTTATACTTTGAACGTGATTTTTGTAATTTTTAAATCAACCCAGAATTTGAGCATATTTTTTTTCAAACTGTCCATGTTTTTCTCTGAAAAATCGTTTTTTAAAGAAATTTCTAGCTATAGTTGGAGAGAAGTTATGGGTATTTGAAAATTTGGTGATTTACAAAATTTGAAAACTGTAAGCCGCCATTACTAAAAAACTATTGGATAAAAAAATTCGAAAAAATTATGGATGCTTGTTTTAATATGACCTTTCAGGTGACCTTCTTAGTTTTCCGAAATTCAGACCACCCGGTAAAACTTTGACACGGAATTGGTGGAATTATATATATATATGTGTGTGTGTGTGTGTGTGTGTGTGTATGTATATATATATATATATATATATATATATATATATATATATATATAATCGAAAACTCACGTAACTCGAACATTGATTTCGAACATTTTATATATATGAGATTACGTATTGATTTCGAACATTTTTTGCATACAGTAGACAATACTGAATAAAAAAAAACTGGACAAAAAACAACTTAGCCTCGTAATATTGATTACATTTTGATTTCATTTTGGTTTCAATGTGAATTCAGCTTTGTAATGCGTAAACTCATATACATAAAATGTTCGAAATCAATACGTAAGCTCATATATATATATATATATACCAGGTGTGTGAGTATGAAACCGGAATTTGCCCATAGGTGGCGCTAGATGTCGATGCAGTTACCGACACATCACGTCAGCGGTGTCTTGTTATTGTATTGATATCCGCCAAAGATTTCCAACTCACGATAACACGAGTTTCATTCAGTAGCATTAGTTTATTAGAGATAAACATGTCGAGTTTTGTGCCAACAAATTACGATTTGCGGACAGCACTACTTTTCTGTTTTCATCTGAAGAAAACCGCAGCCGAATCGCATCGAATGCTTGTGGAGGCGTATGGTGAGCATGCTCTCGGTAAAACACAGTGTTTCGAGTGGTTCAAACGGTTCAAA
Organism: Ophion slaviceki; assembly: GCA_944452715.1. Taxonomy (NCBI): domain Eukaryota; kingdom Metazoa; phylum Arthropoda; class Insecta; order Hymenoptera; family Ichneumonidae; genus Ophion; species Ophion slaviceki. The sequence continues at coordinate 34,804,224 of OX101791.1, forward strand.
AGTGGCGATTTTGACGTGAGGAACGAAGAACGTGGAAGACCACCGAAAAAGTTTGAAGACGCTGGCCTGCAAGCCTTGTTGGACGAAGACGACGCTCAAACACAACAACAACTGGCGGATCAGTTAAAGGTGACCCGAGAAGCCATCTCCAGTTATTTGTATCATATCATTACAATAAACGTGTTTTTTCTGTACAAAAATTCCGGTTTCATACTTACACACCTGGTATATAGTATAAAATTATAATTGCCTCTATACGCATGAGATCGAGGCTGAGCCTTTTTTTCTCTAGTTTTTTTTCTTCACTATTGTCTACTGTATGCAAGAAATGTTGAAGTGCGGGTTAATATACCGGGGCAAAGGGCTGCGATCACCAACCATGGCGGGGATGCAGTCGGAGCTCGCGAGCTTCCCATTTCCTCCGTGCGTTACGTTATAATTGCGTAATGACGCGAGGCAGCACGAGCGCGATTCTCCGAGTTCCCTTGCGCACTTTATCGTGGCGAAAAAAAACGTCCATGTACACACAAATGCACACACACACACACAAACAGACATACTCGTATAAGGAGATAAAAAAGTGATACTTTGAACCCGGTATACCTATGTAACGTTGACTTCCAGCCCACCTGGCTGTTTTGAGGACGGGGCTTGAATTTGTTTCCAAACGATTTGCCGATTTTCGACAGAGATCCTCGAAATTTGGGTAAATATGCTTCCATTTATGCGAAGGGATTTTGAAGACATTGGGGTGTACGTATCGCCGAGTATGGGGACGATTGGCTGTTACGAGGACGTTCCTCGGCGTTGAATGTCTTCGAAATTAATTTTCCTCGTGCAGATATATATTAGCGTCGGAGATTACGGAATCGACGAGCACATAGGCAAGTTTTATGTATGGCAGCAAAGGCTCGCGAGAGACCACCGAGGAAACCGTCCTGTATATACGTGGAGTGCACCCAGAGTAATCGATCCTGCAAAGCCGCCAGCGACGCCTTGCCGCCTTAACGTGCACACGTACTCATAGGCGGCCCACCACTGTGTGTACGTGTGTGCGTGTGTTGCGATTTGAGTAATTGATTTCGTGACAGAGAAGAGAGATATCAAGCCGTATAGGGAGGCTGCTGCTGTGCAGCCGCAATTGGTTTATAATCGATTCCAGCGAGTGAAACCATAACGCGCGAGCAGGAAGAAGCCATGCTGGAAAATATTACGCGCGGAAAAAAAGTATTGAGTTGTCTCGAGAAAAATAATGTCTCGGTCGAGTCATTAGTGGACGAGGCAATTTCTGTCGGGGAAAATTCTCTTATAAGGGGCAATCCGATTTTTTCGATGGAGTGACACATTATTCGAACGAGTTATGACAATTTTTGGGAAGGGCCAGCTGATGGGTAACGGTCCGAACGCCCCCCCGATCGAGCTGAAATTTTGCACAAACCTTCCTTTTAATATTTTAAGACAACCTTTAAAGGGATTTTTGGCAACGCGCAATAGTTTTTTGGTTGGGGTTTGTTTGAGTTTGTTTGTGTTGGGTTTGTTGGGTATTTTTGTTTGAACAAAACGAAGAGTGCGATAATATGTATAGGTATGAACGGAGACGGAGCAGATATATATATATATATAAAGTCAGCGCGCGATAAAAAACTTCTATATATATATATATATATATATATACAGGGTGTCCCAGAACTCAACGTCAAGCCGAAACGGGGTGACAGGATTGATTGTAACCATCATGAGAAAAATCAGAAAATAAAATCTATTTTGAAAATTTTAAATTCATTGTTTAACAAAAAACAGTCTTAATTCTAGGAAACTTGGGGCAATTGTGTCATTATTTTTGACTGTGATTCTAGAAATGTTATTTAGGGTTACGGTTCCAAAGTTTAAATGAACAAAAATAATAAAAATTAACCACAATAACCGAAAAATGGTTACAGTTTGACCAAATTTCTAGGTTTTTCTTAAATGCCCAGATTTTTTTTTCTGATTTTTCTCATGATGGTTACAATCAATCCTGTCACCCCGTTTCGGCTTGACGTTGAGTTCTGGGACACCCTGTATATATATATATATATATATATATATAAAGTCAGCGCGCGATAAAAAACTTCTAAATTCAATATCTCGAAAACTATTGCGAGTAGCCAAAAATCCCTTAAGGGGTTGTCTGAAGATATTAAAGGGGAGGTTTGTGCAAAGTTTCAGCTCGATCGGGGGGGGGGGGGGGGGGGGTGAAACCTTATTCCAGCTGATGCCTTTTTTTCTGGCGATTTTCTTGAAACTGGTTCATGAAGCGGTGTAACTCGTATCTCAAAATCTCAGATCTCAAATCTCAAAATCTAGAAGACATTTTGTTAGGTATGAAAATAATTTGTTTTTCCGCGACTATTAACTGTATAGAACATTTTTTTTACAAATACATTATAGTTTTGTGAATAAATTAAAAAGAAGAGTATAACAAATTTTCTTCTGTCGGGATATAAGTCGTCTAGTACGACCCTCTTTGGAAAATCCTTGCCGATGGTGGATCTTTTTATCTGTCAGGCATCGTCTGAAAAATAAACTTAGTACGAAAAAAGAGGAATTTTTATGATATTTTTCTGGAAGAACGTGTGTAGGTTTTCAAATTTTATTTTTATTTAAAAGAGTATGATTTTAAGTATCTTTTACAATGTTTGTATTGAAAATATTTATAAATGTGGTAGATACAATGGTGCAGATCGCTGTTTGAAACAAATTAAACGCATTTAGTTTTTGTATGAAATTATCTCGTGCTTGGACGAAGGACTTCATAAAATATTGATTTTATTTTTGAATAGCCGAAGCCCAAAGTAAAAGTATCGATCTTCGGTGAAAAACCGCTCTATTTTTGTTGATAAAAAAAAGTATGCATCGAAAAAAAATCCTCCGTTCAAGCACTGATGATATGCGAAAAAGCTTGCCGAATTTAAAATAGATCGGAGCAGTGCTTTTTGACATATCGTGCTCAGCGAATTCGAAAAAGTCATTTTGAGAAAAAAGCATTTAAAGCTGAAATTTCCGGAAAATATTTTTCGAGAATCCGTCGAAAAACAAAAATCGATATTTTCAAAAAAACAATTAAGCGTAAGCTCTCGAATTCGAACATAGTTTATAACATTTTCCATCATACGATCGTACGATTTATTTCATACGTGTATCTATTTGTTAATAACAATTTATTAAACTTGTTTTTATTCCTCAAAAATCGAACTTTTTCTACACATTTGCATTTTCGTAATTTTCGAAATTTCACAAAATTATCAGGCTATAAGAAAGTTTGATTATTATACTAAAACTCAATTTTTTTATTCCACCCACACAGATTGTCCACGCAGCAACGGCGACACTTTCTTCGCGCAATAATGATTTCATTGGTGATCAATACTTTTCAATTTCTCGTCTTCCTCGTCCTGATACTCTCACAAGGAAAGAATATTGAAAATTGACCTGTTTTTCGGGCTCATGCAGAACCGTTACCTTTTTATCCCGAGGTTCTTTTCTTCGGCTAAACAATAAGAATATCTCTATCTCTCGACAGCGAAAGGTTCAATGAAAAGTCGTAATGCTATTATTTCGAACAATGTGATACGTAGAATTAACTTTCACCCGGGGCATTGGAAACATGTCCGATGTAGGCGGTGCGGAATCTAACAAATCGCTAAACAAAACGAAAATTAATCAGTGCACAGACACACACACATATATATATATTCAGAGAATATCTTTGAACGGATCTTATCGCCAACTGACGTCCGCGTGTATGTAAAAGGCTTGTCTACCTCACGTCTGTAATCTGTACAAACGCAACGTATGTGTGATATATATATATATCACAGGACGGCATCGCTCAGGTATACGAACATATATATATATATATATATATATATATATATATATATATATATATATATATATATGTTCGTATACCTGAGCGATGCCGTCCTGCTTTACAGCAAAGGGATATATGGGGCGCATACACAAGGTCCAAGAATGCTACGGGGATATCGGCAGCTGGGTAGAGCTCGAATAGCAATAACGCACGACCTCCACCCACCCTCCCGGTCCGCAATGTTATCGATAGTTCAATTGGACTGATCGCAATACGTTATGGTGTGTTGTACACGAGAATTCGGTGATACGTAAATTATTCGTGGGTGTATTTCCGGTGTAACCCCGCTCTTATAATCATAATTTGATTATTTTATTTGCCATTAATTATTTTATTTTCCATTAATTATTTTATTTTCATATATTGTTTTTTTTCATTAATTATTTGATTTTTCATTAATTACTCTATTTTTAATTGATTATTTACTTATAATTAAATTGCACAGTTAGTAATTACTAAATTTGTGGATCTAGGATCATTTTGCATTGCAACGATCGATTATTCATCGTTTTTCATTCGTGCTCCCACAGTTTCGGAGCTGTGAAGACTTTTGTAGAGCACATCTTTGCTGGATGGAATACGTTCGTTTGATTTTACAATAATTCTGGAGCCACCTGGTGCTGTCGCAAATGTCGAAGATCCGGGCGAAGTTCGCTTCGTTGGAACGCAAAGGAAATTCTTATCCTTCTGCTTCTATCATCTTAATTATTATCACGATGTTGAAGTATGCATCGTTGGCATGCACCAAAAATTTTCGTTCACTTTTCGATTTATTTATTTCTATTATTATCTAAAATCATTTCCTATCAATTTCGGCTGCAGGTCTCGAATAAGGAGCCCGAAAAACACTTGGATGATCTTCGTAACGTAAATACGCCGAACAAATATAGGGTACACAATTTTCTAGGCGTAACGATGCAAACTTTAATATAATTTATTAATTTCGGTATTTTCTCGCTTACGTTGTAAATTTTTAATAACGATCGTGAAAAAACGTTTTAATGATTTGCCCAGGTCGAATTCGGCGGAAGAAAACAATTCGGCATTTGGAAAAATGGATTTCCGGTGCCTCCGAACGCCAGCAGAGCCAAAAAAAACTCAAATCTCATATATCTGCTTAGATCTCCATTATCGAATAATGATAATAAACAGGCAGTAGGATGCCCATATATCTGGGGGTAGATATTAAATATATAATAAATAATAAAATATAATAAATAATAACTAAAATATATAATACATATATAATAAATAAAACTATAATAAATTCGTTAGCTCTAGGTAACGTTGTTTATTTATTATTCATCTGTCTATTTCTCAGACGGTCCTCAATAATTTTGAAATATTTGCATACATTGAACATAGGGACAATGGGCCACTAAAGGTCCTCGAAGTCGAATGTCCTTAAAATCACATTTCCCCGTGTACGAAAATATAAATATTCACGCAAGAGCACAGAAGAGACAGACGGGGCTCGGTATAACGAGAGGGTCCACCCACATTCTAACCCACATTGCCGGATTATACCGTATGCTCGCGCTTCGACGGCAATAAACACGTGTGCGCGAGGTCTGCGGTCAGGATTTTTCAGCGATCGTTCAGATTCCTCTCGTCCGTGCCTAGACCGCATTGATCAACGTTACGACGTAAAGTGCGTTAACTTCGCGTATGTCGAATCGTGCCGATTTGTGGCTCCACACGATGCCAAGCGATTCACATTTATTCCGCGTATTTATTCGCGGAGCTTTTTACAAAAAGAAAAAGAAGAAATGCTTAAACTTCGCCCACGCAACCGTGAGCGTTGTCCCGGAACGAGGATATACGGGAATTATACAGGGTGTCCCTCTTATCTCTGCCACTCGAGATAGCTCGGTAATCATCGACGTCACGAAAAAAAGTTCCAGACAAAAGTTGCACGGTGTGAAGGGGGCCATCAAATGCAACCATTTTTTTTTTTATTTCCATCGAGCCACTGACGCACAGTGAAGGTCACCTTCACTTTTTCAAATGGAATGGTACTTTTTTTTCAACCATCTTGTGGAGCACCTCAAGCCGCATTCAAAACATTAGGGGGTCAAAGTCGTTCAAGGTCATTCAAGGTCACTTATTTAGATTTGTATCATCGATACTGACCTTGAATGACCTTGAACGTCTTTGACCCCCTAATGTTTTTAATGCGGCTTGAGGTGCTCCACAAGATGGTTGAAAAAAAAGTACCATTCCATTTGAAAAAGTGAAGGTGACCTTCACTGTGCGTCAGCGGCTCCATCGAAATGAAAAAAATTGGTCGCATTTTATGGCCCCCTTCACACCGTGCAACTTTTGTCTGGAACATTTTTTCGTGACGTCGATAATTACCGAGTTAGTTCGGGTGGCAGAGATGAGAGGGACACCCTGTATAGTGTTTTTTCTTCCGTTGGTTTTTGCCCTCCTCGCAGATACGAAGAGGAAGAGAGGGAGAGGGGGAGGAGGGCTAGAGGCACCGATTAAAAAGACACGTCCAGTTAACAATGAAAATGACCGTCGGGACAGGAACGAGGACGGCAAACGTAACCGAATACACGCTTCGAACAAGCAAAGCGACCTCGTCCTCGATAGATAACCTCTTCGACCTTCGCGTGTTTTCACAAATTCAGTCTCGTCACTTTTGCTTACCTACATATTCACGTGGAAACTGCATAAAAAAAAAACAAATTCCTTGTATGTTCGAAAAATTAAATCCCCTACTTCCGGATCCTTCCAATCTCGCAAATCCTCATCAGTCATTAACGCGTTCCGCACGCCTCGTTCGAAAACGATTCTAAATTATTAGCTGAAAATCGCAATTTATCGTGCCCAAATATCTTTATAAAAAAAATAAATAAGAACAATAGAACGGGGACTAATAAAAGAAAAGGACAATGTTCAACCGCATTTCACGTAATTTCAGACCCGTCACTTTTGCTTACCTACATATCCCCTCCTTCACCTGGAAAAACTCCACGTGTAAATCTGGTCAAAATGTACCCGAGAAAAATTATTAAAAAATAAAACAAAATTTCGTTGGAATCCAACCATGCAACCTTTAGGCGCATTTAAAAAATCCAAAATTATCTTGCATCTTCGCAAAAATCCCCTACCACCGGATCCTCCCAAACCCTCAAATCTTCGTCAGTCATCAACGCGTTTTGCAGCCTTCCTACAACAATTCTAAATCATCAGCCCAACATTCTTATCCTGATAGAGCAATTTGATATGCTCCAACGTTTACGAATTTTTTTTTTATAATGAAAACAAAAAAATTGTGGCTAAATAAAAAAAGAGGAAAACGTTGAACCGCATTTCACGTAATTTCAGACCTGTTACATTTAAATGCCGCTTGCATTTCCTCGCGTGCGATCTTGAAAAAAAAAGGTCCACGAGAGACATCTGTCACGCAAATTTTATGATTCTTTAGCAGATAGTTTAATTAGCATGATAGCAGGGGAACGAGATGGCACCTGTGTGCATGATACTCACTGTATATATATATATATATATATATATATATATATATATATATATATATATATGGGTACATATATACACACACTGTATACAGTGTGTGTATTTATATACCCATCCCCAAACATATACACGTATGCAGCGATGTACACGTGTAGCCAACGACTAATTAATTAAAGCCAGCGTGACTGACTTTACGATATCAAATGTTCACTATATCTTCTATGGTTGTACAATCTCGTTTCTCATTTTCTCTCCGATGCACAGCACGTCGCGCGCGCCCTCCCTTTGCTGATGTACATAAACCACTATTGCACACCTTTACACACATATCTTTCGATTTGAGTATATATGTACACACACACACACACACACACACACACACACACACACACACACACACACACACACACACACACACACACACACACACACACACACACACACACACACACACACACACACACACACACACACACACACACACACACACGCGCGCGCGCGCGCGCGCGCGCGCGCGCGCGCACGCACGCACGCCGTTATGTATATGTATGTGTATATATATATATATATATATATATATGCGTGTGTGTGTGTGTGTATACAGGGTGTCTTGTTATGAATGGATAATCCTCCAGCTGTCGATAGCTCAGATCATGCCCTACTATATGCTGAAATTTCAGTTTAGTTAACGTCCCACGGTTTTCGAGATAAAAATCATCTGCTTTTGGTTTTTCGCATGCCATTTCTACACATGACAACTTTTTTGTCCCGGTGTTTTTCAAAAATACTCTTGGTTATTTGTTTTATCTAGAAAAGTCTTCTTTTTAACCTTAAATGTTAAGGATACTTTGCGAAAAAAGATCTTATGCAGAATTTTCATACAAACCAATTCGAACATCTGACTTTGATAGCCCGCGGAGTAAAAAAAATGTATTACGCGTACCGTGCCAATGACTTCAAAAAGTTGCTTAGTTATTGCAGCTGTGACGTCAGCTGACTAGCATTTCCTATAGGGCGCTCGTGCCTGATTTAGCTCATTTGTTCCACTGATTAAATTCCGATCTATCAACTTTAAATCGTATGTTTGATGATTTTTTTCTCCATGACGGGGGGCACAAAAAAAAGTTTTCCGGGATTGTTCCGTTTTGGGAATTTTGTACACTTCATTCTCCTGCACGCAAAATGGAATTTCCATTTTTTTCCAGAATACGCTATTTTATCTGGCAAATACTATTCATGACAAAAATACGATATATTTTTTTTGAAAGAGAGTTTGAAAAACATTAAAAATCGTATTTTTTTTAAACCCTTAAAAACACATGGTCACCTTATAAAAGTCACCCTGTATACACAAAATCGAAAGACACATACGTATGTGTGCATATGTGCATGCGTGTATGATGCAGAGTAATATATAAATAAATATATATATGTGAGTGTGTATGTAGATAAGTATATATATACAATACGGAGGGCGTAGTTTCTAGAATGATAAATTATACGTAATAACTCTCGACTTCCCCGCTCTTCTCCATTATTTATATTAGCCCCATATATAATATATACCTCTCGTGTTCTTTCTCTTCGTCTCTGTCTCTCATCAGCGCGCTCGCGGTCAGATTGCGTAAATCTGCATGCGAAATGACGAGGACGAGCTGAACGGGGAGTACGAGAAGGGAGATGCCGATATAGGTGCGCGGCGGTGCAAATCTCGTCGATGCTCGCGCGGTCGTGATCTATATCCCATATGTCCTATATATGTATATGCAATTTATCGATTGATTAAATTCGTACGTGCGTGAAGTGGCTTTGGGCGCACGCGCTTTTTACTCGGTCCAATTTCCGAAATTCACGCCCCCGAAATAAAATAAAATAAAAGGACTCGAGTGTATAAAAAATAGTCGCCTTTTTCAGTAGCATCGTTAGAACATTTTTTTATTTATTTGAATTTATTTTTAGATTTATTAAAATTTATTTCAACATTTTTTGACAATTTAAACTGCAAGGATTTGGTGTTGGGATCAGGAAATATTTATCTAGAGATTTATCTATATGTATATATCGAAATGCGAAATAATTCACTGAACCTTGGAAATTTTGATTACCCATTACAATTAAGTGCTCGTTTGCGCACGTTTTTCGACGATCCTCGTTATTTCCGGGATCGAGGGAGAGGAGAAAATGAAGATGGGGAATAAGCGAGAAAAGGAGACGGATAGCTATATGGATGAATGCTCGCGTTGGACGGTGTGTATACACGTATACACGGAGATGTCATATAGTTATAGAAGCAAGCCGCTTGGTCACGGGAAAGACCGGTTTTACGGTATCCACGTTCCGCATAGATTTTTAACCGATGGACCCGTAGGCAAAGGAATGGGGAGCAGGGGAGGGGGAGGGTTAGCAAACGCATTCTCCGAGGGTGGCACACTTGCTCTTTTTTCCTCCCTCTCTCTATCGCTCTCTACTTCATTTGAGATTTCATTTTTCAGATTTAAAAAATTATATTTTGATTTATAGTGTTTTTTATAATATTTGCCAGTATTGAGATTAATTGTTATTTTGTATCGTTCGATTTTTGTTTTTTTTTTTGTTTGGATATTATTTATGATTTTGTATTTTTCATAATTTATTTTCTTCCTTATGATCATTTTTCGTAAACTTTTTTGCCTCCGTCCCTCTCTTTCTCTACTTTATTGATGATTTTATTATTCAGATTTAAAAAATTGTATTTTCATTTATAGTATTTTTTAATAATATTTGCCAGTTTTAAGATTAATTGTTATTTTGTATCGTTCGATGATCATTTAATTTGCTATATATTATTTATGATTTTTTATTTTGTATAATTTGTTTCCTTACTTTTGGTAATTTTTCGCAAACTTCTGTATTGCGTCGATTTTTTCCCTCAGTATATATATAACAAAAATGAAAAAAGTATTTAAAGTAAATATAAAAAATTAAAATTCAATAAAAAAAATATATATCAAAAACAAAATAGGATTCGTTTAAAAATGAATAAATAATATTACCCTGAAAACAGAACAGTATGTTTCTTTTAAAGAAACACTGTTTTTAATATTGCTATTATTTATTTATATCAAACAATCATATCCTATCTCTCTGAATACTCAATTTGGTTGCATCATTTTTCCATCTTTTGCACTATCCCCTACTGCCTCAAGTAAGCGACCAAGCCATACAATAAACATCAATCAATGAATCTCTCGCTCTCTTTCCTTGGGATCGATCGATCCACGCCGAGTTTCTCGACAATGACCATTCCTTTCCAACTACGCGATTGTAGCCTATCAATTGGTCAGTTGTCGATACTCTTTTTTCCAGTTAGTGTACTCGCCGTTGAAGAAAAAAAAAGAAAAAAATTATAAGAGAAGAAAAAAATGAAAAGAAAAAAAAAACAAGGAGTATTCAATCTCTCGGATTGACTTGTACGAGCATTCGGTACTTCATTTTGCACAATGGCCTCCGTAATTGCAGTTCGAAGAGGCGATTTTAACGAACGAAGAATGCGGATGGTTCTCTGCGAGAGGGACAAATGACGGAGAGGAATACGACATATTGTATTCATATGTATACACAGGGTGTCCTGTTATGAATGGATAATCCTGCAACTGTTGATACGTCAGACCATGCCCTACTATATGCTGGAATTTCAGTTTACTAAAAGTCCCACGGTTTTCGGGTTACAAATGGTTTTTGGTTTTGGTTTTTCGCATGCGATTTCTACAAATGATGACTTTTTTTACCCGGTTAAAAAACAATATTCTTGGTTATTTGTTTGATCAGAAAAGGCTTCTTTTTAACCTTAACCCTAGGACCCTACACTATCTGTACGAAAGAAATAACCTACACTGAGGTTACGCTCACCCCAGCACTTCAAATCAACGCTGCTAACAAACTGTTTGTCGTAGAAGGATATGTTTTTCTTAAATCGGACACTCGAGAACTGACGCATGGAATAGGCTTTGTGAGAAAAACCTAATATAAATTAATCACCGTGAAAAATGCGATTGAAAAAAAACAAGAAAAATGATGTTAGCATTTTTTACTAATAATGTGGGGTGTGCGGTACCCATTTGTAGGGTCCTAGGATTAAATGGTAAGGAAACTTTACGAAGAAGAAGATTGATTCCACATGTCTTGTGATTGCTGTGACAATAACTAGCTTACAGTGTTCAGTACATTTTTGACTATTTTTTTTTCATTCCGCATAAAAGTGTACGAAAGACTATAACTACTGACACTATATCACATTAAGGCCTTAGGCCACAGTAACGGGATTAAAATCATGTGCGAATTGAACAATTTTTTTTTATGAGAAAGTGATTCACTCATAAAATTAATTACACATCCATTTAGTACGAATATCAAGCTGTTAGAAAATATATATATTTTTATTTTCGATATACAAAATAGCCGACTACTCGAAACTTCTCGAAACTTCTCGAAACAGCTTTTTCCAATTGGCGTGACAAATAACTTCAACAATTTTCACTCGATTTGCTTCAAATTTAAAAGTTATGTTCCTAATTGCATTTCGCAGAGAAGAACGTACGGAATTTCTGATTAATCGAAAACTTTTCATTTTATGAGCAGTTTATGAGCAGTTATAACGAAATTTTTCACTGAAAATTCATTTCTTAAGTTCAAATACCTACAACTTTTCAATAAAACAATATTTTTTAAATTCCGTGCGTACTTCTCTAGCTCTTCTAATGTAGATTGACGAGATTTTTTGTTTTTTGTTCTAAGTAATTGTGGCTGCTAAATGTCATGCCGCGAAGCGCCTAAAAAAATATAACAAAATAAAATATTAGTAGACGACCATTTTGTATATCGAAAAAAAAAAAATGTTTTCTAAGAGCTTGATATTCATACTAAATAGATGTGTAATTAATTTTATGAGTGAATTACTTTTTCATACGAAAAAATTGTTAAATTCGCACGTGATTTTATACCCGTTACTGTAGCCTGAGGCCTTAAGTTTTCCTAAAAGTGCTCGCCCGTCCATTGCATGGCTACGACCACTAGTTTCGAGCTATTTGATAAACTAATTCGCGTCATTTTCAGCCTGCTGCGCCGAGTCCCCTGAATGCCATTGTGTATTCTCCCAATTCTTCGACTATTTTTCCATTCAGCGTTTCTATCCGCCAACCTTTTAGGCAATCTCCCACTCTACCCCTCTCCAGTTGTCGACTCCCTCTGCCCACTTATTGTTAATTTTCCTCCTTGCTTCCCCACACTGCCGTATATGTTCCAACGTCTCCTCTTCCTTTCCGCATACTCTGCATGCCCAATTTCTGTAGCCTTTCTTCCCTGCCCTCTCCAAGTTACCGTATCTCAGTCTTTTCCATTCTTCTTTTAAGACTCCCCTAACGTCTTTGTCTTCCCAACAAAACTCTCTCCCCAATTTTTCTTATATAAGGAACCTTTATGAAAACCTTTTTTGACCCAGTTAAAAAAAAATACCCTTGGCTATTTGTTTTATCAAGAAAAGTCTGCTTTTGACCTTAACTGTTCAGGAAACTTTGTGAAAAAAGATCTTGTGCACAATGTTTATACAAACCACTTCGAACATCTGCGGTATGAAAAAAAATGTACTGTGCATATCGTATCAATTACTTTAAAGGGTTACCCCCACTTGCGATTTTGAAAAAATCGATTTTTTTATTGCATTTTTTTGAAGTGCAATTTGAAGTGCAGTTTTTTTTGATGCCCGGAATAGATGACTCTATGTAAGTTTACAAAAAAAAATTGTTTCTTCGTGTAAACTGAAATTGAAACTTTAAACGCGTTTTTCTCAAAATGGCATTTCTGAAGTCGGTGACAAAGATTACTCGAACACTAATGAACCGATCTTCTTGAAATTTTGCAGGCTTATTTAATACATGAAAATGTAGTCTTTAATCGTTCGATTTTTTTTTTCGAAAAAAATGGCCGTTTTATAGCCAAAAAACGGCCGTTTTTTTCGTTAAAATCGAACCATTAACTTTGACTGTCCGCCATTTTGTGAAAAATGAATATTTTTTAAAATCCTTCGATTAAAGACTAGTTTATACTTATATTTGACTAAATCCATCCGCATTTTTTTTTTCAGATGATCCACTTCGCCGCAATGTTGGTCACCGCAAACCGTGTATATAAAAACATTATTTCATTGACGGCCATTTGCCACTAAACAATGTAATATTTTTCAATAAAAAAATTACTGAAAGTTCTTCAAGATGTGTTCTTTAAGATGGTATATTGATCGATTAAAAAAGTTTTGTAGTTTTCTTTAAAAAAATTCATGAAAAAGGCCTTTTTTGCGCTACAAGTGGGGGTAACGCCTTAAAAAGTTGCTTAGTTGTTGTCGATTCATATACAAATGATATAAATGGCATGCGAAAATCCAAAAACAGGTGATTTTTTTTAATAACATAAACAAACCCAAAATCTCGAAAACCGTGTGTATATATATATATATATATATATATATATATATATATATATATATATATATATATACAGGTATATACACCCTGTCAAGGTTAATGGCCATCACTTTGAACATTTGTTACAATCTATTTTCTGCACAAAAAATTCAATTACATTATTCGGATATTCTTATCCCGTTTCTACCCGTGTATTTTGGTGAAAAATATTTTCAAGGTCATGATATCATAGGTCGTTGGATTCGTCTGAATATCAGCTATAACTTCTTAATAAAAAAAAACATGTTCCCATTTGAAAAACCATTGATGACCTTGAGACCGCAAAAACTTCGACCTTGACAAAAATAAATTTTTCACCACTGTATCAGCCCTTCGAAATCAATCAAATTACCTCCTGACATTTTTTTCGTCACTTTAAAGGCAACGGAGATATTTGGGGTGGTCATGTTAAATGGTCCACCCTGTATAAGCACACACACACACACATGTATATTGTATACACAGCTTGAGTGCAAGAGGCAAAGATTATACGCGAGCCGCGTGTTAAATTCGCATTAAGACGACTCACGGCATAATAAGGTGTGGTAAAGAGTATTTATATAGTTGATGCGTACACTTGAGGGTAGAGTGAGACGGCGAGAGAGAGAGAGAGAGAGGGAGAGAGAGAAACAGAGAAGACCGAGGGACAGTGAGAACCCAGATAGACAGTCGTGATCATCACGCCGTGCATACAATTGATGAAGCAAATTTTACAGCATATTGAATACATGTCATGATACAAAGCCGTGAACTCATTTAGTATAGTGAATGTACAAAGCATTTTGATCTCAATATGTCGTTTACAAATGCATCGTACGTTTGAAGCACGTTGAACTCATATCGCTGTGCTCAAGTGTCCACAATTAATATCTGCAAATTTTACGTCATATGGAAGTCATCCAATGACTGTGTTGATGAATTCACTGGGTTAGCACTGGTAGTAGACATGCCATGCAAGCAATATGACGGCGATATGCATGTTTGTCAGTGATACATTCGATGGGCGCAACATGACGGCGATATGCATGTTTCTCAGTGATACATCCTATGACGGTGATATGCATGTTTCTAAGTGATACATTCGTTGAGCGCAATATGACGGCGATATGTATATTTTGTCAGTTATACATCCCAGGAGCACAATATGATGGCGATATGCATGTTTCTCAGTATTACATTCCATGACGGCAATATGCATGTTTTCAGTGATACATTCGGTGAGCGCAATATGACGGCGATATGCATATTTCTCAGTGATACATCCCATGAGCGCAATATGACGGCGATATGCGTGTTCTGTGATACATCCTATGACGGTGATTTGCATATTTCTAACAAGGAGAAGGCAGAGCCTGGATGTCGCAAATCGGGTTCGCCTTTCGCGTGGTGAAAGTTGAAGACCTCCGAATTAACGTCGCTTTTGATTTTTGTTCCAATAAGCCTTAGTTACTGAGATATCGCGATTTGAAAATTTGGGAGTTTCGTCTCGTGCCTAGAGTACGTTGAGCGTTGATACTTGAGACAAGAGCGGCCGTAGCTAATACGGTAAGACGATAGACCGGCAATCTGAAAGTTCATGGTTCGCGTCCCTTGTGCTTTTTTTTTAATTCAATTTTTTTTTTTTTCAATTTTATAATCTCTCATAAGACTTTACATGTGCAGGTAAATAAGAAAATTCGAAAATATGTTTTACTAGTTTTATTTGTCTATTATATTAAAATAATTAATCCAATAATGAAGTCACAATTACAAAGCAAAATAATATGGTATAAAAAATAAATTATTAATCTAATTCACAGGAAAGCATATTTGAAGATCTATATCTTCAAATATGCTTTCCTGATAGAATTTATAAGGTTAAATATGGTTGCGGTGGTATTACGTTCATTTTATGTTCGTGGTGTCGTAAGCCTTTGTGCTACCCTTGCTTTTACGATGGTTTCCACCCTTCAATTTGTCAACATACTGATCTGATAGAAGAAGAATCAGAATAATTACCTGCCGCGAAATTTGCAAGTGTGAATTAGATTAATTATTTATTTTTTATACCACATTATTTTGCTTTCTCATTGTGACGTGATTAATAGATTAATTATTTGTTATACAATATTATTTTGTTTTGTAATTGTGACTTGATTATTAGATTAATTATTTGTTATACAATATTATTTTGCTATGTAATTGTGACTTCATTATTGGATTAGTTATTTTAATGTAATGGATTAATTAAACTAGTAATACATATTTTCAAATTGACTTCTGTACCTGCACATGCAAAGTCTTATGAGAGATTATAAAAAAAAAAAAAAAATTCAAGAAAAAAACACGGGTCGCGAACCATGAACTTTCAGAGTACCAGTCCGTCGTCTTACCGTATTAGCTACGGTGGCTCTTATTTCAAGTATCAACGCTCAACGTACTCTACGCACGAGCCAAAACTCCCAAATTTTCAAATCGCGATATCTTAGCAACTAAGGCCTATTGGAACAAAAATAAAAAAACGACGTTAATTCAGAGGTCTTCAACTTTCACCAGGCGAAAGGAGAACCCGATTCGCGACATCCAGGCTTTGCCGTCTCCTTGTAAGTAATACATTCGACGAGCGCAATAAGACGGCAATATGTATATTCATCAGTGACACATGCCATAAGCGCAATATGATGGCGATATTCATCCAAATCCAGAATGATACAAATAAGCAGACACAAAGGAAACTTGTACAAGTGTTAGAATGGCTAGGTAGGTAGCGCGCTCGGCTCTCGATTTAGAAGACGTGGTTCAAACCGTAGGTAGGTACAAAATTTAACTAGGCAGAATACGTTTTTAATCCATTTATCATATAGGCAGGAACATCAATAAAGCGTATGGGGATAATAAAAATTCTACCAGATTTTTTTTATCAATATTTTTGGATTTTTTTTATTTTTCACGCTATGACACTCAAATGAGCTCCATATGAGCACAGTATAGTTACGTCACGCCATGCCGCTAATATGACCTCCGTATGCGTACAGCATATTTACGTCACGCCATGCCGCTAATATGAGCTCCGTATGAGTACAGCATATTTACGTCACGCCATGCCGCTAATATGAGCTCCGTATGACCACAGCATAGTTCCGTCACGGCATGCCGCTAATATGAGCTCCATATGAGCACTACAGTTTCTTCACGCCGTGACACCCATATGAGCCCCATATGCACTCACTTATTGTTAGATATTCGTGAGCCAAATTTGCTAGTCTGATGAATTCACTGCATGCATATTCGCGTGAGAACAACTTTGCTTCATTTGGATGTATTATTGTGAATCATCATGTGATGCAAATATGACTTCAACGGGAGCACTCATAAGGGATACACAGCTGTGAGACTTTCTATGCTGCAGTGATGATGTACATATGATGCCAATATGAGGTACATCTGTCTATCTGGGAAAGAACGGTAAGACAAAATGGAATAAAACGCAAGACAATAATGTGCGAGCACACATTCGGAGCTCTATCCTCAGTACTCTGCAGACCTTCATCCGCTAAAAAAACAAAAAATTTCCATCATATTATTCTGTTCGCCGAGACACTCCCGAATGTTGTACCAAAAAGAAAAAAAGCCTCCAAACCCTACAATCATCCTCCAACTCGAGTCGCTTCCCAAATTAAATGGATTGCCAAAAAAAAAACGTCCAAGACGCGAGTTCAAAAAGTTACGAAATCGACGAAAAAAAAAAATGCCGTATGAAAAATGAAATAAAGTGATAAATAAAATGAGGGTAAAGAAGTGCTCGTAAATGCTGGAGGATTCACGTGCCTTTTTGATGGACGTCGTTTCACCAAAAGAGGATTAGAGGCCAGGGATTAGCCTGAAATAACAGTTATTATCATACACGAGGATGAGATTATCCGTGGGAAGTGCGTTGCCCTATTGAGGTTGACAGAATCAAGGCCTCAGCGTATTTCTGTACCGCGGGAGGAAGAACCAACGAAGCCGGCGATTTTTTGTCTTTTTTCCATCTCTCTCTCTCATTTTTTACTTTTTTTTTATACACTACGAACCGTTAAGTTCGCGCCTCGCGCGGTGTCGCAATGACGATAAGCTCTACTGCACCGGGCCTCAAGCGTGAGGAGCGTGGCGCGTCCCGAGGCCTACGATAGGAAAAGGAAAAAGTAAATCGGCATCCCGCGCGAGTGCCCACCCGCTTTTCCCGTTTCGGTGTGGGAAAAGCAAAGTACGGCGACACACAGAAGTACGTAGATATATTTATTTGTATATATAAAGGCGGAAGGACATTTCAGACCCGTTTTATCTGGGTTACGTTGGTTATGGGCACATCTGGATGCTTGAGGATGGCTCTTCACATTTTTGTATACGAATCATTGATTTTTTATGCGAATCATTGATCCTTGAAATCCGATGAAAATGAATATTTTCGAATTGATCTTATTTATTTTCGCGGAATTTTTCATGACATTGACGTTTGCATCGTTGGAATGCGAGGATATATTTTTTCCATTTTTTATTCCTTTGTGTTATCATTGTTCAAAGGCTTTTTGCAAATCGAGATTGTACATTTCTATCAAGAATACGTAGAGACGTTCGGGCGATCTTCGAAGACTACATTGATGTTAGGCTATGTTAAGAATTATTTATTTCTTCGATGTAACGTGTCCTCGGAATAATTAAATATTTTAGCGCTTTCTCTCGACGGTCTGTGGATGAACAATATTATTGATTTTATATATATATATATATATATATATATATATATATATATATGTCACAGTATATAAGTGATAAATATATATACATTTATAACAGGGTGTCCTGTTATGAATGGATAATCCTGCAACTGTCGACAGGTCAGATCATGTCCTACTATATGCTAGAAGTTCAGTTTTCAAAACCAAAAATCATCTGCTTTCGTTTTTGACATGCCAATTATACAAATAACTTTTTTTATCCGGTTAAAAAAAATACTTTTGGTTATTTGTTTTATCTGGAAAAGTCTTCTTTTTAATATTGAATGTTAAGAAAACTTTAGGAAAAAAAATCTTATGCGGAATGTTCATACAAACCAATTCGAACATCTGACTTTGACAGCCTGCGGTGTAAAAAAAGTGTACTACGCATATCGTGCCAATTACTTTAAAAAGTTGCTTAGTTATTGTCGATTCATATCATTTGTAGAAATGGCATGCGAAAAAACCAAAATCAGATTTTTTTTTTCGAAAAATAACACGAAGCCCAAAATCTCGAAAACCGTGGGACTTTTACTAAACTGAAATTGCAGTATATAGTAGAACAAAATCTGACCGATCGACAGTTGCAGGATTATCCATTCATAACAGGACACCCTCTATATATATATATATATATATATATATATATATATATATATATATATATATATATATATATATATATATATATATATATACACACACACATATATGTTTGCGTTCTTATGCATACCGCACCCGCAAAACCGCAAAGCGTCTCGTGCGAGGTTACAACGAGAAGGGGAGGCAAAAGACGTCCGGATGTGCGCAGGAAGGGTAAAAAAGTTGAAGAAGCGTCTCTTTCTAACTCTCCCCCTCTCTCTCTCTCCCTCTCTCCCTCCCTCTCTCACTCTCTCTCTCTCTCTCTCTGTCTCTCTCTCTCTGTCTTAACTCCATCTTCCTGCTTCTTTTCTCCTGGTGCGTGCGCGTCAAGAAGGATAAAAAAGAGATAGATCCACGACGATGAGGACCACGGTGGTGCGACTGACAGCGGCGAACAGAGGAATACGTATTTGTACGGAAAGAGAGAGCGAGAGAGAGAGTGCGAGAGAGTTGGCATTGCAGAATCATTGCACCGGGAGCTCAAGAGCTCAGGATAATTCTCTCTCACCTGAGAGAGAGAGGGGGGATGGGAGGGAAGGAGAGATTATTTGAAGAACACGAGGTACCTTGGAAGGTCATCTTCGTGGCTGGAATCGTTGGCTAATGGCCGATAGTATAAACCTTTCCTTGCAACGCAGCTGCGCGCGGAGCCGCATGAAAACCTGTGCGGAAGAGAGTGTCTCGAGCGCCCAGTGCGAAGTGATGCTTCTGACGGCGCGGCGGACAGAAACGGGGCGCGGCTCTCACTTCGGACGCTGCGCCCTCGCGTACTACGTGTGTACTTGCAAACACACATGCACACAGCGAAAGGTGACTCCAAAGGCATTCGACTCCGCGGAGCGTCCTCATAGCCTACTGTCCCCATACTCACTATTATATCAACCCCAGTCTTCGAAATCACCTTTAGGCAAATGGAAGCTCATTTACGCAGAGGTCATTTCGTGGACCGTCGTGGACGAAAAATGAACTTGTAATGAAAGAACTTCGAGGACGGTCCTCAAAACAGCCTGGGGTGCTGGTAGCCAACAAAGGCAGGGTCCTTGTCCTTTCAACTGACGAATGCTACCGGTTACGCGCTTTCGTCTCGTGTTCGACGATTACGGGTGCCAGGTTTGTGTTTTCCCTCGCCGCTGCAAGAACCCATGCAGGAAAGCTCGCCCCCCCCCCTCTCTCTCTCTCTCTCTCTCTCTCTCTCTCTCGCTCTCTCTCTCTCGCTCTCTCTCTCTCGCTCTCTCGCTCCAATGCATCGTACGAAGCCCGGAGAAGCTCGTCGGGCAGAAAACAAAAGAGGAAATTGGAGGTGGGTATTCATCGCAGGAGGCTGCGGCCATCGGAAGGAAAAATAAAGCTTCGCCCGTCCGAGAAGAACGAGGAAAAAAGGAAAAGAACCGAGAAAGTAAAAAAAAACGTCTAATGGAAGGGAAAGAGAACGAGCGAGTAAGGGATTCCGCAAGTCGCGGTGAGAGATAGCAGGGCTTCTTCTTCCTGCTACTGTGCACACCAGGCATCGTTAAAGGGCTACGTACGCATCCGCAGGCCACTTTGGAGCTGCGTTCGCTTTTTCGTTTGTTGGCTCTTTTTCGCCCGTTGTCCGAATGACGCAAAAATTACGCTCACAAATTCCAGAAAATAAAGGAAGTTTGAGGAAGATTTTTTGTGGCCCCGAGACAAACTTGCCCCCGACGCTATTTACGTAGTTTGCCACGGCCAAACCTCCGGCCATAAGTTCGCGACTGTGAAGTTCACGAACAAATGAGACATTCCATTTCCAGCCGGGCGCGTCCGTTTGTTCAGTCGAAATCTTCGCTTCGAGAGCTATAAATGAAAAATGGATGGACCTGAACCCATGTAAGGTGTATTAGGAGACTGGAAAACGTGGACGTCTGAAACGGCGCCTGCTAGCTAGGTGTATGTACAAGGTGCTTCGTATCCTATACGCATCAGACTCTCGCATGTTACCACCATGTTCTACGATCTTTGTTAGTTTTCGAGGACGAAGTCTTTTACCATCTTTTTTATTTGTCCTGTAGCACAAGTTATTTTTATCTCTTTCGTGTATGTACTTTCCTCTTAGAAGCTTTTTGAAGCAATTAGGAGCCATTTAAGTATTTGAGTATATACGTAATTATAGTATGTATAAGTATGTAAGTATATGAGTACTTGTAGTATTTATGAGTATACAAGTAAATGTAAGTATTCATAAATATAAGTATTCTTTTATCATCTGACCTTTTGTGACTGATCCTTTAGAAGTTGTTTTTTGAACTATTCACCAAAATCTAAGGCATCTACGTTAGTGCTCAGTTGGTCGATTATTCACCGCTCAACAGTGCACTTCATAACGATAACACAAACACAAATTTTGAGGAAAGTACGTACACAAAAGAGAAAAATGAAAAAAAAAATGGTCGAAATGATGAAAAAGATGATAAAGATCCTTGAATATGCATGGGGGTGATTCGGAATGACGTTTAAGTTTGCACTGTTGGAATCAACCACTTTTTTTTCTTCGTTTTTCATTTTTTACTTTTTCTCATCATCCAAAGCCCTGCACAGGAAAGCAGATCGAGGTCGTGAATCTCTATTACAAATACGCAAAAACGATTGAGGGATTATCACAGTCTAGAATGGCGAAAAGAAATTTGAACAATTGAAAAGTGTTAATTGCAAGCTCCAACATCATGATTCAGATAGGTATACGAGGCATCTAGATTTTCCTTTTGGACGTCACTTTTCGGGTCACCCTGTATATGCATATTTATTCTTCCCGAACCTGCCTATCCTCTTATCGAGCTGCGCGGTAGAGTTTCGGATAATGGAAAATATAGCGTCGAGAGTAACAGATATACGGGAGAATTCGATACGCTAGAGCCGAGAAGGCGGAGGATCCGAGAGCGATACGAGAGAGAGAGAAAACTTGGAAACCTTGGAAGGTCGTTCTAAACTCATTGCCGATGTGGTTGCTTTCGTTTAACGATACTTTGTTTTTTTTTTTTTTAGGAATCTCTGGGTGAACTCTTTGCTGGTTTGCCGCCGGTTATACGGGCCGCTCTCGTGCATAGGTGGAATCGTTGGCTAATGGGACGATTGTCCGTGGACTGTATGTGTTTCTCCTAGATTCCCTCTCGCTCGGTCCACAAAACACCACGCACCCGCGCTATTTTCTCTCTCTCTCTCTCTCTCTCTCTCTCTCTCTCTCTCTCTCTCTCTCTAGCTCGCCACTTGTCCAGGCCTAACATACGGTCTTACGGCCTTCGGAAAACTTTATACGCAATATACGGATAAAACATAGTTGGATGTACGTAAAGTTAGAGCGAGAAAAGGGCCAAAGACGAGACCCGGTGCACACGGTAATTACGGCGCTCTCGTCGCAGTTAACGACGTCGGGGCGCGTCTTCGTCGTCTCGGACCTGGTTGAGGAATTCGAGTACCGCGCACATGTGCCCACACCCGAGTGAGCCAGCCATCGCGTGGTTGAAGAGCCAACGGTTTTGTCCTCGCCTAACTGGAGTGTGTGGTGTACTTTACGGTACGACAAATATTGCTGTCTTTTCGAGCCGACACTCGTTGTTGGAACGTTCCTGCAAAAGGCAAATATTTGCGGGAAAAGAAAGAGAAAGAAGAAACGAAAAAATGATGGTGGATGCGCGGCAGCCGCGGCGACGAGCGTCGGCCCGGGCCAATGCTCGGATGGGTGACCGCTTAGTCGCGGCTCTTTGCGTGATTGAGTCTTTGCACCGTCATTGGACACGGTTGGCATCAGCGCCGTTCGTTTGAGGGAGACTATTAGAGCTCAGAAAAAACGGCGAAGTTCGGCAATTTTTATGCATACCCAGTTGAGGAGATCAAAATTCTATTTGGTGGGCTTTTTTTACATATCTTCGAGCATCTTTACAAATTTTTTCACGAAATTTTGTAACTAAATGGGTGCGCTGATGTTGAGTGTTTTTTTTCCACTCTTATAACAACACTTTACATCGAAGTATCCCAAGGGATTTTTTATACGTTGGGAACTCTGCCCAAAATAAATTCTTTTCGGCGATTTTATTTTAACGAAAATATATATTTTTTCCAACATGCGTCATTTCATCAAAAATACATATTTTTCGATTTCCCCGTATACTTCGAAGGCAAATCTTATCTGGTACGGAAATTATTTTGAATTCTCGTTGCAGGTGAAAAATCGAAGGAGAACTCGTGCCAGCTACAGGACACTATCAGACAAAAGTGGCACTCGTCTTCATCCAGCCTCAGCGCCGACATTTTGTTACATAATCTTGTAAAAATATTTGTAAAGATACTCGAAGATATGCAGAATGAATTCCACTAAGAGCAATTTTCATTCTATCAACTGAGTATCCATAAAAAATTGTCGAATTTCACCTTTTTTGCCGAGCTCCAGACTGGTAGTCTGCGCCAATTATACCGAGCGAAAAAAAACAGTAGCGCGAGAGATCCCGGCCGCAGACTCGTAAAAGCAATGGATACATCTGACGGGTTATAGTTTTCAGTGGCCGCGGTAATCCGACTTCTTTACGAGGTTCGCGTCACAATCGCATCTCGTTCCCGATGTGCAACGATCGGTGCACACGAGAGACGAATCCGGCGATAAAATGCTGCCGGCGATGGTCGGAACGGCCGGATAACGATTCAGCTCGCACGCGCGCGGTGAATTGTGGGATTACCTTACCAAAGTCCCTTGCTAAATAATCCTTGTCTTTTAGCGAGGCGAGCATTCGCAGTGAGTAACTGCGGTGGCGGACAAAGCGATTGGCGTTGCCGCGAGAGAAGTCTCAACTGCGATGAAACTTTTAGCGGTGGGTATATGCATTATAGTGTCGCGGAATATAATCGAGTAAAGCGGCATCTGGGGAGAGTGAGAGGCAAAGATAATGAAAAAGGGAGGGAGAGAGAGAGAGAGAGAGAGAGAGACTGCAAAGTAGTCGCGGTCGCGATTCGACCGCGATGGAATGCGCGCGTCGAGATTTACGCTCCCAGTGTGCAATTCAATTCTCTGTCTCTCTCCCTCTCTCTCTCTATGTTTAACTTGGACTGCCGCTCGGTTATATACTTAGCGTGTCTATCGTGCACAGAAGGCTTAATAGTAACGCCTGCGCCATCATTGGCGACCTCTCGCGACCGAACAACCATCCCGAACAGGATTTCGCGAATCCTCGCAACATCCTAGACACAGCCATCCGAGCCAAAATTCATTCGTCTCCGAAGCATCAAGTTTCGAGCCTGCTGTCGAAAATTGTGAGAAAAATTACTTTCTTTGGGTTCATCTCTAGGCATGTGGATTTCTAGGATTATGGAATTTAATTTACATCATGGAAACTTAAAAACAATCCGCCTGTTCTTTTCACAACAGTTGTTGCGAAATTAATTCGTCTCCAAAGCATCACATTTCGAGCCTGTTGCGCGATGCAATTGCGAAACATGACATCGTTCGGGTTTGTTTCTAGACATGTGGCAATTGATTACGGAAATTAGTTCAAAAATTGGAAGCTTTGAAAAGATCTGCCTGTTCTTTTCACAATAGTTGTTGCGAAATTAACTAATTCGCTTTCAAAAGCATCAAACATCGAGCCTGTTGTGCGACGCAATTGTGAAAAGACATGACATTGTTTGGATTTGTTTCTAGACACCTGACAATTGATTATGGAATTGAATTTGAAAATAAAAAATCTAAAAAGCTCTGCCTGTCGTTTCGTAACGGTTGTCGCGAAGGTAATGAATTCGTCTCCAAAAGAATAAAATGTCGAGCCTGTTGCGCGATGCAATTGTGAAACATGACATCGTTTGGGTTTCTTTCTAGACATGTGGCAATTGATTATAGAAATTAATTGAAAAATTGAAAACTGAAAAGATATGCCTGTTGATTTTTCACAATAGTTGTTGCGAAATGAACTAATTCGCTTCCAAAAGCATCAAACTTTGAGCCTGTCTATGGAATTTAATTTAAAAAGATGTACCTGTTCTTTTCACAACAGTGATCGCAAAATTAATGAATTCGTCCCCAAAAGTATCGAATTTCAAGCCTGTTTCACGATGCAATTGTGAAACTACATGAGATCGTTTGGGTTTGTTTCTAGGAATGTGGCAATTGACTATGGAATTTAATTAAAAAAGATCTGCCTGTTCTTTTCATAACAGTGATCGTAAAATCAATGAATTCGTCCCCAAAAGCATTCATTTTCGTGCCTGTTTCCTGATGCAATTGTGAGAAGACATGACATCGTTTGGGTTTGTTTTCAGGCACGTGGTAATTGATTATGGAATTGAATTTATAAATCTAGCATCTGAAAAGCTCTGCCTGTTCTTTTCACAACAGTGGTCGAAAAATGAATGAATTCGTCTCCAAAAGAATAAAATTTCGAGCCTGTTGGACGACGCAATTGTGAAAAGGCATGACATCGTTTGGATTTGTTTCTAGCCATGTGGCAATTGATTATGGAAACTACCTAAAAAATTGAAAACTTCCAAAAAGATCTGCCTGTTCTTTTCACAACAGTGATCGCAAAATTAATGAATTCGTCCACAGAAGCAT
>OX101791.1:34832544-34856727 GCA_944452715.1 Ophion slaviceki
GCCATAACAACGTTTCACGTATAATAATTTCTTACGTGTACGTTGTTTCGCAGAGAACGTCAACAATAATCGCGTAATAATCGGTAATTGATATTGTCAAAAAAAAAATAACTGCTTGGGTTAATAGGTTCTTCCGATGTTCATAAGCGCCGGAAAAAATTCCAAACGTGGGCGATTGGGTCCTATTCACGAATTTATCCCGACGCTCGCTTGTTAATTTACTTTCGAAATGCGGGGACCCGTTTGGCTGACACACAGCTGAGACTGAAAAAACATATCTCGAGCACGTATAATTGATCCTCGATCATTGCAACTGTGCTTTTTCGAGTTGTATATGCGTATAGACGATATATATGTATAAAGCCGAGATCCCAACTAGTACACAGGTTGCAACATATTAAACTGGCTCGGTCCGTATCGTGAGCACGTTGCACGTCAATTAGAGAGATGCTGGGCTCGATCAACCTCCTCCTCCCCCTGCCCCAGCCCTCACGCCCCGCTCTCGCGACTTATCGAGCGCGCTTAATAAACTTGGACCGAAGCGCGAGCAAGAGAACAGGCCGCACTGATAGTTTCCGGGTTAACCAGAACGATATATATAGACATACGTGGAGATGTATATAGGTAGGAGAAACTAGGCCTCGCCCTGTGCAAGTGCTTTCTGTTATATCTAACAGACACGCGCACATGTATACGCGATACACGGAAGACCCTTCACGACACGCCCGAAAGAGGAATTCGATTGATAATCGCGTACGTCGCGCACGTGTCGCAGATAGTATTACCACTTGTTGTGGCTTCAAAAAGTGTTTGGCCAATACGAAAATCGGCAATTTCTGGTGATCGGTAAAAAAATCGGCATTTTGTGACAGGGGAAAAAAATCAGCAATTTCTGTTAAGCGGAAAAAATCGGCCTTTTCTGACAAGGAAAAAAAATCGGCAATTTCTAACAGTCGGCGAAAAATCGGCAATTTGTGAAAATAGAACAAAATCGGCAGTTTTAGACAATCGTAAAAAGGATCCGCAATTGCTGACTATCTGAAAAAATCGGCAGTTTTTGACAATCATAAAAAGGATCCGCAATTTCTGACGATCTGGAAAAAATCGGCACTTTCTGTCAGTCGGAAATGTGTCGGCAACTTCTGACAATAGAAAAAAAAGTCGGCAACTCGTGACAATTCTTGAAAAATCGGTAATTTCTGACATTCCGTCATGATGCTTTTCGTAATTCGGCAATTTCTGGCAGTCGGTAAATAATCGGCAATTTGTAATAAGTGGGGGAAAAAATCGGCAATTTCTGACCATCCGAAAAAAATCGGCACGTTTTGACGATCCGAAAAAAATCGGCAATTTCTGACGATCCGAAAAAAATCGGCAATTTCTGACGATCCGAAAAAAATCGGCTATTTCTGACGATCCCAAAAAAATCGGCAATTTCTGACGATCCCAAAAAATCGGCAATTCTGACGATTCCAAAAAAATCGGCAATTTCTGACGATCCGAAAAAAAAATCGGCAATTTCTGACGATCCGAAAAAAATCGGCAATTTGTGCCGATGGAAATAAAATCGGCAATTTCTGACGATCATGACAAAAATCGGTAACTTATGAGATTTCCTGACGAGACTTTTCGTGCTCAGCGATAATTGCAACAAGTTATTAATCCTTGCATGAAAAAAGCGAATTCAAACGTTCGATTCTCCGTTGTAATGAGGATGTTAAAATTCTCATTTCAATTCGGACGTTGATCGCCGTCATTAATCATCGTCAACGCTGTGACGGAAAAATCATTTCAAATGTCTTTGAATTCGCACGTCCCTCACCTCTCATTAGAACATTGGGATTTTTTATCGTTTTTTTCCCTGCTGTTTTGCGTTTTTTAAACCCAAACGTCCCTGAAGTTGAAGCTCTCCTTGATACGATCGGAGAGTTCACGCGGTGGGCTCGACCGCGGCCTCGTACCAGTCGAAGAATCGGAGAATAAATAAACCCGGAAATCGACTCTCGCGTGCAATAAACGGAGAGAGAAAGAGAGAAGAATAGAAAAGAGAAAGAGAGAGAGTGTGAGAGAGAGAGAGAGTGTGAGAGAGAGAGAGAGTGAGAGCCCCTGTCATTTTTCCTCATTTTTGTTCTATTCCCCGGTCTAATAAGGTCTTAAGTCACAGTAACGGGTATAAAATCATGTGCGAATTCAACAATTTTTTTTCGTATGAGAAAGTGATTCACTCCTAAAATTAATTACACATCTACTTAGTATGAATATCAAGCTGTTAGATTTTTTTTTCGATGTACAAAATGGCTACTCGAAACTTCTCGAAACAGTTTTCTTTCCAATTGGCGTGACAAATAGCTTCAACAATTTTCACTCGATTTACATCAAATCTAAAAGTCATGCTCTAATTGCATTTCGCAGAGAAGTACGTACGGAATTTCTGATTAATCGAAAACTTTTCATTTTATGAGCAGTTTATGAGCAGTTACAACGAAATTTTTCACTAAAAAATTCATTTCTTAAGTTCAAATGCCTACAACATTTCAATAAAACAATATTTTTCGAATTCCGTACGTACTTCCCTAGGTATTCTAATGTAGATTGACGAGAATTTTTGTTTTTTGTTCTCGGTAAAAAATTGTGGATGCTAAATGTCACGCCGCTGAGCGCTTAAAAAAAAGATAACAAAATAAAATATTAGAAGTCGGTCATTTTGTACATCGAAAAAAAATATATATTTTCTAACAGCTTGATATTCATACTAAATAGATGTGTAATTAATTTTATGAGTGAATCACTTTTTCATACGACAAAAAATTGTTAAATTCGCACATGATTTTATACCCGTTACTGTGGCCTAAGGCCTTAAATGTTGGTACAGTTATTTTGCAGTCGTTTGAGGAAAGGCAAAATCCCACAGGTATGACCCACATATTGCATCACCGGAATTGACAATCGGTGTGTATGCAACACGATCAGCCTTATCGTAGAGTCTTACGCCTCGATACGATTCAGTTATGAAACACGCGCATATATTATTACGCTTGTAATGTGCGTGACCAACGCTCGTATTCTCGACATATATATGTACACATGTTTGCCATAGTTTCTCTCCCACAGTTTGCGTCCGGTGGCGCGAAGATGATAATTAATAAACGCCGTACTGCGAAATAGCTGATGATGTGATCGGCAGATACCTACGTGTATGTAGGTATATATATATATATATATATATATATATATATATATATATATATATATATATATATATATATATGCGCATAGCAAAGCCTGCGACGTTGGACGCACCTTTAAAAAGCAACGCTTACGAGGCACACACACATGTTGCACCGGAAGAGAACAGCGGATTTATTCCGCCTGTCGTTGCACTCAAATTGTAGCAGTAAAGAACGCCCGCGTGTACCGTGCGGTGAGCCGTGATTTCGAAAGGATCGCTACGGAGAATGGCATGTAAAATTGAGAAGAAAAAAAAATATCTCGTTGTTTATAGCATCACATTAACGGGAACCTGAACCATTCAGTTTTGGCTCGACACGCGACGTGATCTTTGCAAGTTTAATTTTATGCGTGAATTTTATGGCGTTGGTGAGCTTTTTTTTTTTTTCAAGTTTTGGTACATTTGGTCGCGATGTTCTCAAGTTCGTTGGGGTCTGAATAATGAGGTGAATGCTAACGTCGTGTAGATAGCACTGACTTCTGGGCGAATGTTAGTTTATGTGAAAAAAGCTACGAATTTTTGGTCGGGACATTTTTTTAGTTGATTTTCATTTTGACGACATGTACGAAGTACCTAATTTTTATTTTTATTTTTTGGGCTAGCCCGAACATCCTATATATATATATATATATATATATATATATATATATATATATATATATACAGGGTGTCCCAGAACTCAACGTCAAGCCGAAACGGGGTGACAGGATTGATTGTAACCATCATGAGAAAAATCAGAAAAAAAATCTATTTTGAAAATTTTAAATTCATAGTTTAACCAAAAACAGTCTTAATTCTAGGAAACTTGGGGCAATTGTGTCATTATTTTTTACTGTGATTTTAGAAATGTTATTTAGGGTTACGGTTCCAAAGTTTAAATGAACAAAAATAATAAAAATTAACCACAATAACCGAAAAATGGTTACAGTTTGACCAAATTTCTAGGTTTTTCTTAAATGCCCAGATTTTTTTTCTGATTTTTCTCATGATGGTTACAATCAATCCTGTCACCCCGTTTCGGCTTGACGTTGAGTTCTGGGACATCCTGTATATATATATATATATAGGACTGGTTGATTCCAATAAAAGATCGATATATACGCGACGCGAACAAGAGAACCAGAAAGCACATTTTTTTTTGTTCGCGCACTCTTCCTGTCCCTTTCGTCGTATCGTGTCCTCCTGGCGTAGGTACAAGGGTCCCAAGGACCATACAGGCGTTATGCGAGTGGTATTTCTCATGAAAGGTAATATCCGGAGCGGCTTGGTTTATCGTGCGAGAACTAACGGTAGGTCTCAACCTCGAGGATCTCTTCTTCTTTCTCTTTCTCTCTTCCTTGGTTGCCGCAGCAGAAATGTTCGCATGTATGTATCCATATTGTACATCAAGTACAGGCCTTTTATAAATACACGCATGGATATACACATATAGGTATATGTATTGACATATACATCGTGTAGTGGCATTTGCGGGGGCGTCTCTCCCCACGTACGCGAGATTCGTGTGTATTCTTGAGAAGAAGAGGAAGAGAGAAAGGGCGAGAGAGAGAGAGAGAGGAGTCCCTTAAAGGGGGATATCACATACGCGCGTGGGCACGAGGGCGAGCTCCTCGCCGGCATTTCCTTGCATCTCGATATGCTCTCCATCCAGGAACGAAACTTACATAACAATAAAGTAACAATAATAATGCTGGAAGAGGGCCCTCAAAGTCCAGGGCAACCCTGTTCACCCGTGTCGCTCGTTCAACGGTGTGCGTTTCACAGTGTAACGCGAGACCGGAAAAGAGCACGAGGAAGTGCCAATGGACCGTGTATGCACGCTTTTTATCCATTTTATTCAAACGATTTTTCGCACCGCAGCTGCAAATTTTGATCTTTGATCGTTGCGGGCATGATCCCATCACTTGAACTGCAAGCCCACAGTCAGTACACTATTTCCGGATTCTGAGGGACCGAAGTGTTGCCCACAGCCATTCGTTTTGATGCAAAGGATCGTGGCAACACGAGGGCGCAGGGAAACTGTGGAAAATTTGGGCCACCATGCAGGCCAATGTCGTTGGATAGCGATGATCACGGATCAGGCAATAATCATCAAAGAGCAGGTGTCATTTGAATGGATCAGGGAATAATAATCAAAACGTAAGGGATAACTGAATGGATCTAGGAACAATCTTCAAAAAGCAAATGAAAAGTAAATAAATCGAGAAATAATCATCAAAAAGCAAGCGACAAGCGAATGGATCTAGGAATAACGATCAAAAAGCAAGTGAAAAGTAAATGAATCAAGAATAATCATCAAAAAGCAAGCGTCAAGTGAATGGATCGGGAAATAATCATCAAAAAACAAACGACAAGTGAATGAATCAAGGAATAATCATCGGAAAGCAAGCGTCAAATGAATGGATCTAGGAATAATCATCATGAAGCAAACGATAAGTGAACGAATCAAAGAAAAATCACAAAAAAGCAAGCGGTGGCGAACGAGTCAAGGAATAATCACGAAAAAGCAAGCAACAAAGGGACAAATCAAGAAATAATCATCAAAAAGCAAGCGTCAAGTGAATGGATCTATGAATAATCATTAAAAAGCAAGTGAAAAGTGAACGAAGCAAGGAATAATCATCAAAAAGTAAACGACAAGTGGATGAATCAAAGAAGCATACCTAAGCATAATCAAAGAAGCAAGCGTCAAGTGAATGGATCGGGAAATAATCATCAAAAAAACAAACGACACGTGAATGAATCAAGGAATAATCATCAAAAAGCAAGCGTCAAATGAATGGATCTAGGAATAATCATCCAAAAGCAAGCTATGAGTGAACGAATCAAAGATAAATCATAGAAAAGCAAGCGGTAGCGAAAGAATCAAGAAATAATTACGAAAAAGCGAGCGACAAGTGGATAAATCAAGGAACAATAATCAAGAAGCAAGCGGTAGCGAACGATTCAAGGAATAATTACGAAAAAGCGAGCGACAAGTGGATAAATCAAGAAATAATTATCAAAAATCAAGCGGCAAGTGGAGGGATCAAGGAATAATCATCCAAAAGGACGCGGCAAGTGGATAAATCAAGGAATAATAATCAAAAAGCAGGCGGCAAGTGAAGGAATCGAGGAATGATAATTAAAAAGCAAACGACAAGTGGATGAATCAAGGAATAATCATCAAACAGCAAGTGACAAGTGAATGAATCAACGAGTAATCATCAAAAAGCAAGCGACAAAAACGCAGGAGACTAAAGTCCGCGCGAACGTTGATTCTGCAATTGTAAAAAATCCGAATTTGCTTCGTATCCATTTGATCCCGTGTTTATCAAGTGGAGGGGTTGCCTTCGTTCATGGCTACCAATTCGAAATCCGCTATTCGCAATCAATTCCGTGGTAAATTCTTTCGAACGATTATCATTTGTGGAGTGGTTTCGATCTCGGGTTACATTAGATATGCGCAGCGAGAAATATACGACCCGAGCGAGGCAGGTACGTGTCGTGTCTTCGCGTTCAACTTACACGGACATCCGTGTGGGCAAAAAAATTGGAGAACAAGAAGGGAGAGAAGAATGAGGAGGCAAAAGGGAAGAGGACGAAGCGAAGAAGAAGAGGAACGAAAGGAGGACCAGAGGACGTCTCGGTGGAGTCTTCCTACGGAGGAAGGAGACGCGTGACCTTGACCCGCGTGGAGAACCAGCGGCGAACGGGCAACAGCATATTCTGAGGGGCATTACTCGAGGCTGACCCAACCGGTGCCCATCGCTGTGTACCCACACACGCACACCCATATCGCTTGTGGCACACATTCCGTTTTCGATCTCCTCGCGTCTTCTTGACCAAAAGGTGGTGGAGATCTGTCCCAGGGAGAGGGCTCGTCAAACTGATCGACCTAACGGTCCACTCGATGCTTCCTCGGTGAATCTCTTGATTAGGCCTCGGGCCGAGTTTATTTACATCGTATGTAAATAAAAACGAGCATATCAAGCATTCCGAGCTGCCTTAAGTGATTTTAGACGCTGGGACCAAGTGACAAATCATCTGGACCTGAAAGCACTTTTCCAGTGACTCAATGTCGTTTGGTCATTGGAGTACCTGGCACGAGAATGCACGGAACAAGGTGCACAAAAGCTGTTTCCGTTAAGGGAGCTTTAGGGATCATCAGACATAGAAGAACGCGTATAAGGGTGGAGATTTCCGACGCGCGTGGGCTGAGGGCCTGCAAAGGGCTGACACGTCTGACATTGTATCAACTGTGATTGAAAAAAAAGAAAAACAGAACACAAAGACATGGCGTTTCGCGTTGAAACGATTCCTATTGGATCCGACAGGACTTACTTTCGACTCATACAAAATTGCACCAAACCGTTGGGTGATTGAGACAAGAGTCCCGCAATCGAGACACCTCATTTTTCGGTCGTCAGCTTCCCTCGAGGCGGTCGCGATGTCTACGTATATGCAAATGTTACTCACTGTCTCATTCACCCCAAATCGCTGCATGCACCTTTGACAAAAACTGACGACGACGCGTTTCGCGTATACATCGCGTGGCTTACCTGCAACAGACAAGAGAGAGAAAAAAATTAGTTTCTTTTTTCGGGTTAATTAAAATGCAAAGTACTTTCTTCGTTGCTTTACGAAAGTCCGTTCGGACAGGCTGCAATTATGCGGAAGGGAGGAAACAAACCGAAGCGTTTCTCGAGGAACCCCGCTGTTGGGATGCTCCAAGAGAGTCCTGAATGAACGAGACCGCTTCATGAGTGAAGGAAAAACGAGGATATAAAAAAAAATTATGACCGGAGCCCTGAGAAACGATTCGTCGAAGCGAAAGGCACGAAGAGGAATGCAGAAGGGCTGAAAATTCGAAGGGACGCGAGAACTCTTTTTGGCATGCGAAGAAAAAAAAGATCGCGAGTGTGTGCTTGAGGGCGAAAAAAAATACGAGGGAAGGAATACGAAGAAAGTTGAGGATCGAAAGATCAGCAGGAGAGTTCTTTGATGATGCTGATGTCTCGCTAAACAAAAAATTAAGGCATGTGAAAATAGCGCGAGATAAACGTTTCAATATGAGAAAGGAGGGAGAGAAAGGAATTCTCATTTAACTGGTGATACAAGTGCCAAATTTACTTATCAATCAGTATATCAGTAATGTCAGCACAAATTTAATAAACACTACGAATTTATTTAAGGGGGTACCCCCACTTGCGATTTTGAAAAAATCGATTTTTTTTATTGCATTTTTTTGAAGTGCAATTTGAAGTGCAGTTTTTTTTATGCCCGGAATAGATGACTCTATGTAAGTTTACAAAAAAAAATATTTTCTTCGTGTAAACTGAAATTGAAACTTTGAACGCGTTTTTCTCAAAATGGCATGTCTGAAGTCGGTGACCAAGATTACTCGAACACTAATGAACCGATCTTCTTGAAATTTTGCAGGCTTATTTAATACATAAAAATGTAGTCTTTAATCGTTCGATTTTTTTTTTCGAAAAAAAATGGCCGTTTTATAGCCAAAAAACGGCCGTTTTTTTTTCGTTAAAATCGAACCATTAACTTTGACTGTCCGCCATTTTGTGAAAAATGAATATTTTTTAAAATCCTTCGATTAAAGACTAGTTTATACTTATATTTGACTAAATCCATCCGCATTTTTTTTTCAGATGATCCACTTCGCCGCAATGTTGGTCACCGCAAACCGTGTATATAAAAACATTATTTCATTGACGGCCATTTGCCACGAAACAATGTAATATTTTTCAATAAAAAAATTACTGAAAGTTCTTCAAGATGTGTTCTTTAAGATGGTATATTGATCGATAAAAGTTTTGTAGTTTTCTTTAAAAAAATTCATGAAAAAGGCCTTTTTTTGCGCTACAAGTGGGGGTAACGCCTTAAAAAAATAATTTCAAGACATAAAAATTCAATAAACATTATTTACTAATTTATCTCACTCGATAGTGTTATCACAATATTTTGAACAATTGTTTGTTATAATATTTATTGTATGTCTTTGTGCAACAAAGATAAATGACATTTTTTATGCAAACATTTATGAGCAGCCGACGAATTTTTACTTGCGACGGAAACAATCGGTGTTTTATACGCATATTTATATATGTAGAACTGAACGATTTCGTTGAGAAAAGATGAAAGGATGTAAAGAGCACGTGTTCGGCGTGGCGCTTAAAAATTCTTCTCCATCTGTCGAATACACCTGCCGTCTTGGGTTTTCAGTGTACAGGTAAAGCTTCCACATACACGTATAGACGGGAGATATATTTTTTAAGTAGTTCTCCAGCGAGAATTGGTGTATGGCTGGCACGACTAGACTGGCCTTGCCAAGGGCCCCAAAGATCGCGTGTCTGTATCACTCTCTTTCGTGCAAAACCCAATCTCTCGGAACTCCAATGGTTCCGAAATACCTTCCCACCAGTTTCGGAGCGAGATTATTGTTTTTTTCCACTCCTCCGGGCGAATCGAACGAGCCCTGGTGTAGGACCGTTATTGCAAATTGATGTTCTAATGGTGCATGCCGCACGATATAAAGTCGAAGGCACTCAAGGGCTCTCGAGCTCTGATAGATGGATCGAGTAAAAAAGATTCCGTAGCTGAGGCGGCCTTGCGGCTGTAGAATATTTTCAACGTATAAATTCGTGTGGTCAATGCGGTATTTGGTCAATCAACGTTGGAGGATTGATGTAGGCTAAGAAGTTGAAAAAAAAAACGAAGAAATATGGAGCTAAAAGTGAAGGGGATGGAATCCCAAAAGTCTGCAAGACGATAGGAAGTAACACCAATAAAAAAGACTTTCCAAAAAACAGTATCAAATCATCAATGTAGTCAATGTGGTATTTGGTCATTCAGTATTAGAGGATTGATGTAGACTGATAAAAACTCAAAAGCCAAGGAGTATGGAGTTAAAAGTGAAGGGGATGGAATCCCGAAAGTCTGCAAGGCCATAAGAAGGAACATCAATAAAAAAAAGACTTTCCAACAAACAGTTACAATCATCAGTCAACGTCGATGACCAATCGCTAAAAGTTAAAAAAAACTGCACTCTATCCACCTCCCATTTGTCAAATAGCTTCTACACAAAGACAGTCTCCAAAACGTCTAGTCTGTACAATAAAAACCATAATCAAGTACCTAGTATCAAATGGGTATCGAGTCTTTCTTCCTTCGTTCTCGCTGCAGCATCATAATTAATTATCGAGTGCTACGCAGGCATGGGTATGCGCGCGTATAGGCGGTCAGCTCGCGAATTGATATAACTCGAGGCTTCCGGTTGACATAAAGCGGAAAGTAGCCGACCAGTCCTGTGGGAAGCTTTCGACGATATTTTGCCGGCGAGTCTCTTCTCTGCTCGCGGGGTTTCGAGATGCAGCTCGAAGAACTCGCTAAGAAGACCGCTGCCACTCCGGCAAAGCCACGTTACATGTTTTCCTATGCGTATCGCGTATACCCACGTACACGCGTGTACGTACGCGCGCCCATTGGTGAACGAGACAACAACCACGTTGGCAACTCTCCTTCGAGGATACCTCAACCTTATAGCCGGTGCGTTTGCTCCTTGGCGAGCGCCAAAGTTGCGCGACGAGTTTGACCGCGAGAGCAAACGATCACCACAGGCGGAATACGCGGCGTTGAGCGCACGCCAACGAGAAGAGTGCAGGGTTTGCCCGAGTGAAAAATCTACCTCTACGTTATTATTTGCCGCCAAGGCCAATGCGTTAACGTCCCGAGCCGGCCGCGTCCAACGTCCGTGTGTACTCCGCAGACAAACGTATCTGGCCTCACCAGCATGGCGGTTCATCACGTCATTCGGCATCTCCACCCAATCAATTACCCTTTGAGCCTCCGTGGGTGAAGCTTCGAGCGTTTTTCAATTGCCGTTTGGGGCTGTGGACAAACCTACTTGTCGACTTACCAATGTCTATCGGCTGTACCACTTCCTATTGGAGTACTATTCGCAATGACATGGGAGTTTTATGGACCAGGAATCGTCTCGGACGAACAGCCAGGCTGCACAAACGAGTATCATTTCCTGGGGATTTGTCAAGCAGCTGGATTCGTCTGTGAGCGACTGTGTCGATGAGAACTTGTCATGTTGAAAGTTTACGGGAATTAACGATCCAACGGACATCAGCAAACCTCAGAGAACAAGGCTGTGGTATATGTCCATCAAGGGAAAACGTCTGCTCAAGTTTTCGAAGTAATCTAATCGGAGCTGACTAAGCTGTCATTTGATGTTCGATGAAGTGAGGTGCAGTAGGTAGCACACAGTGCACTAATCCATAGTACATGTGCTAACCGAAAGTGGACATGTTGCACTAGCCGGTTTATTTCACTCGAAGATACTGCCTGGACTTTTTGGATTATGGAGTATCGAGGATACTGATGGACTTTTTACAGTACAAATACGGCTATGACGTTTGTTCAATTGGCATGAAGCCGAAAACGACATTTGATTTATTGGGATTATTTTCTAGTTGCTCTAGGCCTCATATTCCATCCGATCGGAGCCTCATCGATCCACGATTTCAACCAGACAAATCGAGCCTCATAGCACTCACAGAGGGTACCTCGGTTAATCTCTTTGTTGCATTGGTGCGCTGAGATTGGTAGTTTGGACTGGTTGTTGCGGTGGTGGTGCATCATGCACGTTGATGAATATGCGTGCATCCCGTATCTCGTCTATACGCTGTGAAGAGTGACGGGGGGAGGAGCGGGAGAGTGCGTGCACACTCTTCGCCGTACGTTCGCCATCCAGAGGATGTTGAGCCCTGCGCAGCACGTTCTCTGACTCACTGCGCGTATCGATCCCACCAAGAAGCAAAGGGACGTAAACCGCATGATTTTACGCGCTCAATTGCATCGGTTACGCCCTCTGCCAGTTGTTCTCTCTCTCTCTCTCTCTCTCTCTCTCTCTCCCTCTCTTTTTCTTCCTGCAGCCGTTGCCGTACACGCGCGATGCAACGAAAAGATGCGCGCTGCACTGGTCCGACGCTCGGGAGAAACACGAATGGAGTCAACGGGAGAGAATACGCGTATATAGAGTGTGTGTGAGAGAGAGGACCCTGGTCAACGAGCCAGCGGGCGAGCAACGTCGACCGAGCTCTCGCGGACCTGTTCTCGATATGCTGGTCTTTTACAAAATGCCGCGGTATTCCGCGGCAGAATCCACCAAGCACGAGCCAGAACGCGAAACCGAGAGAATCCGCGTTTGCGGTTTGTTAATCCCCCCCGTCCCGCTAATAATTCCCTTGTTTTTTTCCAGTTCCCCATCAGTTGTGATTTTCGAATGAGAGCGACAGGTTGCGCGAGGCGCTCGACTCAATGCATCATTGGAAGTACACGTTTAAAGCCCTAATCGTGGGCCCGATCGACCAATTGATGAATACATGTGATTAGTCTGCCCTGCATATGCATCGTCAGCGATATCCTCTTCCGGAAGCCTCAAAGCGTCAATGTACAATGCAGGATCAATGACAGCTGTCACATTCGTATGTTCATCACCAGTAGCTGTCCGTTTTCAACCTCACTCAGGACCCCCTCGCCAAGTTCAACTGGGTTGTCAAGGTAGCTGTCCTGTCCCGTTGGGCCTAGATTGTTCGGGTATTCAGTTCGGGTATTGTGGGTTCGGGTTCATTCGGCTACTGGGCCGCTTGGTTCTTTCAACCACTTTACGGCCTTTTAGCTTCCGTTGTTTTCGCCACTTCTTCACATCCCCAGACCCCGCGAAGGACCGACAATTTTGAAGTTGGCTTCGCAACTACCTAAGTTGCAGAAAAAGCGTTTGAAAAAAATTCATGGCCGCCGACGGGTTTCGAACCCGGAACCTTCGGAATGTCAGTCCAGCGCTTAACCAACTGCACCACCGCTCACTCCGCTGATACAACTGTTCCACATCAACCTATAATCCTTGCAAAGTCGCTGTCCCGACAGTTGCCAATGGCGATTGCGAATCATGAAGTTCTAGAATGTGTGGAGAAAAAAGGAATCGCGTCACTGAGAGGAGAAGCTTAGGTGGAGTATTTCTCGAGATAAGACCAGCACGACTGTAGTCATTGGAAATGTTGCTTGTGAACAGTGTATCAACTGTTGCGCCATTACGCATGCAGATGATACTGGGATATCCTTCGTAAAAGAGACGAGTGTATAAAACGACTTAACCCCCTTTCTCTCTCTCTCTCTCTCCCTCTCTTTCTCTCTCTAATTTCATCAGGTATATTACTATTAAGCGCGTATGCATGCAGACATACATTTAAGTCTGCATACCGCTACAATGTGTGCAGCGCCACAGTTCTTAGCGCGCTCGTCAGTGAATCGTTACTGGGATGCAAACGTAAAGGGAGCCTGATAACCGTGAAGCTTCGTGCTCTATGCAAAAAAAGGTCTGCTAATACGCAAAATATGTATATACATTCCATAAGTGTAGATAGTGCGGAGCCCGGAGGACTGCCGCGCGTTCGAGCTGTCGATATACGTAGCCGACCCGTAATTCTCATGTGCGACTGAAAAACGTGGAAAATAAAGAGACAGCCCGTCTCGCGGTATATACAAATTCAGAGAGAAGGAGAGAATTGAAGAAAAAAAAGAGGGAGAAAAAATGCTGCTGCGCATATTACTCGTGAACGCCGCGCGAGCTGAGCAGCTTTTGATTAAGAAAACAGGTTTTCGCGGGGAGTTTATGACGAGGTTTGTTTTTTTTTTACTTTTTTTTCAAATGCAATGTGCGAAGCAAGCCCCTGTGGAACGCTGGCGACGAGACGCCGACGACAACGATGAAGACGACGAAAGAGGGAGGCAAATTTCTATGAGCCGATGAATGAACATCTTTGAGATCCTTGTGCATACGCATGCATACATACATACATACATATACATATACATACACACACACACACACACACACACACACACACATATATATATATATATATATATATATATATATATATATATATATATATATATATAGGGAAAAGTAATTTTGAGCTTGTTCTTTGAGCTATAATTTTGATTTGAGCACAGTTCTCGAAGTCGAATGGCTTTAAAATAACCTTTTCCTCACACACAGATATATATATATATATATCTGTGTGTGAATTAAGCATACCTATATATATATAGGTATGCTTAATTCAAGAATAAATGATGAAAGATTATACGTAGGTACAGCTCCTCTTTTTCTCTCCTCGTCTATTACCCTACCTGGCTCTCTCTCTCTCTCTCTCTCTCTCTCGCTCGCTATATATATATAAAGACACCGAACCTACTTCTCGTGTATACATATACATATCATCTGCGATGATTCATGGCTCGTGGACGCCGTGGCGCCGCGATGTAAAGTTGCGCAACACTTTTTCCGAAAAATACCAAGAATCCATCGACAAATAAATGATTAGCAATTTAATGACATTCCCGGAAAAAAGCAGCTAACTCGTTATTAAAAGGACGGAAAAACCGGTAATTTGATTGGAGAACGTGGACAATAACGATCTGACGATGAGTTTAGAACGTGGGATTGTTTGTTTTTGAGGTTTTTTTTTTGAAAAATGAAAATGTTAAGGCGAGTCGATTTGGCGTCGAACGTCTCGTGGTGAGTTTTGCATACGTTCCGCGGAGGGCTTGGCACGCTAGCTCATTCACAGAATCGCCATATGGACGCTTGCCAGAGAGGGGGAGAGAGAGGCTAGAATCCACCTTGCATCTTCCGCAGCGGACAACCAGCGAGGAAATAAAATGAAATAAAAGCGAGAGAAAGAGAGAAAGAGATAGGGAGAGTGAAGCAGAGACTGCGGCAGAGGAAAGGACTCGGAGGCAAAACCGTACACTCTGTGGTCCCGCAGAAACGGAATCGCGCGCGTTCCTTCAATGGAACAAGGCGGAAGTGGGTGGTGTGTTACTCGCCAGGACTTTGCTCTCGGTTGTCCTCTGGACAATGCATTACGTTTTTTTCCTTTTCTTAATCC
This sequence comes from Ophion slaviceki, assembly GCA_944452715.1. Taxonomy (NCBI): domain Eukaryota; kingdom Metazoa; phylum Arthropoda; class Insecta; order Hymenoptera; family Ichneumonidae; genus Ophion; species Ophion slaviceki. The sequence continues at coordinate 34,847,734 of OX101791.1, forward strand.
ACGAGTCTTTTTTTTTTTTGAGCGTCATTTTTTTCGATCATGTTCCTGTGCCGGAAGATTACAACATGAATTGAATCGAAGTGGTAGTGAAATTATTAGGAAGAGGGCGCATAGATATTTGACTACTTTGGTTACATGAATAATAACGATTTTCCGCAGGTAAAGAAGACTTTTATCTATATATATGTTTACAGTTACTATTATTGCGATGATAATATTAATTGTAAGTAAATCACTATTTTTATATTCATTAGTTTTTGTATATACATATACAACAATTTATATATATATTTACTATTATTGTTTACTATTATTTATTATTATTGTGATGATAATAATAGCTGTGATCACTATTTTTCTATTTATTAGTTTTTGTATATGCATATACAAAAACTTATATATATATATATATATATATATATATATATAGGGACGTCCAAAAAAAAATCTAGATGCATTGTACCAAAACCTATCCAAAATGACATTGAAGTCGTTGGAATCCAATAAAAAATAATATTTCCGAATTGTTTCAATTTCTTTTGTCAGAATTTGCCCACAAAAGTCCCTTAACCATTTTTTTAAATTCCTTCTGAGGTTCATAATATAAATCTGCAAAAAAAACATTTTAAATAATAATAAAAATAAGCAAATGAAAAATAGAAAATAAACGTTTTGTTGCATTCCAACGATAAAAGCTGCAATGCTATTATTCAAGTCGTCTCCATGTATGTTCAACAAACTTTTTTAGTTTTCCATAAAAAAAGCATTTTTTCGAGTTTTCCTGTAGGTTTTCATTTTTTTCTCTTTGAGTATGTACTTTCGTCTTAGAATTTTGCCAAAGCAATTAGGAGTCATTTAAACTAGTATAAGTATTTTTTTAACAATCTCAACCTTAGAGACTTACACCCCCACATCTATTTGTTTTCAAAATTTGATCAAAGTCTGAGGCGTTCACGTTAGTGTCCAGTTCGTAATTTCTTCATTGCTTGAGAGTGCACCCCATACGAATGAAACAAAAAAAAACAAAAATCGTCAGGAAAGTACATACACAAAAGAGAAAAATATATTATATGTGAATATATATATATATATATATATATATATATATATATATATATATATATATATATATATATATATATATATGTACGCTTATGAATAAGCAAGTTTTAGTATCGGAGCAAATCAAATTTTTGAATAAATTATGGATCTATTCACGTTGAAAAATATGTATCTATATCCAAAAGTTCATTGAAGCGGAAGGATAAAAATTACGAAATTAACGTAACACGAATTTTTCTCTCGCGTCTCCTCCGAATAATCGAGCTCTTTTCCCGTTCGGTTCGAGTAAAATCGTATTTTGGATGTGAGTTTGGTAAGCCCCTCCCCCCCTGCCGCCGCAGCATCCAAGAGAGGGGGGAGAGCGAGGGGGGGGGGGACGAACCCGAGCGGAACGAAAGATTCGTGTAAGAAATGCGCGAGGGCCGCTGTATATGTCTGAGCTCAATTCTCTCATCCCTTATACTCGTCCCTTTCCACCGTTCCACTCTTTCGCGCGTTAATCCCGAAATTCCTGAATTCGTCGTCTTCGTCTCGCGCTCCTGAAAACTCGCAGCACGGCTGCGAAATTTGTGCGGCCCCGGCGATCTTTCCTCCCAATTCGCCTTCTCAAATTGGCGAGTATACACGAGGCGGTGAGAAACCTTCGAATGCGCGCTTCTTCCGCGCTCGAGTCTTTTATCTCGTTTTCATCATTTCGATCGACGATTGCCGCAATTATTTTTCGTGCGCCCAGCCAAACAACATTCGCAAAGCCCGCAATTGCTTTTTTCGTCTCTGTTCGATTTGCTTTGTTTGTTTTTATTTTTTATTTTTCATCGATGCGCACGGACATAACGGAGGAACGAGCTATTGACCCGAAGAGCAGCACCACAATTTTGGGTACACTGTAAAAACAAACGCGTTGTTTCAAGACGTTTCACGTGTGTAATCGTGTCGCCGTTTTCAACACGGCAACTCATGTGTTGATGTCGTAACGACACATTTTACGCGTGTTATGTCAATACGCTTCAAGCGTGTTTTAGCAAGTACAAAGCGTGTTGTTTCGATACACTTTAGGCGTGTAAACGCTTGTCGCCAATTTCAACATGTTTAAAAGGTGTTGTGGATAAATCAACACACTTTTTTATGTGTACTTGTGGACGCTTGGGAATAACGTACAAGACGTCACGTAGGCATACGTTCAAAAATAAATAAAAAAAGGTTTCTCCGTTACTGGTGGTTTATTCCGATGGTTTACTACCATACTTGATGAGTTCCAGTCGTCCTGAAATCAATTCCTGCGAATAAATTTTATTGTCCATACCCGGTTTCGAACCTACCTAACCTAGTTACTTCTATACCTAATATACGTACGCTAACCATTGTGCTATCGGCTATACTTGCGGTTTTTCATCAAGAAACGGAATACATGGTTACATTGAACGAGAAGAGTAATGAAGACATTTCACATTTTATGTATATATATATATATATATATGTGTGTGTGTGTCTACACCCAACACACAAAATGTGAAATGTGAACAGAAATTTCCTTCACTCCGAACAGGCAATTTTCTTTCACTGGAGAGAAAAATTCGTCCACCAAGAATAAACTTTGAACATACAATTTTCTTTGCCCTCGACAAAAAAATTTGTCCACACAGAAAAAAAAATTCCTTTGCCCCGTACAAGCACTATTCTTCACTCCGAACAGAAAACTTTCTTAGCACTGGACAGAAAACTTGGTCCCCACAGAATAAAAAATTTGCTTTGCCCCGAACAAGAAATTTCTCTCACTCCGTACATGCAATTTTCTTTGCCCTCGACAGAAAAATTTGTCGGAACAGAAAAAAAAATTCCTTTGCCCCGTACAAGCACTTTGCCTCACTCCGAACAGAAAACTTTCTTCGCACTGGACAGAAAACTTGGTCCGCACAGAATCAAGAATTTTCTGTGCCTCGAACAAGAAATTTGTCTGCACAGAAAAAAAAATTCCTTTGCCCCGTACAAGCAATTTCCTCCATTCCGGACAGAAAACTTTCCTCGCACTGGATAGAAAAATCGGTCCGCACAGAATAAAAAAATTCGTTTGCCCCGTACAAGCAATTTCCTCCACTCCGGACAGAAAACTTTCTTTGCACTAGATAGAAAAAGTGGTCCGCACAGAATTAAAAATTTCGATTGCCCCGAACAAGGAATTTCTTTCACTCCGGATAGAGAATTTTCTTTGCCCTGGACAGAAAAACTGGTCTGCACAAAATAAAGAATTTCCTTTGCCCCGAACAAGAAATTTACTCCACTCCGGACAGAAAAGGTGGTCCGCACAGAATACAAAATTTCCTTTGCCCAGAACAACGAATTTCCTCCACTCCGCACCGAAAATTTCTTCCCACTGAACAGAAAACTTGGTACGCATAGAATTAAATTTGCCCCTAAGAAGCATCTTTCTTCACTCTGGACAGAAACTTTTCTTAACTACGAACAAAATATTGATCCGCACAAAATAAAAAAATTTCTTCGCAGTGACACCTTACCAAAAAAAAATTTTATATACACGTCAATAAACTGAGTGTTGCAATTACCATGGTTTCACAGAGCACATTATTTTCTTCATTTATGTAGGTGTGCACGACGAGCAAAAACTTATGTGTTTCGCTTTTAAAATAACACAATTCGCAATTGAAAAACTCTTTCGCAAGTCCGTGCATAACGTAGCGAGGTTATAAAGCCGCCATATTGTCATATCAACTCACTGGACTCGTGTTGTTTGTGGTACACGCGTGCAAGTGAGTTGTTTCACGACGCTTTGTGTCGTTCGACTCGCGTGTACCTACATCAAGTGTGTTGTTTGAAAGAAAATGGCTTGATTCGACACGCTTCATGTGTGTTACATTAGGCGTGTTCTACAGCAACATATTTAAAACGTGTTGTTACCAAGAATGGTATAGAGCGTATTGTTTCAACACGGTAAAATAAGTAAAACACGTAGTTTCAACGCGTTAATCAGGTCCTACACACGTTGTAGGCGTGTTGTGTGTTGCTTCAACACACCGACAACACGCTTATTTTTTACAGTGTAACGTTAACTCGGCAGATTCGTGGAAAATCGGCTCCATTTTTATTTTGTATGCTTCTGAAGTTTGCGTCGTTGGAATGAAAGGAAACATTTAATTTACTTTTTTATCATTCTATTTTTATTAAAGACGAACATATTTTTTTTACGATTTTGGTTGCGGGTCGATAACGAAGAAAGTTGAAAAAAAAACGTGATTTATTTTGAATGTAATTTGCTGAAAAAATGTAGATGATTAACGAGAAAAATGAATTTTCGTTGTATTGTGAGGATGCAAACTTCAACATTATTTTTTTTTGTTTATGATTATGACTACGTGGCAATTAACTCAATTAAAAAAATATTTGTTTCTTTCGTCTATGGTTGTGCATATTAAAATATATAGAAAACGGTTTTTTTTAACTGTACCAAGAACGTTTTTTTCCCTAATTTTTTAACCTTTATATATGATCCTTGACGATGTGATCCTAAAGTCTATTCTGAACAAACTCACGCTATTTATGTTCAATAAATATATTCATGTATTAATAAAAATGGAAATTTATTGGAAATTATAACAGGGAATCTCCTGCATATATATGTACATATACAGGGTGTCCCTCTTATCTCCGCCGCCCGAAATAACTCGGTAATTATCGACGTGACATAAAAATGTTCCAGACAAAAGTTGCACGGCGTGAAGGGGGCCATCAAATGCGACCAATTTTTTTTTATTCGGTCGAGGCGCTGACGCACAGTGAAGGTCACCTCCACTTTTTGAAATCGAATGATACATTTTTTTTCAACCATCATGTGGAGCACCTCAAGCCGCATAAAAAACAGGGAGTCAAAGTCAGCGCCTTTACCGAAATAAAAAAAAATGGTCGCACTTGATGGCCCCCTTCACACCGTACAACTTTTGTCTGGAACATTTTTTCGTGATGTCGATAATTACCGAGTTATTGCCGGTGGCAGAGATAAGAGGGACACCCTGTATATACAGGCGATTCTGTGTTTTAATACCACGTAAATATTTCATTTTTCTGTAATTGATGGCTCAATTTTAATCATTTCGTTACACCGCGTTTCGTGCACCTGTAATTCAAGATCGTGCTCCTCTCACTCGCTCTATATATATATATATATATATATATATATATATATATATAGAGCATGTATATACCTATACATACTCTAGTGACGTCTCTCAGCAGTCATAAAAGGAGCAGAGCCACAGGACAGAGAGATGAACATGATGGGAACACACGTAGGTATAACGGTCCGCGCGAGGGACACGACAAACGATGGCGAGCAGCGACGAAAGGTGAAAGAGCAGAACGCAAGCAAGAGAAAGAGTGGGAGGGGGAGAGAGAGAGAGAAAGAGAGAGAGAGAGAGAGAGAGAGAGAGAGAGAGAGAGAGAGACAGCGTAAGCGACAAAAGATTGCAATACAAAGCGTGAAATCACAATTTAAAAAAAAAACCAATAAAAAAAGAGGCGAGACCCATTTTGGCGTCTAGACGATGTGGGTAATTATACTGTACGTACATACGCATATTTACAAATATACATGCGGATAAAACGTTACGTGGCTTTAAATTAAATTGAACCGCAAACGCACTTTGTCTTTGGTAAGAAAGAAGAAAAAACCACAAAAAGAAAGAAAAAAAAATATTGAAAGTCTTTTGTGTTACTCCGTTGAACTATGCGTGGCCAAATGATTGGCACACGCGGAATCTTATATGCGTGCGCGTGAATAACAACACCGTTATGATGTCTTTAAAACGTCAAGTTCGTCAAAATTTGCTGGGATGTGAATATTAAATGTGATGCCTCGTTTCCTTGTCGGTCTTCTGGTCTCTCTCCCTCTTTTCATACATACATATACATACATACATACATACATACATACATATATATATATATATATATATATATATATATATATGTGTATATATATATATATATATATATATATATATATATATATATATATATATATATATCCCAATGAATGACAATGCACGAATAAAAACGACGTATGAAATTCAAAGAAATACGCAACATACTTATTTGCCATGCTGAATATTCATATTTATCAAAAGCGATTATGGGTCATTATTGAACATTACGCTGATTCACAAACCGAACTATGTTTTACGTCTGTGAATGGAGATCCCTTCGAAATTACAACCCGCGGTTCAATTAACGGGTTCAACCTAACTCGTGCCCGGAAAAAGAGGAATTTTCGTTTTTTTTTTAGGAACACGTGCCCAGGACTTCAAGTTGGTTTTTTTTACATTAAAGAGTATGGTTTTGAGTGTCATTTACAATTTTTGTATTGGGAAATATTTATAAATTTGGTAGATACAATGGTTTGTACAGACTGCTGTTTGAAAAACGTCCTTCGCGATTACCACTGCTGCTCGGAAACAAGTCATCCGAAATAAAAAAAATATCGAACGCATTTATTTTTGTATGAAATTATCTAGTGCTTGGACGAAGGATTCAATAAAATATTGATTTATGAAAAAATGCCCGCAGTCCGAATTGGAAGTATCGATTTTCTGTGAAAAAACGCTCTATTTTCGTTGATAAAAAAATCCTTCGTTCAACCACTGCTTTTCGACATCTGAAGGAAGCTTGTGAAATATGAAGTTGATAGGTGCAGTGATTTTTGAGACATCGCGGTCACTCATCTTGACAAAGTCATTTTGAGAAAAGCGCGTTTAAAGTTCGTCGGTTCGCGGAACCTACCGATAAAAACCCATGACTCTCTCAATTTTCAACGGATCGACTTGAAATTTCCCGAGAATATTTTTGAATGTTATATTTTGGAAATCCTTCGATAACCAAAAATTGATATTTTCGAAAAATTTAGACTAGGTTACGCCCTTAAATATATGAAAATTGCAGCAAAGATTATATAGTGGAGAAGGAGGGGGATTCAACCAACACAGGTGGCACAAGTGTCGCGTTTACGTGTTCACAAAACGAGAAAGGGTGAAAAAGGGCGAGAGAGAGAGAGAGAGAGAGAGAGAGAGAGAGAGAGAGAGAGAGAGAGAGAAAGAGCGAGAGGAAGATGGAGATGGAGATTCAAGCGAAAGCTGGCAAGCTCTTAAATCATTCGTGCATGTGGGCATATTTACGATCTCGCCCGTCATATATATATGTACACACACAGGGTGTCCTGTTATGAATGGATAATCTTGCAACTGTCGATAGGTCAGATCATGTCCTACTAAATGCTGGAATTTCAGTTCAGTAAAAGTCCCACGGTTTTCGAGAAAAAAATCAGCTGCTTTTGGTTTTTCGCATGCCATTTCTACAAATGATAACTTTTTTTACCCGGTTTTTTTTTAATCCTCTTGGTTATTTGTTTTATTTAGAAAAGCCTTCTTTTTAACATCAAATGTCAAAGGGTCTTCTCACGTTAGACGCTCAAAAAGGCTATTTACATGATTTTTTTGATAGGTTTAGATTATAGATATTGATATAAAAGTTGTTACACTTAATAAATGCACTTTCGAAATACATTTGAAATTTTTATTTTATTTTTTTAAGTCACTATGTATAGACGAAAATGGTGGTTAATAAAATGTCCTAAAATATTATGGGTCCGCGCTGTTGATGAAATTTCGGAGATGGATCATCCGAAACAAAAAATCAAACGGTTTTAGATTCAGTATATTAATGTCCATAGCGCATATCATACGATTTTTTATATATGCAAAAATAACAAAAGGGCGGACATTTTTCGAAAATAAACAAAAAAAACGTGTTTCTCACCGTTTTGGAGCAAAAAATAAATATCAGAATGTAAAAAAATCCTTGATATGCGCTATAGCTATAGTTCTAAAGATTATTTGGTTAACATTTCATGAGGATTTTATCAACAAGTAGTCGAAAAACGTTGTTTCGAGAAAAACGCGTATAAAGTTTGTTTGGATTACATAAATGCATTAATAAAGTTTCTTAATGTATTTCGAAAGTATATTTATTAAGTATAACAACTTTTATATCGATATCTATATTATAAACATATCGAAAAAATTCATAAAAATAGCCGTTTTTTGGCGTCTAAAGTGAGAAGACCCCTTAAGAAAACTTTATGAAAAAAGATCTTATGCAGAATTTTCATACAAACCAATTCGAACATATGACTTTGATAGCCTGCTGTGTAGCAAAAATGTACTACGCATAACGTGCTAATTACTTTAAAAAGTTGTTTAGTTATTGTCGACTCGTATCATTTGTAAAAAAGACACGCGAAAAACTAAAAGCAGATGATTTAAAAAAAAATAACACAAAGCCCAAAATCTCGAAAACCGTGGGACCTTTACTGAACTGAAATTCCAGCATATAGTAGGACATGATTTGACCTATCGACAGTTGCAGGATTATCGATTTATAACAGGACACCCTATATATATATATATATATATATATATATATATATATATATATATGGGGCATTCCATACCAATTCGACCTGGGCCTGACCCTCGACCCCTCAAATCTGGTTCCCGATTTTTCCTATCATTACTCTCTATCAAGTAATTACAATTTTTTTCAGATTTTTCAAAATAAATTTGAGCGCGTCATGAATTTTTGAATTTTTTTTTTTGAACACCTCGATGGCCGCAATCGAAAAATCTGAAAAAATTCCCAAAAGTGTCAGATAAAAAAAATGTTTTGTTTAAAATTCATAATGTCTGGGCTTTTGCTTTAACCCCTAATTAGGGTTTTTATCAACCACGATAAAAAGTAAATCGAAAATTACAAAATACACTTTAGAAAAATCGGATAAATTTAAAAAAAACCTGGTATTATGAATACAAAATTTCGAGAAACAGTCTACAGTAAATTGACATCTGCTTCTTATTTTTTTCATTCTTTTTT